>VZRR01010716.1:75987-250420 GCA_013398015.1 Oreocharis arfaki | reverse complement strand
GATTTGAAATCTCCAATAAAATCTATATAAACATCAGTGATGACTCAAATTAATTGTTGTGAATAGTGTTTCTTAAAGGAAAACAAAGAAGTTTTAGGGCTGTTAATATCAGATGCTAAAAACTCCTCCAAACTGTGAACATATAGTAGTGACAGAAATTAAAAAGCAGATGTCCTCCCACGTTGAAATTCACCCCAACTTGCTTCAAGATTACATGGTTGATGAAAGTACAGCAAGTTCTAATTTCTAGGGGGAATAATGACTTGTAGTTGCAATAATTTAAGGAATAATGTACCCCAACTGTACTTAACAAGGCTATAATTCCATCAAAGCCTTCCAGGGATGTCATAAACCATGAGGGTGAAACTCAGGTGGTTTCCTCATGTCACCAGAAGGCTGAGAGGGAATTAAGGTTTTAATTTATATTCATTTTGAAGGGGACTTATTTAATATTGCACATTGATCATGATTAATGCCTTTGGAACTGCCAAAAACTATTAGGGATGTTCATGGCCTTTTGAAGCTACCAAAAGTCAATTATGCCACTGACTAGTGATTCTCAGAAATTCCTTTCTTTTAAAGCTGTGGTTTTGCCAGCACGAATTGCACAACCGTGTTAAAGTTAACATCAATTTGGTCATATATTTTTAATACTTTTCTTCTTCATATTGAATGAAAGTGGGAAATATTTCTTCTGTCTGTATTCATAGCTCTTTATTTGTAGAATTTCATTGCAAATTAAGGGGCAAATTAATTAGAATCATTTGGCTAACTTAGCCACTGAGCATCACTGAATGAATATGCTTTTATTAAACAGATTTTTCACTTAAATGCCAATAATTTGTCCACATCATGTGCGCTAACTGAACAGGAAGGAGCTTTAATAACAGGAGAAAACTCTTTTTTGCTGCAGGTAAGACTGCAGGTAATCTGTTTTAAAATGAAGGATTATATGGAATAGCACAGAGAGTCCACAGATGAAAAGTTGTGGCACGGGAAAAAAAAAAAAAACAGAAGGCGAAATCTGGCTCTTAAATAATTTGTGAATCAAAGTTCCTAGAGGTAAAATAATGTTCAAATAATATTCTGGTTACTTGAGGAGTTCTCTCTTCCTCTCCTACACAACTATCAGTTATGGGTATAGGAACATAGGAAATTCCTTACTTGGTCTGACCAAGCAATTCACCTATCCCCAAACACACGCCCTAACAAAGGAGAAAGCAAATGAATGTGAAGGAATGTTAGGGAGCCTGAACAGTTTGTGTAGAAGTTGGAGGGTACATTGATTTATATTTCCTATTTTGTCCATTAATGGGCCTATAATCCTTCAATTTTCTATTCATTTTTGGTCTTGATGACACTGTCTGCCTCTGCAGTCTCCTAGGACAGGAAGTCCCAACGTCATTGCTTAAAGGACAGCTACACAAAAATGTGGTTTATTGTGATCTCCTACTGAATATCCTTACTTGCCTAAGCATAAGGGCTTAGCATCTTTGGGATGCCCTTTGGTGTGCTCTCTGGACTCAAGATTCCTGCCCTGAAGGGACAGTTACAGTATGGATGCTTGCCAGCCGCTTGTGGATTTCTTAGATATCATAGGAGATCTAATACAGCAGAAGATGCCTTGATTTAGATAATGGCATTAAGCCAAAACGTTTACATGTGTCAGAGAACTTGCCATAAAATGTATTTCCCCGGAGATGACAGTGTGTCAATTTCTGAAATTCCTAGTGCTGAGTAGCTGATTTGATTTACACTTCTGAAGAGAAAATACGTCAGGGTAATCTCAGCTTCTCTTTACAACAATATATTCCAAGTAGAGGATTTATTTGTAAATTGTTAAGATCAGATACAGATAGAAATAAGTCACATACAAATCCTATTGAAAGTCTTTTGGCCAATTGCTAAGATGATGGTACAGCAAATTGATCTTTAAAGCCAAAAACATGACAACAGAGTAATCAGTTACATGGCACTCTTGAGCAAGATAAATATATATTCTACACCCCAAACTAAAGCAGCATCATTAAAATGTACCAAAAAATGCAGTGTTGTCTGCTTCAAGCATAGACATCCCATTTGGCTTTTGGAAGGACATTTTCTCAAACCCAGGACCCAATTCTAAAAGTTGCCTTTGGAGAACCACAGTATAAAAGGCCTCTGATCCTTGCATGGACCAGTAGAAGTCAAATGAAATGTCAGGTTTTCACATGATATGGAAAGAAATGTCTCTTGGCATGCAATGTTTTGAATGCTGAAGACTCAACAAGCCTTCAAAGGGTGTTAGAACAAATGAAAAGAAGAAAAACCCAGTCAGGATACTGGCTGAGAAATTCCCAGAGTCAGAAATTGTTGGAGGCTGAGAAAAGGTCTTAGGTTTTATACTCTAAGGGTGGCTTGTTCTTACAGTCTTCCCCTGGTATTTGGTCTTGGACAAAGTCGTATGAACTCCTTGTCTGGAATAACCTCCCCTTCCTCACAAAAAATCTTAGATCCTGGCTTTTTTTCCTGAGATGGATTGAAAGTTTTTCAGTTTCCACATGTAACATTTGCAATTAATGCCAAATTGCTCCTATGTTCCATCCTTGTATAGAATCTAGAACAATTCAATATTCCCAGTGCCCCTTTACTACTATTTCATCAGACATCATCTCTATCTGGCTTCCCTGAAAAAGTCTTCAAATTCATGAAAAATTCAAATTCTTCAAAAACAGACTACGCCAAGAGTAACAGCTCTCTGAATGTTTCCCTTCCTATTAACAGCAAATGCTCTGAGAGAAAAACTGCTTGAACTTGCCCAGGTTGCCTTCCTTAATTAGGAGTTCCAACACTGGAGGAGCTTTTAATTGCTCCAATCCATTACTCAGGATACATAAAAAATAGGAATATCTTTGTACTCTTGACACTCTACGGTCTTAAGCTGTACTCCAAGAAAAAGTGACCTCAGGAGTTATCTACTTCCTTCTGTACTTCAATTTAAATCTATATGGAGTTACAAAAATACATTTTTACAGCCATTTCTAGATGTGCTTTCTCGAAATTTAAGACATGAAGCATAGAATTCTGGATACGCAGGTACAATCACAACCAACCAATTAAAAATTTATCTAGCCAAAAGAAGTGTTCTGGTACAGAGGCAGTTTGCATGTCCATTGTTTTTGTGATCAATGGGTGAAAAATAGCAACGAGCTCTGAAACACAGAAAAGTGTATAAAAATTTAAAAGATTTATATCCAACCAGATAGAAGGAGAATTTTTTTTCTTCCTCACACTAAGGACAATAAAGCACTGGAACACACTGCCCTGAGGTGCTGCAGGCAGCTTCTCTGGGGGTTTTCAAGGTCTGTCTGGACCAAACCCTGAGCAACGCAAACTGACCACAAGGTTGGTCTGGCACAAGCACAAGGCTGGACAAGAGACTTCCTGAGGTCCCTTCATCCTGTGAAGAAAAATTTGTATGTCTTAGGTCACTGTAAATAAATAAATTAATAAAAAATAAAGGAAAAGAAAACCAAAACCAATTTCGAAAGTCTATTTCCCGGTTGTCTTTATACGCAATTTTTTTCCTATGTAGAGAATGGAACAGGGAGTAGCTTTAGGAAATTATTGCAGCTCTGAACTCTATTTACTAAGACATTGCATTTGTCAGCAATTGTCTTACATTAGCCTCTCTGCTGTACATCAAAACTAGAAATAAAGAAGTTGGCTAAGAGGAAATTGCCGGGTTTTTTTCTGAAACAACATTTTTAAAAATCTTTTCCATTTTTAAAAAATTTCATTCTTTACAAATGTATGCAATAAAAGAGAAAGAAATAGAACAAATAATAAATTGGAACAGTATACTGTTAATATTATCTTAGTCAGCTGTTAAGTATGAATGTTTATTACATGGGAAGAAAAGGTGATAACTTGCAAGAAACAGAAAAATAATTTGATCTTTTTATAAATATTCACCAATGAATCTCCTGACTTATTTTCTAATTTGGGGTTTTGAACTATTTTTCCGCAAGCTTGATATATTTCAAATAATTACTCTCAAAATGGAAGCAACCAAATATATAAAGAGTTTTGTAAGATTTTAGCCTTAATATCTTTCAAATAATTTCATGCATTCCATAAGAGCATTGACAAAGTTAAACACACATTTCTGCTTCACGGTAAGCAGAATATTTTCAGCTGAATAGGAGCCTTTCTCTGTTTAGATCTAGTTGAGACTTGTAGGTCAAAATGGAGGTATTTTAAATCAGTGATGATTCTTTTTCCCTCCACAGAAACACAGCTATAAAAAATGCACTATTGGAGGTATTCTGAGGGAAGAGGTAATTTCTGTGTATGTGTAAATATATAAATATATAAATGCGAATATATTTATATAGCTATACACATATATATAAATACAGCTGCACACAGTAGGCCAATAACAACAAACTATGATGCAGTGACATTTTGTGCGATGAAAAAGATCATTAAATTCATGAAGGAATTATAAAGATGTTAAATCTTTGGTACAGAGGATTCACAAGAAAAGGAAAGAGTAGTGTGAGAGGATATCTTTGTTATACCTCTTTTTAATAAAAGTTTTCAAGATTTCTAGTTAATTGATCTCTGGAGAATACAGAGTAAATTGTTTCATACTTTCCATATATTTCAACTTATTCTAATTGAGCATAAATTGAGAGAAAACACTTTTCCTTTCTCACACTCTGCTATTTGTCTCAAAGGGCCACCACCACAGATAAAGGATCTCTGAATCTCTCCAGCAGTTCACTCTTCTCAGGGCATCATCAGAACCTGTTTGTACAGACACAGACGTGTCTCAATTAATTAATGAACTCAATCTGCAACAGATACTGCTGGAGTCTCCTGTACTCTGTGTAGCTCACCAATTCAACAGCACTCCATAAAATTCCTATTAAAGGACGCACATTTGGAGTTCACAGCGGAGTGCCAGCCCGCCCAGTACAGCAGAACTGGCCAGCCCAAGTGCACTTCCACTGCTGGCCCCAAAACTTTTCCAGGCCCAGCAGAGTGGGGTGATCAGCAGCACAGTACTGCAGCAAGCAGTGAAAGCAAAAACCAGCCCCTAACGAGCACCAGACCCTCACAGCCAGAGCAAGCAAGCGAGCTGTCCATTAAGAGCTGAACAGCAATAACAGCTATGGATTCTATCCAGCACATTCCAGTCAGATCTCTCATTGCCTTGAACCCTTTGTCTCACAATGGGTGCCCAAAAAGGCTCTCGTGGTTTAAGCCCAGTTCGCAGCTCATCATCACGCAGCCACTCGCTCACTCCCCCACGAGCAGGGTGGGGGAGAGAATCAGAAGGGTAAAAGCTGGAGAGCTCATGAGTTGGGATACAGACAGTTTAATAGGGAAAGCAAAACTTGTGCACACAAGCAAAGCAAAGCAAGGAATTCACTCCCCACTTCCCCTGGGCAGGCAGGTGTTCAGTCATCCCAAGGAGGGCAGGGTTCCTTCGTGTCTGGTGGTGACTTAGAAAGACAAATCACTCTGAAATCACCCCGATCTTTCTTCTTCCCCCAGCTTTATATGCTGAGAATGGTGTCACATGGTCTGGCATATTCCTCGAGGTCACCTGTCCTGGCAGTGTTCTCTCCCAACTCCTTGTGCCCTCCCTGACCCCACTTGCTGATGAGGTGAGAAGAAGAAAAGGCCTTGACAATGTGCAATCACTGCTCAGCAGTAACGAAAACATCCCTGAATTACCAACATTGTTTCCAGCACAAATCCAAAATACAGCCACTTATCAGCTACTGTGAAGAAAATTAACTCTACCCCACCCAAAACCAGCACAATATCTCATGCAAGTATTTAATCTAGCTCTAAAAATATTAATAGAAGAACTATAATCCCAACTGAGTGAACAAAACTCTCATTAACATGCACAAGGATGGAGTTGCCTGAAAGGCTTAAGGAGGACTACTCTTTCATTTAGCAATATATGAAACTGCAGTTCAATTAACCACTCCCACACATTAGTAGATTTCCATTTTTGGGAGGGTTACGTATTTGAGATGACAGTAATTCAAAAGGAGCCAGAAGACAGCAGATACATATTCCCTAGCAAAACATACAGATCACTGAGATACAGATTTTTTTAAAAAAAACCCTGCCTTTACACTTGGAACAGACCTCTATTTTTCATTAAGTGCTTTCTAGAATACCCACGAACATCTTTTCCCTGGAGTCTGAGTGTAATGAAGCCTGAGGTGTCCAAGGAAGTGTTGGTACAAAATATACAATCTACAATTAATTTTTCAGGTGTAGCTCTCTCAACCGTCATGTTCTGTTTTCTGTATTTGTGAATCAATTACAATCTTCATTAAATTTTTTAATATGATACTGTTTTCTAACTGAAAAAAAAAAAGTTTTTTTACAGAAATTACTTTTCTGAGATTTTTTTATGGTGTTTGAAATAATAAAGGTATCGCAGATTCAGGGAAAAAATATTTGCACCCTCTAAAACTGCTTAGCTTAAGCTAGTGCCTTATGGCACAATAGGTATATACCTTAACTCTTGCAATTGCCTCTTCTTTTATTTTTTTTTTTTCTTGCCTTAGTTTTTTCCTCTCATTCCTTCATAGCACTTTCAACTCCAAGTATAACCTCATATAATTTCCCTCTAGATTTGAATCCAATGGCTGGACAGATCTATTAGTACAGAAAGCAATTTTGCACACCTTTCAGGTTAAGCTTTGTAAAGGCTTCTTATTGACAGCATCATTAGGTGTTAGGGAACAAACTTTATGTAAGGTTTTCTTCAGTGAGACTCCTTGAACAACATCTTACTGACAGTTTATTTCTTTACTTGCTTCATATAATCAACATTTCTGATAATCAGAGTCTGATTCAGGACATTGAGCCCATTTCTTGTTGCCCTGTACAGCCTCAGCTTTCTGGATACTAAAAAAGCTGACATGTCTGTGACACAGAAAAAGGTGAAAGAACATAATATTTCTCTTCCTCCACTCCATCCAGCCCCACATTAATTGTATATCACTCCAGCTATCTGGGTTATTGTGACTTTCCCCCGCTTTGCATGGGGAATGCAGTGCTTACAAACATGGGCCCATGCTAGCCAGGAAAGGCAGGTGCTAGATGATCCCTCTGCCAATGTCCAGACTGAGAAAATGCAGCATTTCCTACTGACAGAAAAATATAAACATAAAATAAACTGAAATAAAAAGTTGACGATTTTCCACAAAACTTCCCAAGCCTTCCAGTTTTCAGTAAAACTGATGTCCTTGTCTGATTCACTGTTAAGAGCACTGGATATTTGCTCAGCTGTAGAAATCTGGAGCAAAAGATTGTAGGTTCAATGAAATGGCATTTTCCAATTAAACTGTGTTTTGCTGGAAGTTTCCCAAGCTCTACCAGACACCATGGTTATACATCCTATGTAAACTACAGATTTGCATCATTTTTGCATGACAGATTTTTGAATACATAAGTCTTGGGGGAACAAAGCTTTGCAAGGTGAACATTACAAAATGCCCAGTCATTTTTTTCTTTCTCCCACAGGCTTTTCTGCAGGCATGGATAATAGGGACATTAGTTATTAAATTGGCACTGGGTCTTTCTCTATTTCTCTATCATTTTCAAACAGGTTAATTAAAGCTCATTTATATTCCAGTTAAATAGAAGGTAACGTGAGTCAGAGGAAACATCAGCACCCATTTTATAATAAATCCTCCTGAACTTATAAATGACCTTCAACCACTTTCAGTAACGGCCTCTCAAAAGGTACAAATACCTGCATCTTCATTTTTTTTCAAAACCAAAGAAAAAAAAAAAAATTATTTTAGATGGGACTCCCTTTTCCAAAAACATGTGTTATGACTCAATAAACTCAAAAGAAAAAAATTATTTTGCATGGTTGCCATTCATAAAGAATGAGAAGGAAAAAGCAAGTATTCTCCTGAGATTAAAATTAAAATAACTCCTTACCATGTAGTTCACTGGCTGACACATGGAAAGGCACCGGCATTGGACACTTCAATGTACTTTTAGCCTAAGTGAGATGCAAGTAAACAAAGCAAGCATTTCATCCTCAGCATCTCTGTTCCTTTTGAGACAGATGTTGACACAATCGCAAGTGCAATTCCTGTGTACAGATCTGTCAGTGACAGAAAGCCCCAGGTGCTGCTGGTATGCAAAAAAATAATTAGCCAAAGTACACAAAACTTGGTTGTATCTGTTTGTGCTGCTCAAGGCTCAAAACCAGAATGTTAGGGCTCAATTATACCAAGGCACATTTCTGTCTTCTTTGTATGTGCTCTTTACCAACAGCAAAACAGGAAAAAACAGCATGGCTCAATCTTCCCTCACAGTTTCCAGCTTGTATATAATGTTTTAATGTGCATATGCACATAACTGTTGTGGAGCATCAGGAGCAAGGGGTGTTAACATTCCAGTTAGGGTGCTTGTAAACACTCTTACAGTCATAAGACTCTTTAATTCTACAGATCTGATTTCATGTATTTCCTTAGATTTTTCTTTTCCTTTTAATCTGGCAAGCTCCATGCAACTCTGTCACTGATAAATCATAAAAACGGTGTGTCTGTGAAGCTAATACCCAGAATTGGGGTTTTTTTGCTATTGTATCCCCAAAGACTTTCATATAATGTTCTAGAATAAAACAGCTTGGATCATATGTAACCATTGATTTTTAGTCATAGTTCTTCATTGATTTCAGTGGGGAGTTTTTATTAGGCATCCCCGGCATGAAATGGCCACTTGTATCAGATATTTTAGAAAAAAAAATACACAGTTGACAAAAATAATCAAAACAGGCATCAAGAAATTTGCCCCACATTGTGAGCAATAGCAATAACAAAGTTATCTATCCTGAACCACAGAATAATTGCAGCATGAAAGAAAACAAAACTTTTTTCTTTTTTCTTTTTTTAATAAACATCAATCCTCAGGAGCTAAAAGCAGACAGATTAAGCCATATGATTTGGGATTATTTTCTGAAGAATTAAGAAAAGAAATCTTCAGAGCCTGGAGTTTCTCACTGTGGGAGCCATCTTGTGGAGGGAAATTATTTTCCCTGTGATAGCTTAAAAAGCAGAGTTGCTTTCCTTTAATTGGAAAAATATAGGTGGGTTGCAAAAGGCACACAGTCCTAAGTATATCTCCCTTTCACAGCTTTAAGAGAAGAAAAAAAAAATACACAGATGCCCCAGGATAATGTTTTGGGGCTTTTTTTATACCTGTTATTGGATGTTCATTCCCTAAAGGTTTCTGTGCATGATCCCAGATATACTAGAGGAAGAAGTTTAAATTCTGAGGTCAAGAAAAACTCCTTTTTTTTTTTTTTTTCAGAAAAAACAATGATGTTCACTCTTTAGAATTTGGATACGAATGTTTCGTGTCCTTTTTACAAAAAATCTCATGAAATATAGTTCATGACTTTTATCACTATCCTGTTTTCTGATGGGTTTATAATACCTAAAGGACATATTTACTCACACGTGGCAAGTTATTACCCATGCCCGTTTCCTAGGTAGCAAGGAGGATTAAAGCAGGGCACACAAGAAATTTGTGAAAGAGGATGGAGTCAGCCTGGAGAAGTTTTCCCACTTCTCATGCCGTGAGCTGAAACACCGAGCTTATTAGCAATTACAATGTTTGTACAATCCCTCAATCTGTTATTCCCTACTCTAACTCAACAATTTATGAGCAATACACCTGATCTGGCTGGCAGTTCTGGCTGCAGGACTTTACAAGCTCCTTTTCTCTCGCAGCAGGGCTTGGAGGTGCTTCTTTTCCCAGGCAGTCAAGCATCACTAATGGGGAAATCATGTCAGCCCTGGTTGGCTTTGCTCCAGCAAAAGTGTGCGTTTGATCTGAACATCTTTCGTCTTGATCCTTCCCTTTTGCTGGGAAGTGCTTTGCTTTTGCAGCGAGCTCGTTCCAGCTGCGGTTTCCATAGGACGTGTTGAGATCTGAGTTTGTTATTCTCTCTTGGTGTGCTGGAATCCACTCCTGCAGAAAAGACAGCCCCATTGTCTCACTTCCATGCTGCCAGGTTCATTTCTTTAATGATCTGACCAGTGTTTGCCTTCATTTCTGCCTCTACAAGCTGAATTGGAGCCTCACTTCTGCTGGCTGAGGGGAGAGAGGTGGCCCTGCTTCTTCTGAATGGAATTGAGTGAGGAAGGCCACTATGTCAGGAAAACAGGTTTCTCTTCCTGAAAGATTATTGCTTAGTCCTCCTTTTTATCTTGAATGCATTTATCCCATCTTTCTCACCTTGCAGAGATGGGCTTTTCATGGGAATTTTTGCAAAAGAATCATGAGGTGTTGCTCCTCGAGCTACTCAGCTGTCTCTGACGTCATCTTTAAAGAACACTCAAAAGCTTGATTGTAGAGTCCCTTTATTCCCAGATTTTGTTCAATATTGCCCACAGACTTAAAAATTTTAAGTGTAAAAAAATAACACCACAAGTCATAAAATACACCGGACTTCCCATGGGACCGTGTTAGGTAGCACAGAGGAATATTCCAGACCACCTCATTCTTGAAAATTAGCAGCAAAAAGAAAATCATTGGAAAGTTTTACAAAACTACAAAGTGATATGAAAGATGAGTTCAGTAATGTTCCAGAGAATTGAGTTTTGGATTTTTCTAAGTTTTTGACTAGTGTTTTGTGCTTGCTTCAACTTCTATTTTCTTTTTTATATTATAACATCAAAGCAAGTCAATTTCACAATATCTTCTTTACTCCTTTGGTCTGTCACTGACTTTGATATTCTCATTGTAGGGTCAGCTCTAAGAACTCAGAGCTTTCCCCAAAGACAAAGTTTTATCGTTTCTTCTAGGTTTGCTGACCCAGAAAAATTCTAAAACAGCAAGTAATATGAACAAAGAAGACATTTAGTCCACAGAAAATAAAAAAGTACAGATCCCAAGACAGAAATGCAGTCAAGGACAGAAGCATTGCTAAGGAACAAGGAGAAGGGAATTGCTGGGAAAAAATCGTGTCCAAAATAGTCAAGGCCTGCAGATAAAGCAGGGAGTGAAGTTAAAGAAGGGATATTTTTGGAAAGATTTCATCCCCGCACCTCCCACCCATCCTTTTCTTTAGTGCTGCAAAACAGAATGTATTAACAAAATACAGATGAATATTTCATAAAAAATACCTGTGACCAAGCAGAAAAGTCTTTCAATAAGGTTCATGTTCTTGAGGTATAGATAAAGTGTTACAAATCTCTTCCCAACTGCCATAATTTCTGCTTCAGTGATAAAAGTGACACTGATGTTCTCGGTTTTCCTGTTAACATATTCTGTTTCAGACACCTTTCTGTCCAATTGAGTTCTTTCAAGGTACCTTCGATTTTGTTTAAACAGGCAACAAAACCAAGGCATTTCTTACAGATTTAGTTACATAATATATACTACTTCATCATCTTAAGCAAGCTACTCACTCCAGTTAAAGAATGTTGTTGATTTTTCAGTGTTTGTGCAGGCATAGTAGATCTGACCTAAAACCCATTTAAATGAAAGACATCTATTGAATCCATGGGCTTAGGGGCATAAACCAGTCAGCCTTTCACTGACTCACTGAAATGCTGTAGTCAGACGTATGATTCATGTTTCTTTCCAATGCCTTGGACTTGAATGTGGTTATTCAAGGAGTTAGTAATCACAAGGCCAGTATTTTATAAGCTATGAATGTTATAAGAATGCAGATATATCAACTTAGTACTGTTCTTTCTGAACAAAATGATTTTTTTAACAGCGCAATACAGATTCAAAAAGAAATTAAATGAAAAATTTCGGAAGGACAGATAAAGGTTGTGTTGAAATTGCTGTTCAAAACTGGAATTTGCAAGTGTTCACTTTCACAATAATTGATATCAGGAAAACAAGAAAGGTAGATAAGGGGTTCGCTTGCAAAAACAGATAACCAAGAAAGTGTCAAAGGGATTTAAATAGAGAAGAAATCTATGGACCACATTTTTTATTACATTGGTATTTATTGACATTACCACTAGGATTTATTAGCTAGATTTATATAAAGTGACAGCAGATTTGGTAAATGTGGGTGCAGATTATTTGGAAAAAGATAAACAAATAAGGATATGCAGGGAAAAAAACCACAAACCGTCGAGATGAAAATCCCAATTGTATAAAACCTGTCATTAATTTCAAGACAAAAGTGGATCGTTTCTTTAGTTATGACTATATAAGGACAAATATCAATGAAGGAACAGACATCTACTTGCCTTTTACTGATTCGTCACATTGTCCCTCCAGTTTGCTAGAAAAAAAATTAATATTTTTTCCTAGTTATTGTTCATTAATATTCCTTTATATAATTATTAACTAAATTACTAAATGTAGCAAGTAATGCAATCTCTAATTAAAAAAAAAAAAAAAAATCCTGCTTTTAAATAAGGGCAATATATTTCAGAAAATGGTTATGTTTTTTTCAGCCTGAGTCTGTGTTTGTCAGTAGTTACTCAAACAGAATCATTCAACAGTTTTATATTGTTGAGCTAAATTCTAGTGCTGAAAACATTAGTGGAGTTGCATAATATGTGTGATAAGTATTTCCCTGAGAATTATTTCCAGACACAAGGAGGTCCTTTCTCTTTTACTCGGCTTTCAGGAATTTCAGTAGAGTCCCCTTAACTTTGTAGAGAGAGAAGCAAGTTGAGTTACAGCCACAGATAAGGAGGCCTTCAAGTTTATAGAGCAGATTTCATTCCTTCCTTGCTAGACAGCTAATGTGAAGAATGATTGCCATCTATAAAACCTCTAATCTGCCCCACCAAGATAAATAAAATGGGGAGCAATCAAAATTTTCAGGATACCCTTCACACTGTATCACCCATGGCCAAATTACCTGTTTTCAGGAGATTAAACCACACTTTAGTATATTTCTGAAAGGATGTGATAGAAACACACTGTACAGCCAGGGTACGAGGCACTGACTGGTATTTTAGGCTTATATAGAGTAAATCTTTAAACTGACATTTTTTCCCTGTTAGAGGAAGGAAACGACGAACCAAGAAATCTGTCTCTGCAATGTGTCAGAGGATGATCCCAAGGGGGAGAAGTATTGGTAGAAAAAGGAGTTGTGCCTTAGTTTCTTAGATATATAGAAGAAGCATTGCTGGAGGACAATTTCATGCCCCTGTGAAGAAACCTGAGTGGAAAACTCCTGCCACAATTAGCAGCAGAGGTTCTGAGAATTGCTCAAGTTGCAGCAAAGGTAAGTACACTTGGGTGAACCATCTTTCCATTGGAAATAAAAAGGGCTCTTCCATTCTACTTTCCTTGGAAATCTTGGAAACAAAATTTTCAATCTCACCCTGAGCTTTCTGTGTGTGACAGAAGCATTTCCAGATAGTCCTTGTTTCAAGGCTACTAAATGATGACTTGGCTTCTTCTGTCACTGCTGCACAGTTGACAATCATTCTGTCCCATATGAATCACTACTTTCTCCCCAGGGGAGCTCACTGCCACATGCTGTGTCCCTTCCCCACCAGTCAGCATGCAGGAATTGCAGCCCTTGGAGAGGCCAGCTGTGATTTTCAGCAGTTCTCTGATGAGGTCTCTACTGCCTGCCTGAAACTCGAGTCAACACAGAGCCCTTTCACTAACAGATCCCAGCTGTACATGGAGGAGAAATCCAAGTGGAGAACATTCCCTGTGGTAGCTCCCAAACCTTGAACTTGCGCCAGTGGCCACCTCCCATTGCCCTAAAGGCCTGCAGAGTGTGTCACTGAAATGCTCCAGCTGCAAGGGCCTGAAGGTACTGATCGTCACAGGGAGCCACATGCTGGAGGAAAAGGATTGGAGAAGCTTTGTTTCAAGGAGAGAAAGCAAGGACTTTTATGACAGACTTCCAGCAGCTTTCTTTCATCATACTGTGCTATTTTGTTTTGTTGATTTTTTTTAAAAATTTACTTAGAAGAAAGACGGAGAGTTTCTATGCAGTAAAAGTAACACACTAAAATGGCTGAAATGGTTTTACGAGTAGTTACCTGGCAGTTTTTCTTTCAGCAGGCTAGGCAAAGAGTCTGAAGGTTAGAGAAGAGAACAGAAAGAATATTAACAGGAAAACTAATAATTTTATGAATTTTACAGGGCTTGGGCTGTAGTGATAGCATGCACTGAGATATGCAGTACCTACCGAAAGTCAGAGTCAATGGTTAGGAGTAGAAAATATTTAACATTTATATAGTGTTACACAGCTTCAAAGAACTATGCAAACATAAATTAATTAATCCTCAGGATTTTAAGATCTCTATTTAGATAGGTAGATTCCTCTCAGAAAGTTCTGTGTAACACAGATGATTACATCTACTTACAAAATAGGACAAACAACAGCAATAATATCACTGGCTTTGTGATTTAGTTAAGCACTGTTATCCCTCTTTTGCTGATGGAAAAGCTGAGGTTTAGCTATCAGGAAATTTCTGTGAGGCATGTCAATGAGAGAGCTGAAATTAAATTTTTGGACTGGCCTATCTTTTGACTCTTATTTTCTGCATGTTAAGTAAGTCTAAGGAACAATGTAGTTTAGTGATGTGAGACAGATAAATAAATTTAAATTTAAAAGTTCACAGTTATGATATTTCTTTTCTCATAACATTTCCACTCCAATAGTGGAGTTTTGTGATATTTTTTTGAAACTTACGCCAAAAGTAATGTTGGGAAAAGTGTTCATCATGATATGGTCAGATTCTTACCACTGTCAAAGAACAGACCAGTTTTAAAGGGCCCTATCAATTTATCTGTTTGGTGACTTTGAAAATTTCTTTCTTTATTTTCCATTGTTTCAGATTTTCTAATGCAGCTAGCACACACATGTTCAATAAAGCCTGATGTGATGCAGAAATGTCCACCGGAGTCTGCAGGGATCCTGTAATAATACTGATCCCACTTAGGAGTTAACTCAGAGGCCTGATGATAATTAAAAATGTCAACATCATTAAATATTTCGTTTCTCAAATATGAACGAAGAGGTTGAGTCTCATATTTGCATAATTTACATAACAGCCATCTAATTTTGGTGATTGAATTGATGGCACCTGGGATGTCTAAGCTTTTGGTTTTTTCTCTCTCTTGTCCACAAAGTGTCATACCCAGAGAACTTCTCAAATCCTATCAGTGTATTGAAGTTCCACTACAAGTATTGAAATCCAAAAACATCTGAGGGAACACAATCTTATTGGGCTTGTTCACATCATTTGTTTTAAGTATGATGGCAGCTGATACGGATGGAGCACAGAGAGCTTTTCTCACTTTATTGTTCTCACATGACTCCTGCTAGGAAGATAAATGGCAATGTTGTCAGTCAAAAAATATTTTAATATTAAGTTTTCTCTCTCAAGTGGGACCTAATGGTATTACAGCTTTGCATCAATTATCTTATTACTACCTAGATTTTAAGAACTGTAAATTATGTTTTCCAAAATGAACTCAGTTCCACAGAACCACCCATTAATATTGCAGCCTGGTAACTTCTTGTCTTACTTTACTTCCTCTAATTTACAGAAAAATATCCCATTGGTAAACCAGAAATAGCCAAGGAGTACATCCAAGAAGACTCCTCATGGTATAGGTAACTGACTTAAATTGAACATTTACCACATAATTTAAAATGCTAAATCCTTCAGGGTTTACATAATAAACCTGTTTCGGGTGTTATCAGCTAGAGTTTTTTGAATTTTATTTTACTTTAATATTGTAATATATTGACTGAAAATTTTAATATTAAGTACTAAATTGTTTTGTTAGAGTTGCTGTAAAGAATTTAAAAACACTATGGCCTAGGATAGTATCTCAGCTCATGGGAAATTCAGCTGTCATGGGACGAGAAGGGAGGTCTACTCATGAATTAATAAATAGCTTAAATAGTAGGATTAAGTGATCAGCTTCAACAAAAGTAGAGGTTTAACAGCAGAGTCCCTCAGGGAGCTCTGCTGGGATATCTACTGCTCAACATAAATGATCTAGAAAAAGAAGGGAATAATGAGGTGACTAAGTGTTCTGAAGACATAAAATTCTTTAAAATAATAGTGATGAAAACTGACTGGCAAGGGTTGCAGTGGATTTCAAGGTATCAGTCAGCTACGGACAAGGATCAAATTAACATCACTGTTGATAGGAGTGAGATAATGTACATGAAGTGGGGGGCATCTCTTCCTTATAAACACAGAGTGATGGTCACTAACCAAGCTATTATCATTCAGGAGAGATATTTAATTGTCACTGCCCATAATCCTAGGAAAGCATTACTAGCCTGACACTCAGTGACAGGCAAAGGCCAAGTAGAATAAGAAAAAGCAGCTAAGGGAAAGAACAGAGAGTAAAAGAGAACATCATTATGGCATGATATACAGTCATGGCACAGTCATATCCTGAATTACAGATTCATTTCAGTCTCCTCAGCTGAAAAACAGGACTGTCAAAAAAGGCAGGGCTAAAAAAAACCCAGAAGTATGGATTGCTCTCAGTACTAAACAAACCCTGACATACTGGCTTGGTGAAGTGGACTCTTAGATATTTAAAACCATGAACAGAGAACAAAGAATGATTATTTCTATTTTTTCATGTCAAAATTAAGAAACCCAAAGTTAGTAGAGAGAAGGATTAATACCAACATACATACTTTTCCAGTATAATTGTGGAGTTTGTTGCCATTTGTTTCAATGCTCTGGATCTGCAATGGGCTTGAAATCAGACTGGCCTGCCTCATGGAAAAGGGTCCCTGACAGGCTACTCTTACAATGCTAGATTACAGCCTCCAGCGCGAATGCAGGGTGAGGAAAGGCAGAAGAAATAACTGGAGAGCTGCCACTCTCTCCTTTCTCATGCATCAGAAGCAAAAAGATTGGCTAGATGAAGGTTTCAGTCAAAGTGGTTTTATTTTCTTGCTCGGCTTCTTTCTAGTTACAGCATTTCTGCTTCTCATCTGTGAAATGGGGCTAAAAATGCATACTAGTCTTATTTCAGCATGTTAAGAACTGAGATTTCCTGTAATGTCCTTAAAGGTGTGTAAGGTACAGAAGTGGCAGGTTTTGCTTGATTGCAAAAATACTCTGACATTTGGTTATGATTAAACGATTTTGAACATCTTCTAAATAGCTTGGAGACAGCTTCATCTAGTTGTAGTGACTTCTAAGGAGAAATGACTTTGAGTAGAAAGTGTTTTGTCGTGCTCATTCTACACTCCATCATTTGTGTTTATTGAGGTGAGGGCTGTTAATGTTCTCTTCGGGCCAGCCTCTGCCTGCATATGCAGAAATCTATAAAATCACAATTAAACTGCATTTTAGTATAAATAAATGGCAAGCATTCTGCTATTCCCAGGACGCTTCAACTCAAGAATGTTTCAGACTCCTGTTTCCCCTGTCCTTAGCACAGAGGTAATGGATGCTGATGACACACTCTCTGCTGCTGGAACAACTGCAGCATTTTCCACTGCCTCTTTTTGCAGCAATTGCTCAAATATCTGCCTGGTGAGTTCTTTTCTAACTTGCCTGCTAATGAAGGAGGTGGAGAAAGAAGCCATCGTGTCTATTACTTGGCATGCAAGCACCACTTTCAAGGGAGTGGTGCCTTGACCTGTGAAAGTAAGATGTCCATATTCCCTCTAAAAGGTGATTGCTGCAGTCTTGTTCAGAGGTATTCATCTCTGCTAAACATTCTGCTAGCTCTGGAATTCTCTCTCTCTAGGCAGCTTGAAGGCTATTGAACAAAGGGTTTTTCTAATAGATCATAATTACACAAACATCTGTGCTGAGCAACCTTGTACTGAGCTACCCAAATTTTTTCCCGGCTGTTCACCAACACTCAACACTCCTCATCTGCAGTTTGGTGGTCTAATGGCTGAGCACAGGGTGCAGTGAAGTACAGATGGGAACTCCAGATCAAAGACATTTAAAGTAAAGTGCCCAGATATACCTGCTCACATTATTAATTTTGATATAGTTTTAGAGGATGCTTTGCAGCATAAAACTGCTTAATTTGAATGTAAGGGCAAAACTAGAACTAGACATAATGTCATTTACAGGAGCTCTCTTCAGATGATGTAAAAGATTACAGAGATTATGTTTGACTCAATATTTGAAGACCATCCTGCACAGTACTGCGTGCAAAGTGTCTTTTTAAAGATTTTGTTTACATTTCCAGATAGTTCAGGTGGCTTTTAGAGTCATACAAATTTTAGAGCCTCCAAATCTCAAAACTATTCTTTAACAAAGATATTCGTAATATCACATTCTTTTGTGAAGTCAGCTCTAAAAACAGAAATACTCAACACTGTATTTGAAAGTTCATCACAGTGATTTTTCAGAATGTTTTTAATGACTCCTTCTGTCTTCAGCCAACAAATAGAATTCATTTTTAGATGGGCAATAACTCTTTCCCTATGCCTGAACTTCTTTCTAAAACTTGCTAAGAACAGCAACAGCTTAACAAATTAGTATATTCTCACTTTTTCTCACGTTAATATTATCTCGTATCATCAACATAGACTAATCAAACACTTTTAACAATATTAACATAGGAGATGTCTTTGTCTTCACACCAACTTCCAGCATCATTTATTTTTTAACTGTGGTTCAAAGGTTTTGAAAATCTAAGCCTACTAATGAGTTTAAACATTGGGATTATTTAAAGAACTGGATCTTTCAATTCAGCATCACTGTCATTTTCTTTTAAAAACAACATTAGTACTGGAAGTCAGAATGTTCAAAATTTTCACAACATAAAAGCAATTAAAAATCTTTGTAGTGACATAAAGTTTCTGACCTGAAGCTGGTTTGGAATTTGAGAGATTACTCGGAATCAGGTTAGAATTTGTGTGAGCAATGCATAAGAGAAATTATAGGAATAGAAGAAAACAGACCATCCTGCCCAGGTTTCTCTCTACAGCAGTGGATTCCTCCAGAATAAAAGACCAAGAACAGAGTGATAATTTTCCCAGATACTCTTACAACTTCCTACACCACAAAGGATTTCCAGTTCTAAGGTGGTCCCTTTCTACTTAGCACGCTTCATTTTATTTTTTTCACCCAGATTTGTCCAAGTTCTTTTTGAATCCATGAAAACATTTAGCATTACTTTTTAGAAAATTATGTGTAATCACAAAGACTAGAGGTTTGGCTCAATTTTCTCCGTCTTGGTTTTTAATCTGTTTAGTAAACAATCTGCCTACTACAAATCATGGGGATAGAGAATATCATTACAAAAACCCAAGCTGTTAAACCATGAGGCTGACAAGGGATTAATTCCTTAAAAATTGCCTAAGGCTTGCAGAGGATTTTAACAGTTTGGAATTAAAGACTGGCATGGTTGCAGCTCAGCCACAATGTTTTTTGTCCCAGAATGTGAGTGGTGCCAAACAAACAGCAGCCAGAGAAGGGTGACACCAAGCTAAAGCAGAAGAGGTTTCCTCATTTAAGGTTTTTTTCTAGAGCTTCGGATCTCACAGAAAGTCACCTTTCCCAATGAAGTCAGAAAAATATAAGCAAAATATTTCTGTCATGTTCTCACATTGTACTTAACAGAAACAGGATTTTTCATACATGTGGAGGAAACAGAAAACACTCTTTGTCCTACTTGTTCTCACAATACCTTTTTGGTTTAGGATTCCACATTCAGTTTTACTGTTCTCTGCATCCTTTACTTTCCATTGAAGTACTCAGTGACTGTTTTAGATGACTACCTAGACACAAATCCTCTGGAATATCTTACATAATTTTTGAAAGCATGTTCTGAAAACACACACTTTTCTTCTGGTAGAATTCTAGTCCAGATACTTCATTTCCAGTTTCACATTACTCTGTAGTAAGATAGCTACACCTGTGAACTTCCACTTGAATTAGTACATATTTTTTCCCCTTAAGTTCTAAACCTCTTTGAGCACAGTTCTCCTTGCAGATTTGCTCTTCCTCTGAGCTTGCAACTATTTGACTCTCAAATTGAATAAGTTTGAGGAATCTGAAAATGGTGCAAAAAAGTCATCAGTATTTGATCCAGAACCATTTGTAGCATTCAGAAACAGAAATATTCTTCAATTTTATAACTCTCAAAGTAAGATATTTTCCATACCATTAAGCCATTTTCTTACTTTATTTAACCTAAACTGTGGATTACCTTATGCCAGTACCAGCATTATATGTACACATAATACACTAAAGAAATTATATTTCCTTATGACAGTAAAACTTCTGGGAGCTGGAAGGGTATTGTTTATTTGTTTGTTTTCAAACAATGACATAGCTAATAAACCAAAAAAGGTCTGTTAAACTTTGACACTTCAGTTCATCAGCTTGAGTTTGTCTGGAAGGCAGTTACTGAAATAAAAAACTCAGTTCATTAAGAGAGTGTCCAAAAGTTAATTCATGTGTAACCTGTGATTAGGCTATAAAAGATGCTTGTCCTCACATCAGAGTAGGATTTTCTGAGTAAGAATCCTTCATTTTGTCTCTGATGGCTGTCTGGGTTTTAGGGACAGGCACTTTGTGCTCCTTACCTGTGGGAGAAAAATAAAATTACTTGTTAAGAAGAACACCAAAATTAACTCATGTATGTGACACTCTGGAATTTTCAAATGGAAGGAGCTACAAAAAAATGAAGATGTTGTAGCTATAAAAACACTGGTGGACATTGTTTCTTCTTCGATTTTAAATAGCCTTTCTAATCTGACTGAAGGGAAGTGATGATGCTTTTAGCAGCAGATGGGAAAAGACAGACAATAGTATTTCGGAGCAGTACATCTTGTGCTGTGTGCTTGCAGCACAGCTTGTTCCACAGCACTGGGGGCAAATAGTTCTACATCTAAAAGCTCTTCAGCCCTCTTGGGGCAATGTGCCAGATCTCCATGAAAAGGAGATTGCCTAGGAAGAAATATACTGGGTTGTGGGAGCAGCAGACACAGGTCAAATAGTCAAAGATGAGGAGGAAATCTGTGTGACTTAACGCTTCTGTAGTGAGAATATCCCAAAGACACCAGCTAACTACTCTCTGGTAATTTGTATTTATAAATTTTGTCAAAACAAAGCATTTCTGACACCCTTGAAAACAGCACAAATGTTAAAAATAATACAAAGGTAACTACAGGGTTGCAAAATTGAAGAAGTCAGTGAAAAAGTTATATCACAAGTTTTCTGCCCATAAAAATATCCTTTGATCTAATTATCTTCTGAATCACCAACATGAGCTTATATTTAGCAACAATTTTGCAAAATACAATCATGCTTTAAAATCTCAAATTTCATACCAGCAGACCTTGGCTAGCAAATATTAAAGTACTAGAGGGAACAAATAGTATGTCTTTAACTTGGAGTCAATCATAACTTGACAGACATTTCTCTAAGACAGATATATTAAACATAAACTTAGATTTATTTCTCGTGAGGACATAGACACAAAATTAAATAATTTGATCTCATTAAAAGCACTATGCCGCAATAAAAACATGTAGCCACATCATGTTTCAAAAAGTAACAATATCCTCTTGGCAGAGTCTGCTCTGAAACAACAAGAAATTTAGTAACTTAATTTTTTTATAAGTATCTTTGCTGAATCATGCATAAACCATTGCTTACTCTTATGGAAGGGGTCAAACATATTCTGATTTCAACACACTTTCTCCACCGTGTCATTAGAGGTCGTAGCACACTGATTTATACCATTTCTCTAAGCAATGCTTAGGCAAGGAGAATTAAAGCTAAGAGAAGTCATCCTCTTCTAAGATGCTTTTGAGGAGACTGAAGAAACGGAAGAAATCACATGCAAGGCTGTCTAGGAAAAACAGGAGAGCTGTTTCTTTTGTGTAAAATTTAGCGAACAAGCTAAGTTTAACAATTTTGCAGAAGCCAAATTTTCTATAGAGAGTCCTTGTATTCAAACCAGCAGAATCAAACAGTGTGATTAACAACCTGTTAAATATAGGCTGCCTTTTCAGTGGCCTTTGATTGATCAACACATTTGACATAGAGATTATCCTGAGCTGGAAGGAACCCATGAGGGTCGTTGATTCCAGCTCCTGGCCCTGCGCAGGACGCCCCAAGAGCCACACCATGTGTCTGAGAGCACTGTCCAAACACTTCTTGAGCTCTCTCAGGCTTGGTGCTGTGACCACTGCCCTGGGGAGCCTGTTCCAGTATCCAACCACCCTCTGGGTGAAGAACCTTTTCCTGATACCCAACCTAAACCTGCCCTGAGACAGCCTCATGCCATTGCTTATGTAACCAGAAAGCAGAACTATTATTTTAGAGGGGGTGTAAAATTATGAAACAGCTACATTTTTTTTTTTTTTAGCTGTTATACAGATGTATAAAGTATCTCAGAAAAAAATTGGGAAAAATTCAATCTGTACAACAACGACATTAGGAGCTACTTTATTTGTCTAGTGGGTGTTATAAATATTACATTTATATCCCCTTTATTAATCAATAATTGGTGTTAAATTAGTACCAATTAGTAACCAACTATTTTTAATTATTATCATTAGTAACTAAAGTATTAAATATTGATAAAATTCTGGTTTGCTTCTTTTCCACACTTTTGCAAGACTATCACAGTGGAATAATTGCTTGCAAAGGACCCAATTTCAAGTTCTAAATCAGATGCAATGATTGTGAGGAAACATCAAATAGCATATGCTTGCACTTCTTAAATTCAAATTTGTAAAATGTTTAACATTTGGACTTTTAAAAAAATTGTTCTGAAATACCTAATTAATATGCACTGGGTTTCACTGACAGAGTTCAAAACAATGAGGAAAACATAACCTGCCTTTCTAGAAGTGAGAAAAGTGTGGAATGGCATAGGAAGGATATACTGAATACCACCCATAGCTTGGGAGGAGAAACAACCAAATATATCCATGAGTGCTAGTTCAGAATTTTGTACTTCAGAGAATATTGTCTCTTCCAGTGAAGTACTATTTCCTTTTCAATGGAAGACTTGTAGTATGGGATCTGCATCATATCTTACTGAACTGTCACTCTGGTCCAAATCAAACATTAGTTAAAAGAGATCATGCTGTACTGATCATGAAAGGAGCTAAAAATGCAATTTTCAGTTTTGAGGGGAGTTTTGTGGTTGCTGTTTGGGTTTTCAAAGGTCTAAAACTTCATTAGAAAGAAATATGTGCTTCAGTGACTAAGATAGTTCTGCCTTCAGTTATGGCAAAGGAAAAGCTCTGCAAACTGGAGTTTATGATGAATAAGTTTGTAACCAATGACATTTAAATCTCTTCTGATTTGCAAGAGATGATATCTCCAGCAGTTAATAAGGGGTAGATCTTGGAGAAAGCCTGCTAGTAATAAGTAAAACTTCATGAGAAAAGTTATGGATGTGGTTCCTATCCCTGTATTTTGGTACCACAGACGCAATAAATCTAGTTTAAACTTCTTTACTAAATGACCTGCAAAGCACAGTTTGGTGTATTCTGCTTCTATGAACAAAAAGGTGTAAAATAGTTACAAAATTAATTGTTTGAAGCAACTAGACTTATCTTTCCTGTAACTGTAAGCACAATAAACAGCCATTATAGCCCTTCATTAACACATTAATATTATTTATTATTCCATGTATCCCTACACAAAAATATTGCTTGTTTTATGTTGTTTTGTTAGTGCGATGTTTATTCCCTATATCTTGAGTTCCAAAATATAAATGTATTTTAGCAGTACATTGTATTTTATCTATGCAGTGGAGGCATTTTATTGAAAGCATATATAAACTTTATTTCTTTCATTGGTTATGGCTTTAGAAATAGTTGATATAAAACTTGGAACCTGAATTTTAGGTGTGCATGCTAGCCCTTCATTACTTTTCTTTCTAGTTGAACATTTTCAATTGCTCAATGTACTACAGGAGGCAGATGAAATGACACCAAAAAGAAAGGTAGAAAATTAAAATTAATTAGGCAACAATTCATTGTCTGTTAAAGTAGCCACAAATGGGAATATTTTACTTCAAGGCAAAGTTTAAATTTATTTGCAATGAGTTTCAGTCATTCAATGGCAGGAAATTAACACGGAGGGAACCTGGATGCACCTCCGAAGACTTCAAATGTTCTTTCTGCCATACAATCCCGTGTTTACAACCAGACTTGAAAATTGTCTTGCTGAAGTTCATAAGGAATCACGGGATGAAAACGTAAACCCTCAAGTGTGCCAGACACACTAAGTAAAGCTGTACTGACAGACTTTGTTTTCAAACTATGTTTGTTTCTTTAAACCTTACAGTTTAAACCTGCTGGAGGTATGTAATTCCCTAGAAGTACAAAAAAAAGTCACTTGGGCGATTAGATTCATACAGAAAAGTATTTACTTCTATTGAAATATATTGACCCTCTGCAGTTCAGCTTCTCATATTCTTTGGCTGATTCAGAAATTGGCTATTGCACAATTTATCAGTCATGTTTAAGCTTTTCACAGCTGCTGAGGGCCTTTAGTCACATTTATTTCCCTCGCATTGAGATGTATGTCTGAAGTCCCTTAAATAGCATTAAAAAGAATTTTAAAATAACTGTCTATACTTGTCTGGACTATTTGCAGTAGTCCAAACAAGAAAATGCTAATAGATGAAAATATCACACTCATTTGCTCTTTCTTTTGTACACACACATTCTTCTTCTATACAATTGTATTTATTTTATGGTGTAGAGGTTAGGTGCTGTCTACTATAATATAATTAGATTCCTTAATATTAAGGAATTGTAGTATATTATTATAAACTTATTTTTCAATTAAATCCCTTAATTATGTGCACAAAGCAAGCATAAATGCTTGTTGTGTTGTTGAAGGGAGGTTCAGGGAGCTGATTCTCCCCCTCTACTCAGCCCTGGTGAGGACACACTTCAATTATTGTGTTCAGTTCTGGTACCCACAGTTCCAGAAAGACAAGGAGCTGCTGGAGCAGGTCCAGAGGAGGCCACAAAAATGATCAAAGGCCCGGAGCATCTCTCTTATGGGGACAGACTGTGGGAGCTGGGCCTGTTCAGTCTGCAGAAGAGAAGCCTGAGAGGGGATCTCTTCAATGCACATAAATATCTCTAAGGCAAGGGCCAAGAGAGTGGTGCCTGACTCTTTTCAGTGGTGCCCAG
This sequence comes from Oreocharis arfaki, assembly GCA_013398015.1. Classification (NCBI taxonomy): domain Eukaryota; kingdom Metazoa; phylum Chordata; class Aves; order Passeriformes; family Paramythiidae; genus Oreocharis; species Oreocharis arfaki. The sequence continues at coordinate 225,309 of VZRR01010716.1, read as the reverse complement.
GGACAGGACGGGGAGCAACAGACATAAAATAGAACACAAGAAGTTTCACCTCAACATGAGGAGGAACTTCTTTACACTGGGAGTGGCAGAGCACTGGAATGGGCTGCTCAGGGAAGTCATGGGGAGTCGCACTCTGGAGACATTCAAACCCACCTGGATGTGTTCCTGTGTCACCTGCTCTGGGTGACACTGCCTTGGCAGAGGGGTAGGGCTGGATGGTCTCCAGAGGTCCCTTTCAACACAAACCATTCTGTGACTCAGCTTCTGAGTGTTGAAGTGAAACAAAGACGGACTCTTTGGGGAGGCACGAACAGAGTTTGCAAAACCAGCAGAGTTTTACTGCTGGGTGTGTAGCTGTGAGGCCTCAGTATTGCAGACCTTGATATTACAATTGCACATTCGGAGTAGTGATGCGTGAATTACTCCGCACAGACCATCATCATAACAAAGTAGAGTTTGACTATCGGGTGGATAAGTGGCACCTGTAGTAAAATCAATAAGAACACAGTGAGTTTCATTTTACATGAGGTATTTCTGCAGTGCTATCAGCAATTGTTCAAGCACTACAGTTTCCAGAAGGGCCACTTACAGGAAGGACAGCAAGCTATGCTGCCATGAACAAAGAGAGAGTGCATTTGACTTTCCAGCTCAAAAGAAATTTGTCTAATGAATTATTCTAAATGGGAAACACTGAAATTGCACTAAATGAAGAGAATAAACAGAAAATTAGCGTGACTTGCAATCTGCTGTTGCAAAACAAAAAATATGACTGATAAAATATATATGATTTTACATGTAAGTGGCACATACCCTAGCTATATACACAAAATCTGTGTAAATTTATAATGCTCAAATTTATTATAAATTGGTCTAATAATGTTTTAATTGTTCTTCATAGATTTTTACAGTTTAAAAAATTAACCTTATCCCTCACCAGGATAAAGTCAAGACATTTTCACAAAGAAAATTTGCAGAGAATCCCATCCTAAATTAACTTCAAATTTAACATATCACCAAAAATATATGTACCGAAACAGCGATGTTCATTTTTCCTAACTTTAACAATCAATGTAAAAAGTACAGTTTAAGCTGCATGGCCAGAATTCAGGTTTTCAGCAAAAAGACTGTGTTTGCACAATTGTCTCTGCCCTTCAGAAGAGAAGAAATACCTCTCTCCTCCAATTAAAAACGAGACTCAAATTAAGCCATTTTAGTTCTTACATAAGTTTTATTTCTTATGATTCCTTACTTACCTTTTTCCTCATCATGGATTTCAGAGACATTCCTCAAATTTTAATTATTGTAAACTTGGCTTTATAGGTCATTAAAAATAGCATCTCTGAAAAAAATTGTTTCTGGACCTCTCCGATAAGCCAGAGGAATCAATGATTCTCCCCGCGAGCATGGAGTGTGCCACTGGATCCTCATTTTTATGCATATCTTCAATTCTCACTTTCCACGTTTCCATTACTGAGCCAAGAGTTGTCATGTCAGCCAGAAAATGGAGTTACTTTTCATGCATTGCTTTGAAATCTTCGAAAGTACAATCATAGACTGATTTCATATAAAAGTTTGGAGAATTAAATCTGCCCATTTCTTGAGACCATCCCTGAATTCCAGTTTAGCTTCAGTTTCCAGGTATTACTGCTTAACTAATATTTGTAACATTTTCTGGAGGCCCGAATGACTACAGAAATTCTTTACTTTAGCATTGTTTCAAACATGTTTCTTTTTCCTAAATTAATTGACGATGAAATGACCACGGGTGTGCAAAGCCATGTTTCAAGAAAACAATAAAAGTGAAGCTACAATAATAATCCTACAACAAATTTCCAATCAATAAACCACTTTTCTTCCAAGTAAGCATTAGCACTAAACTGGCACAGCCTTTATAGTTTTTTATTATAGCTATAACCCTTTTAACTAAGGCTTATTATTTGTTCTTAGTTGACCATTTCTTCCTCTATGTCAGCAGAGACAACTTTTTATTGTGACCAGAAAATACCTCATATACAAGAAATACCGAATAAGAGAAGCTTTAGACGCAGTTTTGTTTCATCTAAAAATATTCAGCTTTTCAGCTTAACAGATTCAACGGTCTAATTGTCATAACAGGAAAAAATAACCTCAAAAATTGACGGGCTTGGGCATCGGCCGCCTCTCTCTCCCAGAAGACTGTTCCAGTGTTTGACTATTTTCTCTCTAAAGAAATGCTTCCTCTTGTCCATTCTGAGCTTCCCCTGAAGCAACTTTGAACTATTCCCACCTAAGGCTTCTAATACAGCACATATCAGGAGGAAAACATATCAGGAAAAATTGAAATGTTTCTCTGCATGGTTGGCTGACTATCAATAAGGTTTGGGAAGGGGAGGGAGTGGTGGTGATATTTTTGGGGGGAGGTGGTTATTTGTTTTTAAAAAGATGGCCATAATCAAAAAACTTAGGGCAGATTTACTTGGCCTGGAATAAATGTGAAGGAATAGCACTTCTGTGAACAAGACTTTCAGCTTACAGGCATTATTTGTCTTTGAACATGAGTTCAGTTAAATAAAACATAGACAGTGGATGATAATGTGTCCTTGGTGTTATTCAATATTATTACTGGCCTGTAGTACATTAAAATAAAAAAAGGCAAACAAAAACAAAGAGCATGTCAGCCTTTTTCGTAACAGTGATCTTTTTTCCCCCTGTGAGCCAATCACCCTATCTTCCCCTCTCTGTCCTTCCCCGAAAGGGATGCTGTGAAAGAAATCATGATACTATAATTTTATTCCAAGTTTGCTTTGTTTTTTTAGCACTTCTACGTGGTTAGCCTAAGGGGTGTTTTCACACATGCCATGAAAGGCAAATCCTACAAGGGCAATAACAAAAATACTGCTAATTTTGAGGATTTAATATCCTTCATCTTAAAAGACAAGTCTCCTACCCAAATAGCAGTCACATATCCATACACCATTCTGCAAAGCCCTGCAAAAGTAATCTGAAATATCCACTAAAAATGTTGTGCTAAAAGGCTACAGTTCTATGCCATATCACTTACATCCCCCAATCAATTATAAGTAATAAAAAGACCTAAAAGGGCAACAGAAATCTCAAGCTGTCTAAATGTTAAACCTGCATATTTTTTCATAAAAAGTATAAATGGACATACATTTTATTGTCCCATGCTAGGGCAGATGTGATTTCCCATAATTAATGCTGCTTGTCAGTTTTTCTTACTTAAAAATAAAGAAAAAAAAAACCCTCTACTGAGTTATTATTTTAAAAAACAACCACTCAACAAACAGCTATTCGTGTTAATGTGAACCTATGCTCTTATTTATTTATGAAAGATTTCATAATCATGTCATTCTCTAGCTGGATTTTATAACTTGTTTCCAAGTTTTTATTCTGAGATAAAAAGAAGGAAATAGTTATGAGAAAACTGAACGGCAACTGCAATGTCTCCCACAACCACCAATTCGCCAAAATAACTACGTAACTCTCAAAAGGTGTCCATATTTTACTGTCAAAATCATCAAAATACATTCTGATTTCAAGCAAATTTTGGTTTGGTTTTTAATTTTAAGCTAAAAATTTATATTTGTTTGAAGATTAGAGATCATTTTCAAAGATAAGGCTAGTGTAGACAACAGGCTCTAATTCCCAGAATTCAGGATGCCTTGAAAGAAAGTGCACTTTCTAAATCTAGAAATAACATTGTTCTGATGTGCTTCAGCCCAAAAGTTCTATTGCAGCATAACCACATCTCTTTTTCATGACTGAACCTGTTTTCAGTGAGGTCCATACTTAAATACTCTCACATTACTCCATAGGAAAGAGAACTGGAAGTTAAAGATGCGCCTGGAATCCAGGATGCTCACCTACTTGGAAGTAAGGAATTTATTATTTATTATCATTGTTTATTTAATATTCCATTAAATAAAGGGAAGAAAGCCTGATAGCATAACTAACTCCATGTTATGCAACACAGATAAATTTGATATCAAGATATACACCTTGCTAAGGCTCTTTTCCTATTTATTATCCAATCCATTATGGCTTTACAGTTTTATCATGAGGAAGAGAGTCAGTGGCTTTTAATTTAGAGAGCATCATGATTATAGGAGTCACTCTTGCTGGCCCTGGGGGAACACACTGAGTGATATTCCCTGGCTAAAGCAGCGAGGAAATGCCCAAGATACATCAAGTGTATAAAGCAATGAGACCTTTCCAGGAGTAAATTGTGGATCAGATGACCTGTGACTCATTTTAGCCTTTGTATTAAGGATAGAGGAGGTGTGTTAAATTACTAGAATTTTAAGAAATAGAAAGCTGGAATGCATTAGTCAGCTATTAAAAATAACATGGGTAAAAGTCCTTGTATATTCCAAATTCTCCATAGCTGAAAGTATAATTTTCATTATACAATTAAAAAGAAAGATAATAGTGAAGCTCAAAAGACATGAACTTTCTCCACAAAACTGTCACAAAAATTTCACCAAAATAAGAGAACCTTCATGATATCTAAAAATTATTTAAAGAATTTTTTCTATTAGTATTAAATATTGGAAAATTTTGAAATATTTCTCTTTTTGAATGCTGGCCATGGACAAGATAGTGGAACAAATAAATTAGAAGCAACAAGCCTGTAGGAATTTGCATGAGCTCCTGGACTGTATAATCATATACACATTTGTATAAGTTATAACAAGTTCTAGCAAAGTGAGACCTGAGGGAATCTCCTCAGAGGAAAAAAAAATCCCAGAGACAGAGTTAATTTAACACACAGTGAAAAATCCACTTTCTATAAATAAGAGGTGTAGGCTTTTTAGTTAATATGAGTGCAGAAGTCTTGGATTTAGATGCCCTATTCCTAAAACATGCTTGTAAAGACTTCCAGGCTCAACAAGGACCATGATCCATTCACAGCAACTGCTACCCTGTTATGTACTCACTTCAGCTGCCGTAAAGAACTCAGTACACAGAAACAGACTAGGCATAAACTCTCCATTAATTCCACACCTCAAAGCTAGAAACAGTTTCATGCCTGTCTTCTCCCTCTTCTTTCCACTGAGTGGAAAAGCAAACTACAGTAACTGCAATGATAAATTATTTTTTGTTGTGCTCTCTGCACTAAATCTTTTAAAACGTTAAGAGTTCTGAGGCCCTTTGTCTCTTGCCATGCACACCAAATTAGCAACTTCCCTTTCTTAAAAGCTGCTATCATAGCCATAGCCTGACCTTGGAAATTAAATGAACAAAATATCCATTAAAAAATGAGCTTCCTACATGGGTCATTCATTTTTACTGTAATCTTGCCATAATAGTGGAACTGACAAAGTTGCCTGACTTTAGATTGCCAGTCCTGTTTTTGCTCAACCTCTTGTAAACAATTATAAAACTTGATACTGTTAATGAAATTATAAACTTAATGTAGATTTGATATTAGCATTACAGTTCTATTAGGAAGTCCTCAAAAAATACCCTTTTCTAGAAAAACTGGCATAAAAAATGTAAAGCATGAAGGCCTGTTTTTAAGTCAGATGGCTATCAAACTGCTGAAGGATAGCTCCTATAATAAATTCCCATCTAAATCCATGCTGACATTTTTAAAATTGAAGGCCACAACTTCACCTAAAAAAATTAATGTGTTATTCATTAACCTAGGTATCAACAAGCAATAATTTTAGAAAAAAAATAAGGAGCTTCAGTAGAACTTCTGTTAGTTTCTGAGCTCTCTGCAATCCTAATGATAGAGGGGGAAAAAATTGAAAGACATTCTGTCTAACCATGAAGCAATTTGATCTAATATAGAAGTGCTTGGGTACAACTGAAGAACAATTCCATTCATCCTGCTAATAGAAACAGACTAGATTTTCATCCACATCTGTGGTAAGGACATGAAATAGATGAAAAAATCTTAGAGAAGGTCATAGTCATGAACAGAGAATAAAGCAAAACCGCTGTCTTCTAAGGGCTGAGGCTTTCTGTAATAATGAAAAACTGGCAGCTGGACCAGTGCTATGAGAGACAAAAGGTTTTGTGGGGATAGCAAATAAAAGTGGAGAATGAAGGCATGAGAGGAAAAGCTTGCTGAATACTGATTTAAAAGAAACTGATCACTTTCATTGTTACCTCAAAACTCTCTACCTGCAACAAATCCAGTATTTACAAAAGCAAGATTGTTCACCACAGGAACCATTAATTCACAAAATCTCTCAAAAAAAACCCCAAGGATCCAATGTTCAGCCATTCAGGTGTGCTGCAAAGTATTTATCCCTTCCTCACATGAAATGAGAGGAGTGTCTAGAGCTGTCCAGATAATTTCTTTCAGTGTTTTCAGAAAACTCCAACTGTAATTTTGTGGTGGCTGAGTCCTCTTGGGAAAATGTGCCATATTCCACTGGTCAGGAAGAAAAATCAGTTACAGAACAGAATCTAAACTGGCACAGGAAAGATACGGAGAGAGCTTTGAATTTTATATACTCATAGATGCTGCACTGAGAGGAGAAAAAAGTAAGGGAAGTGGGCAAGGACAAAGTGAAATAATACAGAATTGGGTTATAGAAAAGACAGAAGTGACTAGAACTTAACTATTTTGTTGAAAAAAGCTGAAGAGGTTTCATTTACAATAAGTAAGCAGCATGCAGGAAGAGGTGATAAAGAGGATATGGAAGTCCTTGACGAGAAAGAAAAACAGAAGTCATGAAAAGAAAGAAGCAGCATAGTCTTTTCCCCTCTCATTTCTTGAGGACATTTTATACTATCAGTTTACATCTTCTGTTGTATTCGAAGGAAAAATATGTAAAGCCATGAATTAAAGAAGAATGATATTTCAACACTTAAATTATTCATAATCAAGGTGAAGAGAGGATAAGTACAATACACGTGGGTGATATTTTGTTGAGAGATGACAGAAAAAGCTTAGAACAAACAGCCCTAGTTCAGCGAATCTGGTAGGCACATATTTATTAAATTCTTTCACAATCCAAGAAAACCCTTCCATATTTATTTATAATTGCTGCATACTTTGTGTATGCTTGTACACACTTCAGGAAGTTCAGAATGAAGTTTGAATTCTTAAATGATGTAGACACTTAAAACCCCTCTGAGGGGTTTGACACTTATAGATTTACAAGGATGTCTATAAAAATTACAGAAATGAGAGAAATCTTAGAAGCACAGATATGAGGAAATTAAGGGAGCTACATTTGGCCTGTGCCACATAAACAGAAGTGCCAATGTTGTTCCTTTTTATAATGCATAACTAACCAATATTTAAATAATGATATTATAATACCATCTCAAATCCACAACTTCACTTGAGCCTTTCAAACCTTCAACATCTGCTAGAGCAACACCACACAATTTGACCTCTATCTGATGGCTGAAAAAAAATATATTTGCAGGATCACAAAGTAAGGGAAGGGGAAAAAAAAGTACAAGGAGGAAACTGCAAGCTAAGTTATTTGATGAAAATGGCCATATTAAGTATTTGGAATATAATATTTTAGGAGAAAATCCACACCTACACACTGGATTCCAAAAAAATCCGTATTTGTAGCCAGGCCTAGACTATTATATAACAAATGCTCTTAAAAATGACAACAGTATCCAACAAATGACACAGAAGACTGATGGCATTGCTAAATTGCCAATAAATTCCCTATTCTACATAATGCATAGGATATGCTGCCTTGCACAAGCTGTCTGATAACTTTAGGGAATGACAACTTGATTATAATCAATAATAATCAATAATAATATTGATTCTTATTATTTTACTTCACTTTGAGGAAATCTGATCTGCAATAGCAAAATATACTTCTCATAGAGATTGAGCTAGTGGACAATGGACTTTTCAGTAGCCAGGTAGAGCAGGGACAGCCTGCAAACTGATAGAGCCCATCTATGAGGGGGACTGGCTGCTCAGACACGTGTCCAAAGGAGTAATCAGGAGAACAAGAACCAGTTGCTGTCAGGAAACCACCAACCCTCAGGCAGTCTTTATTAAACATGGCAGGTCAAAGTTTAGACCTGGTAAAAGTGCTGATGAGAAAAAGGGGCATCCACTATTAACTTAGTTTTCAATAAGCAAAGGACTTGCAAAGCTCAGTAACATGTGAAGGTTTATGAAAATTAGGATTGGGACGTGACAGACAGATTGATGTTCATGTACAGAACATATGTCCTATTCTTACCATTGCATATCATCTCATAGGACACTGGGGGCATGACTATCATGCATAAATAGTGGTGATATTTTTCGCCTCCCATTTAAAAATATGCAAATATTTCTGCCACAAAGGAAATTGAATCGGAAGTTTCAAGTAGACAAACAGAAACAAAAAATTATTAAGGAGACATCTATAGTACATACCATATCTAAAACACAACTAAATCATGAATGCAGAAAGAAACCCAAAATTAATATTATTTGACAAGTTATCAGCCCAAGACAACCTTGAGTGTGCTTGGCACAGACTTGGATGAAGCTTTCCTAACTGCTTTAGGACAATATTTATGTCTAGGAGTACCTTGTCCAGAGTTGACTCAAACAAATCTCCAGGACATTTTAATGATTATTAATCAGCTATTATGGGACATTTGTAGTCAGGGGATTTTTCTGTAGTCAAGAAGAGTTGGGATAAATCCATCATGTGCCAAGATAAAATGCATAACTTTGGTGTGTTCAATCCCTGTGAGGAAGTACTAACTAGAAAATAATTTAGTTCATGACGGACACATTTGTTCATTTGTCCCAACCTTCCCACATTTCAGATTCTACTGCTTACTGAAGAGGTAAAAAAAGAAGTAATCTCTATTATCACAAGCAGATTTTTAGGGCAAAGCAGTATAAAACTTTCCCTCAAAGAAGAACAAAAGTAATGCTTGCAACTTATCCCATATCTGCGATATGTGTTCTGGGATTTCAATACAGGAACTGTGAAACAGAAATCGCCAGATTTATAAATTTATTTGATGTTACTACCAGAATAATTTTCAAAACTGTTTTTTTAACTTTTTTTTTTTTTTTTAAATCCGATTTCTGAACATTTTATCTCTGTAAGCCATTACATGGTTTGGGTGGGAGGGGGGGTAACAAAAAAAACCCCAAATGAGTGGGGGCAAGGGGGGCATGTAGTTTAAGGAAGAATATTGGAAACTTAAACCTTCACACTGTTTCACTCTCTGGAAACCTGTTGTTTCAAGCTGAGTCTGCAAATGTGTTTAAAAATTAAATATATATATCCAGATAAGGATGAAGGGCACTAGGCAATTTTTTCCAATATAGCCTCTTCTAAGTTGAATGCATGTTATAATCTAAAGTGGAATTCCTCCAGATCTTTACAGAAGCTCAGCCATTTCAAAAAACTTCGGTAGATAAACTCAGAAGGAAAAAACAGAAAATCAAAAGCCTAACTTTCACACAAAAGAAAAAAAATTCAGGGAGATGGGAATTCACCTTCATTCTTCACACTGTATTTATGGATGATGCTGATACATTATATACTTGACAAGATAAAAAGAAGGTAGAAGAAAAGAGAGAAAAAAGAAAGAAGCAGAGTAAATTCTAAGGAAGCTCTAATGTTTAAAAGCCATAAATCAGTTAGAGATCCATCGGTTCTGTGCAGAACCCATCACGTGCCCCTCCACGCTCTCCAGACTGATTTAAGAGTTAGATAACAGCTCGATATTTCACCCCACCAGTGCAGAGTCTTAGGTTGTAAAAATTCTTCATTTCCTTGAAGTCATTAGATTTGCCATGTTTAAACCCCTCTGCAAACCATCTCCTGCTCTTCCATGTAAGAATTGTAACAGAAAACAGAGAAGGCATTCAACTCCAATTGCAAGGGGAAGTGGGCTTCAGGTCACTAATTCCTTTGAGTTTGTCCACAGTATTAATATGTTGAACAAATTCATACTAACCAAACAAAGCACTTAAATTATATAAGCATAGGCCACATCTTCTATCTCAAGCACTGGCACTTCAACAGTTTGTCTTAAGCCAAAGCCAATGAAGATAAGGGCAAAGAAGCAAGGTCTGATGAGTTGCAAGTCTTGCAATATGCAAGGTTCTGTTATTTTTAAAGATCTATTTCCAGAAATCACTCTTTACTCAAAATGTCTCACCTCTTCCATGGCACTGGTTTACTGTGGGCCCCAGGTACATGTGAGTGATTAGAGACCAACACTACTGCACCTCAGGTAAGACATCCACCCTCTCAGAGTTTCATTAAAAGTCAATATGAAGTAATTAGGAATCTGCATCAAGCCTCACCTTTTCAAAACTGATATTTTTTCAAGTTCTTTACAGAGTCATGACTGAAAAATAAGAACGGAAAATTAGAAATCAAACCTTTTTGCTGAAATATGTTAAGCGGGAAGTCGGACTTCCAAAAAGGCCTGCAGCTACATGGCATTGAGGCTCTGATTTTTTCACATTTTATGACTAACATATACCACTCTGAGAAATTGCTAAGTGTTTATTTGTAGCCAAAGGTCCTTGCTTTTCTATTGTGGACATATGCAGGATGTGCAGTAACATTAACACAGAAGAATTTTTCTCCTTGCAAAAGGAGCAACTGCAATAGATATTCAAAACTCAAACTATAGATAAGTATATTCTATAATAAATAATCATATATTGTCTGAGATCTACAGTTAGCTAGATTTACAACTCTTGGTACAAAATGTGAATTTTTACAAGCAAAAATATTTTGATAAATGGAGTATTTAAATGTAAATTAATTTTGTTCAGAAGGCACAGTCTGTTCCCTCATTGAGTTTCAGAATTGCACTAACAATAACCTTGAACACAAAACTTGAGCATCAGAGATGGCCTTCATGTGTCTGTTATCCTTTCCTGACATTACAAATTAAAACACAACACATTTGCATTTCTTTGTCTTGCCATGCTTCTAAAGAGGAAATGTACGGTCAGGCAAAAATTAAATGCAGAAAAAATCCGTTGGAAACACTCCTGAAAGAAGTCAAGCTGAAGAGATTGACACTTTGCTTAGGGAGGCTTCTGCCTTTGCATTTTTAAACTGGCCTAACTTTAGATCTTCTAGAGTTCTTTTGACAGGGCTACCCGTAAATGATACCTTGAAGAAAAAACAGTGCCATAATATCCATGATGAGTAAGACTTCCTTTTTGAATAATATTAAGTATCATAGACATGAGCAATCTGTGGTTCAGTTTCCATGCTTCAAGGTCCGTTTTATTTATTGGAAGACATGGTTTGTGAACATTTGAGTTTTAGAAGAGGAAAGTAAAGAAAACATTCTTTTTCTGACACAAGAGGTCCCCTGTTTTTTCCCCAGTCATTCTTTTTGGTGAAGCACCTCAAATGCTGTTACACAGGTGCTGAGTTTGATCAAGCATTTGACATAGCTTAAGCAAATGGTGTTATGAATGACAGAGAGCTGAACTGGTTTGCCTCCTTCGAAGGAACAAGGGTGTGTCTTGATTGATAGCAAGATATCTCTAGGCATTGCTAAGACAAACACATAAATAATATGCTGGTACTCACATTGGTGTTATTTATTGTTCAGCTGTAGTGAAGAACTGAAATCCTCACACAGAAGATACTCCAAAAATGCAAATGAGTAAGTGTATCTGCATTTATATATTTATATAAATAATGAATAGATGCATATATTTCAAAGACAATACATTTCACTGTTAATCAAAACATTTTCACTTCCCACAAATATGTGTTCTACAAGGTTTTTGGTGCTTTTATTTTTTTGTTGTTGTTGTTGTTAGTCCTTTGGCCATCAAAACAACAATTCTCCACAGCCTCCAAACACAAAGGTAGATTAATTGTACTAATCAGTGTTACAAAATGGGCATTGGCTGAACTAGCAAATACCTCTACTTTTAAGTTCTTGCTCCCACACAGATACAACCTCTTGGTATTCCAGTGCAAGTATTAAATGCTTCATATGCTTGATAGCCAGCCAATCCCTTTTCTATTGTACTGAAGTACAAAGAAATTCACACTGCTAGGAGGCACATCATTGTGGAGTCACTACCTGTTTTCCTTTTTAGAACCTTTTTTCCTAAATGCTTAATGCATGTAGTATTTGGGAATGATGTTGGTCTGCTGGATGAAGTCCATTTTATTTATGGAACCATAAAGTTTCAATCATGGCAGTACTGTCTCCCCTAACCTGTTACTACACATCAATCCAGGTGGCCTGAGGAATTAGTTTTATCTCCAAAATTTGTTCAGTTTTTTGCCTGATGTTACCATCTCTGGTCTTGTACAGTGCACTTTGTTCTCTTGAAAAATTTATAGACTGACATTGCCTAGAACTAATCCCACTTTATTTTCAAGTATGAACAATAAATGTCCAAAAGGCATCTGAACATGGCACTTGGGTACACAGGTTGAACTCGAAGATCTTAGAGGAATTTTCCAACTTTAATGATTGTGTGATTCTAATAAACCTTTGATTTCTGATAGTTGCTGTTACTTATTGTTTTGTAGTCAGTCATATCTGAAGCAACTGCAGTGCTGACCACATTATATGGACATATGCTCACTAGCTAAAGACGACCCAGCTCCGAAAAAGGACCTTTCCATGGAATTTTGGCCAGCAGATAAACAGAAAAGTGTCTATAAGACAGCTCAGCATTCCAGTATTTCACCAGTTCATCTGTCATCAATTTCACCAAACTCAACCATATGGACTGAAACTGATTACGCCAGTGTCAGCTTCAGACTGTGGATTTTTAGAAAACATAATTCAAACCAGTTCGGCAGTTTCTCAAAAGAAGAAACCAAGTCCTACTTCATGTGTTAAATAATTCACTGTCTGCTCATTTTCCCCATAAATTCGGTGGGAAGTGTTTCCATACTGGAGAAATAGACACTACAGTTTAAAGCAATGAAACAGAAGAGTGTGGTTTGCACTGCATCCATCCACTTAAATATTTTACCAGACCAAGAGAGTATATCTAAAGCATGTCACCCACATTCTCTGCCTCGTGTCACTCTGTGGAGAGGCCTAGGAGTAAACAAACTGGATTCCTTTCAGACAAAAATAAGTTTGAAGATGTGTTCCAGGAATACATCAGATGTGCTCCAAATGCTAACAGTCCCTCAGTCTACAATCTTGACTGCAGCTGGTTTGAAGTAGGGCTCCTGAAGTGTATATGGAATTGTCACTGAGTGCAGCTCCCCAGCAAAGCCATCCTGCTCTGTGCTACTTGAAATCAAGTACTTGCTTTAGCATTCACAGACTTTTTTCTAAGTTATTAACATGGGCTGGCTAAGAACACAATCTGAAGGTAAATGGAGCTAGTAAGAGACTCATAGAGAAGAAAAGGAACATGAAAACAAATATCATAATGGGTCTTGTCCCTCTTAGAGTTCCAGCAAGCCAAAATACATAATGTCACAATTAGAGGAGGGAGGTACCCCTTTTCCTGTTCCCCGTGATGTGGCAAGGATGCTCAGAAGGTAAGAAAGAAACAATCTAACATTAGTCAGGCCCACCACAGCCAAAAAATAAAAAAAAAAAAAAGAAACCATTCTTTGCACCCTGCAGGAAGTTTGCTGTCTTTCCAAAAAGCTACTCATTTTTGAAAATAGCAGAACGCAACCAGACATGCAGCAAGGAAAGAGTTAGTATTGCCCAAATTGTAAAGCTTTGTTTTCTTTGCTTTTTTTTTTTATTTGAACAGACTGTTTTAACTGAAATCCTATATTCATCATGACTGCTGCATAGGCATCATGGGCAAAAACAGAATAAACAAAAAATAAAATTTGGCCAAGATGGTTAAGCCAGCTCTGTAAGTGAACTGAGAATTTTGCAGAGGGAAGGGGATCATGAAAGAAGGAGATTACCACTGGAAAATTGTATCCAAGGTTCATATGAACCAGAAAAGCAAATTTTAATTATGTAGGCAATCTTTATTTTGGCTCACAATATTTCATAAGAATTTCAAATAGACACTTCTTTTAATAGATCTGTCCTGTCCATGGAAAGCCCCTTGATCACTTTTCAAGAGAGTCTCTGCATGATTGCTTTCCCTTTACTTGATGGATTGAGAATCCCTTTCTTAGGTAGAGATTTTGTTACACCTTCTTTTAAAGAGTGTTTAAAAAATTGACAGATATTTCACTATGATGATTTTTAACTTGTACTGGTAAAGATCTTTACAATATTTGACATTTCTCAGTACAGAGACTTCATGGAGACCTGCTGAACCTGTTACCCCACACTTAACTTCACTAAAGTCCTTTTCTCTACTTTCACACCACACCGAAAATCAATGATTTTTATAAATGCTCGGCTTAGATTCACAATGTCAGCAAGTAGTCTGTTTCCTTCTTCATTTTTTCCTTTTAACACTTGAGTGAAGGATAGCGTGTATTTACACATTTCTTAATTTGCAGTAGGTTTTCTACTCCTCCTGCCTCTCATATCATCTTGCTCCCTGAGGAAGGGACAATAAATGAGTAAATTAAAACCCTTCAGTAGGGAAAAATACATCCATGCCAGGAACCATTCAGATTTTCACATCTGTCAGAAAAGTTGACAGGACTTTTAACACATTTGTTAATTATGAATAGAAAAAAAACAGCTTTATCTCCCACAACTAAGAAAAGAAGGGGGGGAAAACGCCATATAAACTGTTTTCTGACAGGCTTCGACAACTATGAAGAGATAAAAACATTAAGAAGTGAGAAGACTATTTAACAACAAAAATAAACATATCAGTTTGAGAAAGCTTCAAATAAAATTTGAAATGTATAAAAAAGTGAAAAGGTAAGTTATTACTTAAACTGGAAAACAAAAGGTAAAAAGAAAAGCAAGAATGTAATCTTTAAACCTTCCCACAATTACAGAAATCATCATCAACACAAACCTATTTGAGTACTACACATTAAACAGATCTACCTCTGATTGGAAGGAAAAGGTCATCTTCTATTTCATCATATTCAGGTTCTAAGGCATTATCATCCAATTCAATTATAGCAGTTCTGCACACCTACCAGTTTAAAATCAAGAAGTATTCAAGTTCTTCACATTTCCAAGGCCTCTACTTTTTATGTCACTGCCTATCCAAAAGAACAGCTGCAAGCTGTCAATCTCTGAGTTTCTTCCAAATTGCAGCATCTTGTTTGCTGAATCAACAGCACAGGTGTGAAAAATTAACCTCGGGACAAAGGGAACCTCATACTCCAAAGATGAAGAATGCCATGTGTCAGCTTCCTTCCTATCCCACTGCTCTTCCATTCCTCTTGTTACTTTTACTAAAGACTTTCACAGACTTTTTTTTGGTTTTTGGGATACATCTGAGACCAAAGGTCTTTATATGAAGTTAAAGCACACATTTATATGCATTTATATATTTTATTTGTATTACATATCAATACATAACGCAAAAATATACATATTTTGCACAAATATATCAAGTATATAATAAATAAAAACTGTTGGTTTGCGATTAAAAAAACCCAGACATATAAGCCTTTGCAACATCTTAAGACATTCAAGAGGTTTTCTCAACAGAGTTTTTGTAGCTTTTTTAAGTCTGATATTACCCGTGACGAAAGGTTTGCATGGTCACATGGTGTTTCTTAAAAGATCAATTGATATATTTACTAAAAAAAAAAAAACCCTCCAAGCTTGTAGTTGCAATATTTCACTCTTTACCCAGGTTAACATATAAAGTAGAAACTTCAAAACACAAACAAATTTCAAGCAGTTATTAAAAATTTACCTTTATTATATTACTCAAACAAGATTTTTATCCTTATGGGAAAAACAGATGGAGGATTGTCTTCTTTAGGATACCTAAACAATTTTTCAGACCAGGGACTGTTAAATATGTCATTGGTTTGATTGAGGGATTTTTGGTGGTTTTGTTTTTCAGGTCTCTAGTTATGCACACTGTAAGAAAATTGAAAAAATAAAGTTAATGTAAACTTACTCCTTCATTTTTTCTACTTCTACTTTTCCCTTTTAAGATTTCCCTGGTATAGATGTTGATTTTTCCTTTTACCTTTGAATTCTTGGGTTGCGTGTAGTGTATTTATAGAACAAGTGCTATGACCTCAACTCATCTTATGATTGAAAGACTTGCATAATAACCTAAAGTGCATGTTATAAACCATCTCTGAGCAAAATATCAGTATTATTCATTCTTCGAGATGATCAATGATACCAATTAAATCCCAAACACAAAAGACATAAGTGAAATAATTTCTTCACTGGGAGATGTTAAGTTCCTGAAGGTGCTACTCCTGCTGCTGACATTATTGGGGTGCAGAGGAAAGGAAATGAGAAATAGCTGCTGCTGTGGTAGGCATTTCAGCACAACAAATTGCTCCTCAACACTTCATTTGCAGCTTATATCAACACATCATTCTCAGAACATCTGTTTTCACCCTGGGTTTTGATCTATTTAACAAGAATATATCATCTAAGATACTAGACATTGTCAGTTTTACCCTGTTCCTGTTGCACCTAGTTCCTGTTGGCCTAATTCTATTTCCATTTAGTAGTCAGGCGGGCTTATTCTCCCCTCTGTAATCTTTTCTTTGAGAAACTTAATGAATTGCAGCTCTTTCAAACCTTTTCAAAAGACTTTGACATTTCTTTTACAACATTTGACCCTGAAGTAGTGAACACTTTTTATCTCTTCTGACAAAAACAGACTTCTACATGTTGCAAAGATGGGTATAACAAACTGATGTTTGGTTGTTTGATTTAATCCTATTTTTCTAATAAGCAGCAAAAGGGGGAAGACAGCCTTTTCACTCAGCCTAGAGCCAAAAAGCAACAATATGTCAAAGCTACAGTGAAAAAGACTTGAGAAGGCAGGTGACATCTAATTAAAGCCAAATCCAACCACAACACAGATCTCTAACAAACCCTTTCATCAGTGAAATGAAGCTGAGTGAAGCATACATTTAAATGGGTGCTCACAGTGGTCATAGCAAGCATAGAGCTTTTCGTAGCTAGCAAGGCAGAGGAGACCTCTGGGGAGTTTATAAGATGGTCTGCCACAGTTTTGGGGCAAATAAGAAATGCTAGGAAAGTGTTTGTCCGGAGGCTTAGCAGGAAAGCAATAGGATTATTTACCAGCTGGTGAGTGAGCTCTCAGAACTGTAAGAAAAGTTTGTAGGAAGGGAAGAAAGGGTCTTAAGGAGCTTTAAAAGTAGAATCAAAACACAGTATCTGACATGTTAAAAGGGGAGACATAGTGCAAGAGATGTAAAAGTTCTCACAACAAATCCAAACAAAGTGACAAAGTAGGAAAGAGATCCTTGCCGTGGAAGTCAGGAAGATTGTGAACGAGGAAAAAGCGCTCTTTACAAGGTCAAAAAGAACACAATTACTAAGGTCATTTACATGACTTTAGTGGATACCTCTGTTACTGTGTAAACAGTAGCTGTCAGACGCATTGAAAACTCACTCCTCTGAGCGCGTGTAAACTGAGGGTTTGAAGTCAATGGTGGAAAAAAAATAATCCCAATCTTCTGTGCTTGGCTTCGCTCCTCTTGCAGAGCAGACGCAGCTCTCTGCCTGTCACTGCACACGCCTCCACGCACTCATGCTTTAATACCAGCGCTTTTCAGTTCTGAAAGCTGAAGCACTGCAAAGTTCTCTTTTGTTACTCAGATCTCTTCCCACTCCTCAGCTTCCTGCCTACTTGGGTGGCGCGGACAAACGCGTCGCCCTCTCGGCAATTAGGATTGTGCAGTCTTGGGTTTTCATTGGTTGCTATTTTTCACTTCTGCTCTAAAAAAGGTATTAGCCTTTTTTTTCCACTGGGTAGTTTGGTTTATGTTTATGCATGAGTTTGTACATAGCCACATATGCTGAGCTAAAAATGTTAACTCCATGGTTGTCACTCCCTAACTGAAGCACAGCAAGTATCGCTAGAATTGGAATGTCTGGAAACAGAACACATCTGAAAATAAATATGCGTATATAAAGAAGGACAATAAATGGATGCAGAAGGGCAATAGCTCTGCTGTTCCATTAACTTACTCAAAATGTCAATTTTTTTTTTCTGTGACATAAATGTTGAAAACTTCTAACACGTTTTCTCAAGTCTTGAGGGGATGGAGAGGTGTATTTCCCATTCTGCAATAACCAAGAACTATAAAATATTTATTGGCCAGGTGGAAAATCTTTCTTCAGTCCATTACCTGACTCACTGGGAGCAAAATCAATGCTTAACCTTCATAAAAATGCTAGCACTAAATTTACAAAAAAAAAGAAAAAAAAAAAAAAGAAAAAAAAAGAAAAAAAAGTTGCCTCAAAAACACCAACCGAAAATGGTGAATTAGGAGAGAGGAAAAAGTTTTCACAACAACCTTACACACAGGATGAAAACTACCTGCTGTGTACGAAGTTGAGGTTCAGTCCCAGTTTTGAATTAGAAAGAAGAAAGCGTCTCTTTTTTTCCAAATCTCGTAAATGTGCATATTAATTACCCTTTGGAATTAGTTCAGATCAACGACATTTACTTACCAAGGTGTACAGGCTATAGAATTCAGATAGTTCTGCTCTAGAAACCTCTTAGCCTGGGCAATATAATGCTCACCTGAACTTTCAAGGACTAAGTCATTATCCCAAACTTGTTCAGCTCTGCAACGCATCTGTCTCTGCTTCTCTACCATTATGAGCAGAAGTTCCATCTTGAATGTGAGAAACCCTCATTACGCCCATTTGATCTGTACCGATATTTTTTCCACAAAAGCAGCTTTGTATTCATTAAATAACTTTTCCCTATAAAAAGAAAAGAACCAAACATTGTGAAGAAAAAAATCATCTGTTCTTTATGTAGAATACTTATAAAAAGGGTAGAGAACCTATGAAGTGTGGTTGCAAGGCAGATCTAACTTTTGAAACAATGGTTATTTTTGTTCTGTTTGCCTTGCATAAAATCCACAATACTTTTGATGCATAGTACTAAATTATGTGTTTCATGTACTAAAGGAATCACTAAAGCTGTAAGGAGCAGTTAATATCTCTGTTATCAAGATCACTAAGTCCTGCCTGTATCCAAAGAGACAACACATCCAACGATCCTTAAGGGTTCAATTCTATATTTGCCCAAGAACTGGGAAAAAAAAGAAAAAAAGAAAACGCTTTTAGCTCTGTTGTGCTCTGGAGCACAGAGCAGAGCTCCAGAAGGTTGTGCTTTCCTGCTGTCCTCAGCCATGATGGGTTATCCAGCAGTTGTTCTCAGAGCCTGCCCCAAAAATCAGTCCCAGCTCCAAGAACAGCACTTGATCTCACCACCCCCATCCCAGGGCTCCTTACAGAGCCTTTCTCTCCTTCCCTCATTTTATTTCTGAATCTTTAAATCATTTTATAGGTAAAAACGTAGTTCCAAGGAAGGTGTATTCCCACATGCAAGGCTTGTCATAGCAATGGCAATTAGCACAGGCTATGGTAAGAGATTTAAACAAGCAAATATTCAGGAAAAGAGTGGAAAGACATCCAGACATCCCATCGGTATTAAGGATGAAGGGAAAGGGTTGGAAACAAGCATCACATACTGTTCTGGCCATGTTTTGCAGCAAACATGACAGCTGCCATGCTGGTTTGTGAGAGCTGTGCCCTTGTCGTGGTGCGTTCTACATGCTCTGACTGCACCTCCAGGATTCCATCCCTCAGGGGAAGCTCATGCAGGAAATGCAATATTGCTGGTTCTCGTGATGCTTGAGTGTGAGACAGCAGTCTGTCTCAGCTGGGCATTTGATTCCCCAGGCTCAGATATTTCTGAGATGCCATCTTTACATCTCCTGCAGAAAGAAAAGAGTATGAGCTTGTACTGCCGAGCAGATTAAAGCCAAAACACTTCACTTCCACTTTGGAGTGCATCAATCCAGATGCGGGGCTTGATAAGTTAAATGCAGCAACTAAAAACATTCATTTAATGCAAGTAATAACTGTCACAGAGGGTAAATGACATCTTGCTTGGAAGGCAAAGAGAAACATGTAGCTGTGTGGGGGATGTTAGTTTAAAGCACTGGTCTGTGCTGACTCCTTCAGGGACACGTGGAAGAGGTTGAGGGTAGCACAAAGCAAGCCAGGGGACTGTAATTTCCGGGACTGTGATCTCCAGAACTGCACCCTCTGGGAGAAAAAGGAGGAATGGGGAAGCGTATAAAGGAAACTTACATTTTTCTCGTCTCCATCTCTTCTCTTTTGCTTCCTGTTTCATAGGAGCATAGCTGTGCAGTCCCACCTTTGTGTCATGGCTATCATAATGAAATAATATTTCCTGAAGGAGAAATGTCCTTTTTGAAATTCTAGGGATTTCAGTAGTCTGTGTTTCAATGATAAAACACACAGCAAATTATTTCCAGTCTTTTCACCCTACATACACCCGTCCTGTAAACAGAAACCCCAGTCTGCTTGTGGATTTCATGAACTTGGAACAAAAAGTTGAGCTCTTCCACTGGACTCCTTACTTTTTTTGTCAACTTCTTTTTTAAAGTATAAATCTTCCACCAAAAGTCGACTTTTATATCTGATACTCAGCAATTTGTCAGAGTTTAGCAATCCACGTGAAAAGACTAGAAGCGAGATTTGACTGTCAGACTAAAAAACTGTGCTACTGGAAGCAAGAGCGGTTCATAGCCAACGTTTTGTTTTTATCTTGAGGGCTAGCTATATTGAGATTTTGTCATTAGGACACACTAGGAAAAATTAGAAATCTTATTCTGTGGTGGGACATAAAAAAAAAAAAAAGCGCCTATCTTCTTGACAGCAGCAAACTCATCACAGAGATATTTCTTAGTGGTAATATTTCTCCTGCCTTGGTCATTGCTACAGATATCTAAATACTGCTCCTCTCATTTGAAATGAGAAAAAGAAACCATTCCCTACCTGTAACATCTCCAACTTCCTTGGCCAGCTGGAGAAGCAGGCTGGTGGCTTAGAAGCTTCCACATCAGGAACCTCTCCCACATGTTGCACTGGCTGGATGAGTTTTTTTGAGGAACAGGCATTAGAAATCTGCAGTGCCATGTTTGAGGTGTTTCAGTGACTGTACATTTTTGGTTTAACATTTTAGTAGAAATATTTACAGTGGAGAAAATAAAACCCTGAGGCTCTCTGTGCACTGACCACAAACGTGTTTTCACACAAGAATGCCTGCTGTAGCAGGAATGCCTACTGCTAAATCTGGCCTGAATTATGGTACTTAAAATACTTGGGGTTTTCCTTAAGCTGAAGCCATACAGGCCAAGGAAGTATGAAATAAGAATTCATTCCTTTTCTGCATGTCATCCATTGCTAACACATCAGTTCGACACCTTTCTTCACTATTCATGAAGTGAAATGCCTCTCCCTACATTTTGGTATCATCACATTCTATTTTATTGCTGGCACATTTGTACTGTGCCACAATAAAATCAATAAATGCAACAACAAAATAATGCATCACTATCTGTGTGCTCAAAACAATTTTATAGTAGATTTACTGCCTAGATCCTAGGTTGAAGAATTCTGCTGAAATCCCCAATTATAATGTAGGTGTATTATTATTACACATGGCAATTACAGGCATATATTATATATCAATTACATACTATATATGATGTATTACACCTTAATTATAAATTACATAGCTAGATATATACTTCAGTCTGTATTATTTATATAAAGACAAAGGTTTTTTCCTCATATTTTCAAGATTCAAGAAATTACTGTGTTGATGAACTAAGTTTTGTCTGTCTGCTCAACAAACAGACCTTATCCGTGAGGAAAAACTTATACAGATGACCAAGCTGGTAAAATATTTTAAATTAATTTTAATCTTAATATCCTTAGACTTACAATCAATATGTAAATTAAAATTTCCTAAAATATTATTTTCTCTTTCTGTACTCTCAAAGATAACCAGAAATTAATAATTAACATGAAGAACCCAGATATAGTTTTAACCAATTTTTTTGTGATTTTGCCAGGTGTTAAGAAGTGATTACAGTCAATTTTTTATCTGAGATGGCTACTCAGGATAAAATAGTCTTATCTTTTGAGGGGGCTACTTGATTAACTGGAATCATTGAGCTAATTACAGTTACTTTTGGGGCATTCTTTCTTTTATCCTGGATGATTTCCTTATTTTAAAGAGAAATAAACTCCCTTTGGGCATTAAACTGTATTTGCTTTGATGTAAGTGTGTTTATAAAGGAAATAAAAGACATTTTCTAGCCTGTATGATGCTATAACAATACTTCGTGTGTTCCATTTTGAAATACATTTAAAAGTACAGATCATATTAATTTTTATTAATATTTTACATGGAATCTTTAAATGAAAATGGTAAATGGCATAAATAATAGCATGCAATCCTAAAAGCCTCTTATGAAAAGAGAAAGAGATGTACCACTTAGATCATCTTTTGCAAAACTAATAAAAATTTTTTTTTCTTATTACATTTATTCAGTGGTTCTGTTTCAAGTAAAAGTACTTGTTCAAATTCAAGCAGATTTTAGAACGGATAATTTAGAGAAACATACTATTAGGCAAATATGTTAACAAAAGCTATAAACATTACTGCAAAAGCAGGGTGGTTTTGCCCTATATTTCAAGTAAAAAAATATTTCACCTTAAAACAATTATATGAATCATCATATTTCAGAGAATGTCTTATATATAGACATTGTAAAGCATCCAGTTATTTAACATTAAATGATTATTTTATCTTTGGAAGGTGTTTAGGTTATTGCAAACTCATGTTCTTTCTTAATAGTGAAAAAAATGCAAATACTTAAATATTCAAAGCATAAACCTCTCAAGTAGTACACTTAGAAACATTTTGTATGTAAATTCAGATAACTGGTAATAACATCTTAATATTGGTGCTGTGCAAACAACAGAATATTTTATATTCCAGTATGTAAGAGAGTGGCTGCATCACAACTGGTTATGAGTTTAAAGAAGCCATTTGAGTACAAAGTATTTATCTTAATTATGAAGTTAATTAGGTATTTAGGAAAGTGTAAGTAGCTTAGTGCAAAAGCAAAAAGAACAGAAGACAATGATCTAAAAAGTATTAAGGAAAAGAAGGGCTTCCTGAATGACTCTCTGCAGTTTATAACTTGTTTTATAAATTAAGCTCAAAAAGTCTGTTTCAGATCAGGTAAACTTTTTGAATTAATAAAATTTTCTTCAGTTCTGACAAATACTAAAAAGTTTCCTCATTAAATGTGCCTAACAAGGTTATAAAACAAACTGTAAATATTAGAGATGTTCCTGCAGTTCCATCCCAAAACAAAAGGAATAACAAAAGGTTTGCCTATTCAAGAGCTAAAGATGCTTCCAACACCATACCCCACACCTTCATTTTATTGCATTTTCCATTTCCTTTTTATAAAAAATAGTTTCCTCCTTTCAAACCTAATCTGAAGCAATTTTCCAGTGACCCTTTGCAACTACATACTAAATAAATTATTCTGGTTTTATTTTTTTTCATTTTAATAGGTTTAAAATGGTAATTTTTGTTGAGTTTGGTGATGGGAGAGGAGCATTACTGGTTTTCTGGACTAAATTATTTTTTATGCAAAAAATCAATATCCTTCCCACCTAATAACCCTAACATGGCACACAATAAGAGAATCTCAAGGGCTCAGTGGCAACAGCCTCCAAATCTGATCCAAACTTTTCTAAGAATTTTACTGAGAATCATATCAAAGTTATGCAGCAGCAAATTACAAACACTGAAGAAAAGCACTGCTTGCATAAGTCATCACATGAAGTCAATCTTCACAAAATTAAAAGGCCTCTAATTTTCAGCATTAGCTCTGAAGAAATAAGTTTCAGATTTCACTTCTCACCAGTAACAAAATCACCTGGACTACAGCATCCATCAGTTACCAATATAGTAACAAAAATTTCAAAAGCATAGCCAAAGAAAAGGAATGTCTTTTATTTTTATAATGAATGCAATAGAAAATTTAAATTCTGTTGTGATTAGAAATTTAAGATGATAATTGTGTCTTACAGAACAGTGTCAAATTACAAATCTTCAAGTTAGGTTATGCTGGCAAGGAGGCATTAATTAATTTTGGTAAACAGAGAGAAATAATTGAACTTAATTACATTTCAAGGCTATTTTCTACTCTGTAATCATTTGTTGCAAGAATACACCTTTAATGACTTCTTTTAATTAACTGGTCTAAATACTTGGTTTGGTTACATGGACTTGATGAGATGGCTCACTAGTCCACCTATACATTTTCCAGGCTATTCATTATAAATTGAAGAGAATTCTCCAACCATTAAACAAAGCTCTTTAGCCCATGAATAACTTGCACTAAACTGTCTGAGGCATAAGAAGACAGGATGCATTGATTTCAGAGAAAAATTTTCTTTAAATTTAATTTACTTACAAAGGTGAGACTTGACTCAATGTATTCTTGCCTTTAAAGATGATATATCCATGTTGATAAAGAAACACGCAGTTAGGTGAAGAAACCAGCATTTATTCCTTGTGTTCCCCGTTGCTCTCATTTTTCCTGCTTTTATTGGAAGTCATTACAGCTATTTTGCTTGTCTTCAATTAGATTGTTCCCTAAGACAGCAAACATTAATCTAATGTGAATAAAATACTGAGAGCCGTCCTTTGTGTGGCTAAGGGACACTATTATTGAGCTTTGCCCTGTGCATTTCCTGATTTTTTAGGACTATGCATATTAGTAATGTCAGAGTACATCCTTTGGAAAAAAAAACCTGCCTGTAGTTGGATTGCCTGGATTTGGCTGTGCATCCACAACCTCTTTGAAACTCACTGTTCAGTGTTCTTATTTTTTTCCTGTTGCAGAACAAAATATAAATATGCCAACCTTTTGTTCAGTTCTCAAAAAGGAATCTTTCAAATAGGTTCAGAGAATTTCATATCACTTGCAGGGGGCAGAATTGGTGTTGGAAAAGAGCAATGTGTTTGCAGCTACTGTAGACATCATTCCAGGAAGAGTTCAATGAGCTCTTTCTAAACTGAAGAAGAGTCCAATCTACACCCTCAGAAACAGGATTATATTGTGCTCTGCTGCCACAGGTCACCCAGGCAGATCCTACAGGAGGAAGTTATTCACAGAGATGTTGATTTTTGGTAGCAAAATCTTTTCACTGTACCTTCACTAACTTTTTCCTAATGTGAATACGTAAAATCTCTTGTTCTCAACAAATTGGGTGTTGTGGTGGTTAGCTGGATTAGTATTTCTGAGTACAGTTTACTTTCAATACCCCAGTAAAGTGAATAGTTGGAATTTTCCTTCACTTATTATATAGCCAATGTATAGTCCCAATATAGCTAATGCTGAACAAGGCTCAAGGACTTGGTCTTTTGAAAATAATAAAGTCTTCAGCTCCTTCATTAGTGTAAAAGAGGAAGGCTTGCTGATTCCAAAATAGTAAAATTAACTTTGTAAGTGTCACTTGCACTGGGTCTGGGTCACCCCATCCCGCGGCTCTTATCCAAAATATTTCTCCTATCTGTTACAATACTCAACTTTTCTTCATCTTAAATTTCTACAGAGGTCAGACTGTACTCATTATACTGTAAACTATACATTACCAAAAAATATCCCCAAAACCCACAGAAGAAACACACAAAAAAACTTAAACAAAAAGCCCCAAACTAACAAAAAACCAAACAGAAAACCACCCCACATATGTACAACACAGTTCCCAATGCTTGCTTGCCACTGGAGAAAAATATAAGGATTTTTTGATAGTGATAACATAAATCTATTGAAAAACGAGTTTAATTGCCTGTCTTTCAGGGTCACCAAATTTAGTGTTTATTACACGCAAAGTCTCCCATGCAAAAACAAACTAACTCCAAAATTCAAATCTCCAGGTATAAACTGATGCTTGTGTTTACCACATCTAACTGTGCATAACTGTTCTTTAGAATCACCCATATGCAAGAGAAAAAAAATTAAAATTAAATTAAAATAAAGTTTTCAGATCAAGAATTTTTCTCGTTGTGTCCTTAGTACTTACATGTATCTGATGTGGTGAGCAAGCCCTCTAAAAGTAAGTAACAATTAGTTTCTCACATTTTTTAAGTTGTCTCCATGCTTGGAATGCCATATCCCAATTTTTTTTTTTTTTTTTTCCTGAATCACGAAAAAAGCAGAAGAGAAGAACACAGCCATTTATTATAACTACTTTGGGACAAGTTAAAAGTGTGTGACAAGCAATGGTGATGATCCTACCTTAAAATTCTATCCTACTGCATCGTAACTCAGCACAAACATGAGACATTCACTGCATGTGAAAACTAGAATGACTTGCAAAACAATATTTCATTCTTTTAATATTAAAATGAAGTTTATCATTGTAGGAGGTATTCTAGGGCACTTTAAAGCTCTAACTGACAAACACAAAAAAGAAGCAAGTAAAAATTGCAAGCAAGAAGGAGATGGCAACATATTTTCACAAAGCACTGTTTAAAGATTTGAAAGTTCAAAAGCAAAGCAAAAGTGGTACTGAAAATGGCTAAGAATAAATTCACAGGAGGTAAACTAAGAAATAAGACTTCAGGTAAATAAATAAAATCAGCTTAGTTTAGTGGTAAAGGCTCAAAAATAAAACCAGCAGTAAATAGATAACCTTATGCTGGAAAAAGGCAGAGAGGGAAATAAGTCATCTTTAGGAAACATTTTTGAGCATAACAGTTGTTAGAAACTATAACAAATCATGGAAAAAAAAAAACAGCGTTACTTTTAAAGTGACAAATGTTGAACTGCCTTTTTTGTCTTTTTACTTTTGAATTGATAACAGAATCTAGAGAAAGAACATCTTTTTGCCGTCACTCATGCTTTTATGCCAGTTCTTGTCTTAATCATCCCTGTGAAGAAATCTTTCACCCTCTGCTTGCAAAGAAGTGTTCCCAGATTTCTAATAATCTATCCCAGAACCATCTTTACTTTAGCAGTAGAGAAAATGAAAACTACTACAACATCATGTCTACACACCAAGAGTGCACGACCGAATTGTAACACTGTTATTTTCATGTTATTTTTTAAAATATTCTGATGTTCTCCGGTATTCATTTTATGCCATAGCACCACCATATATCAAGGAGAGGTTTTTACCGAAGTAAATGCAATAACTTGCTTATCTGTTTGCTGCTCGTGGTTTTTTTTCCCCGTCAGTGTCCCCAAGCTATTTTTCTAATTCAAAAACTTGTATGAATAGATGAAATTATCCCTGCTGTTGGGTATTTTCACGCTCGTATCAAAATCCAATTGACAATTATTTTTAGTTAACATTTAAGTTATGTTTGTCAGTGATTCTTCTAACAGCACACAAAATTTCTTCTCATTTCACTTATCTAAAATTTTATCACATTTTCTAGTTATTATATTAGAGATCTAATAAAGCATATTAAATGACACCAAATTTTAAATATTGGGCAATTTTCCATCGTTGTGCCATATTAAAAAAAAACAAAACCACACACACACAAAAAACCCCAACAATACCAATCCACCTTTTTTTATTGCTTCATTTACTTCAATATTTTATGTATTTAGTTTCTTTTGGTCTTAAACATCAGTTAACTCTTGTTTTAAAAATACAGCCCCATTTCACACCTACATAATTTATCACCTATTAACGTCACAGTGATATATTCACAATACAGAACATTAAAAACAGGCTTTGAAGGATAAGTGAAGTTTCCATGATGGATTTTTCTGGAGGATTTGGCCAGAGTCTTTTATCCACACAAATTACTCTTAATACCTCTGCATATACCAATTAACTTTTTTGTTGATATAATCACAATATTGTGGTACATTGAGGGTACCTCTTCACTTTTAGATAGAAACACTGATTCATTCCTATAAAATTGCCCTGGATCAAATTAAATCAAATTTCCTTTTACTAGTAAGTAATTCTTTGCTTTGATTAGGGCTTAATAGCCTGAAGTTACCCAAGAGCCAAGCATAGCAATTAATCAGAAACATTGATTATGTAGCCAACTTATTTTGATATGAGGGAAGACTTTTATTCTGATACAAATTTTTGAGGAGTCTTTTGAAAAGGTTGGTTGAAACATCATGTCTTGCATGGCCAAGAATTCACATCTGTGTGAATTCTGTGCCATGTGCAACATACACACACCTGGGAGAAACAGGAGTTTTCATGGTATGGCATAAGAGCTGCACAGTCTCCATTTGTACTTACGTAAGGCAAGCATTTTGACTGCTCTTATGGTTTTGTCTAACTGCTCCAAAAACACCTTATTATTCCCTTGGATACAGTCAGACGAGCAATTCCTGACCCAGACAAAGGACACTTGGCTTGCCAAATTCTCAAACAGCTGCCACTGCACGAATATGTGTCATCCAAAAATCTACAGCAAGATATTATAGGAAAAAAATAAACCAAACATACGAAATATTTTCTTCTGGTTTACTATCTTGACAGCAGGCTCTGAAGCCTCATATTCTCGTAGCACTGGAAGGAGCACAACTGCATGGTCAGGGGTGAGGAGCGAGGAGTAGAATCCCTCCTTCCAGCAGCTGTTAGCCACCATTTAACTGGTGACATCAAGTAGCACCATAAATTAATTCCAATAATGAATCATTTTGCCTTTCAGATTGATTTTCTATTGCTTCCATCTGGAAAACCTTTCATTTTATGCAAAACAGGTGTTAAACACTACTGACTGTAATCATACTGTTACACTCACTATGAAACGGAATAAGCACCTATACAGGATGCAAGGAAGTGGAGATTTAAATTCATTTAAATGTATGTGAACAGAACATACACTGCATTCATGTCTGCAGCTCATCTTTACAAAATAAGCTCTTTCAAATGTGCCAAAGCTAAATATTTTTTTTTCCCACTCGTGTGAAAAACTCTTTTAAAATAAAGCTCTCCTTAAAAAATGCAAGCAGTTCTTAAATATTTACTGCAATATACTGCCATATTTAGGAGCCCAGGGTTTTTCTGCTGGTATCTGACTCTTGATAGTGACTATTGCTCCAGTACTACCTTGCTGCAATTTTTGTGGATGACAACCATGCAAGGATTGTTTAGACTGAAGGCATTACACTGGACATGTCCATTGCTTTGATTTGCTACCTTGGAGGGAAAAGGGATACACATTACTTTCTTGCTGAAATTAAAAACTATTGCACTAACATTTTCATTAACATTGTGACCTCATTTGTTGCATCTGATTGCAGAATTGTTCTGCCTCATTTTTCCTCCAACAGTTGTATTCTATGTAAGAGAAATGAAATAAATATGAGCCACAAAGAAGAAAAAAAAATTAAAGAGTGAAGGAATTGAATGCTAACAAGGAATAGCTCAATGTTTGTGTTAAAAATACTTAAGGTTTAGAAAAACCATGTTAAGTTTCCTGTTGATATTTTCTGGTAAAATGGTCATTGTCCTCTAAAGCTGAATTTTTCTCCATTCACTGAGCTGAAAGCTGACTGCTGCAGCTTATATAACTGGGCAATTCCTACATCTAGAGCCAAAGAACTTTAGGTTCATGCTTTGATGACACCAGAATTCAATTAGAACACACTACTGAGCCTTTGACTCTCTAATACATTTTTCCAAATAATTTCTTTGAATACGCTTTGCTGAGTTCCTGTGTAGTTTATTTTCTTTACTTGATTTGGATGTATTTGTAAACTCACATAGCACAAGTATGTCCTGCAATACAACATGTAAAGGAAATAGTGAAATATATATTGAAGAATGTTCTTTTCTGATTTATACCAGAAGTTCCATATCTAAGTGTTATCTTCCATTCCAAACAATTACTGTACAGGCAATGTGGCTGACTGACAATGGTAAAATAAAAAGAATATTTTAAGAGAAAACAAACAATCAAACAAAGCAAACAAAATACCAACCTGCAGCAAAACAAACAAGACCCTATGGGCATTATTCAGTGCAACACTGTGATTAGCAAATATATTTGAAAATCATGATTTTGATTATCTGTAATTTGAAAATTTAATATGATGTGGAAGTTGGGAAACACAAATTTGTATATATTGTAATCTCAGCTCTGATTGTAATTTAGCATCCAAAATAGATTAAAATTGGATTGGTCTGTAAAAAAAGTCATAATTCCATACTGTGTTCTCTTCAGGGCTAATTCTTCTGCAATGTAACTCTTGCTTGTTAGGTCCATACAAATATGCAAGGCTATAGGGTGTAGTTGCCATCATAAAGATCATGGATATAGTGATGAAGGGGGACCTGTGGACCTCGAAACAGCAAGAATGGAAATTCCCTAAACTATATGCATGAATTATCATCTCTAATTAAACATAAGGAATGAGAGGAAACTGCTTCATACAAGCTCAAAGTTTGAGATATAAGAGATGTTTGATTCTGCTCTGTGAGAACCATCAGCAAATTCTGTAACAACCTTCCCCTGCCACCACCTCACGAGAGAGAAGCTGCTCTTGCTGTGATGTTCCCCTGTGCACAGCCACAACCACCAATTCCATGCAGACACTTAGATCTACAAGGCAGAGGTGTAGCACACGACAAATTTGCTCCAAGGATGTATTTAGCCCTTGTTTTCAGAAACTCCCCAAGCAACACAATGTTATTTTCAGTGTATTGTCAAACACTGGTATGAAGTTTGTTGATTTTCATGTTCCATGTAGCATAAAGGATGTTTCTCAAAAGAGACGTGCCTCTCTGGTAGTTGAGCTGTTATCTGTCACAACAAGGCTGAAATACAAGTCTGAGTACGACACTTCTCTTCTCTAGAGTTGCACAAAACACACTTAAGGTTCATACATACCCATCTGTGGCTGATTCCAGACCAGATGCCCTGATTCTTCTTGGATATAGTACTATAGTTTTTCCCACATGTAATTGCATGGAAGTTCATTACACGCGGTAAATGGAAACAGCAGTAAGAATTAGATTTAATCCTAGTACAACTACTGAAATGTAAAATGCATTTCTCCTTCTGTAGCATTGTCTAAAGACACAGACACCTCTGAGAATAGAGCTAAACTCCAAAAGAGACCAGGAAAAGAGATCGAGTTAATCCTCAATTGTCTTCTTAAACCTGTTAGGAGAAATGATTTTCCAGAACATCCATAGAAAGTATGTGTGAAAGAACATTATACATTTCTAAAGTCTTATGGGCTATAACATTTTGTGGCACATATATTGTACGTAACAGCACTTATTTTGGACTGTGAATTAGTTTGTATAGTGAACCCAGACAAGAAAGTGTATTAATTTTAATGCATGAAAGAAATGGAGACTATTCGTAGTTTGGGAAGCTATATTCTGCAAACCAAGTATTTCAAATACGGGACAAATTTAAAAGGGGACAACTAGTTTAATGAAATTTTAAAATTTAAAAACTTAGAAGCAAAAAAATGGTTGGCAAAAATTTTAATCTAATACTCTCTTTAAATGGATAAACTCATTGAATGATGAGTAGCCTTAATCCAGCAACTTTGTCTTCATAAATAGTGGCAGTGAAGGTGACAATAGAAGATTACACCCAGCTGCACCTGCCTAGAGTTTAAAATGGACATGTAAAACATGGAGTGTGTTTCACACAAATGGCTGGTGAGAAAAATGCCTTGCATACACTACAAATATTTTGTGAGATGAAAACTTTGAAAGACTTGGGACTGGTCATCCATCCTTACTGAGGAAAAGTGATGGATAACCACGAGCTTTTTTTACTCCAGCAAAGAGTCATGCCGAGAAGCTGTGGCTATTAAGGTTAGGCACATATAACGGATGTTAAAATAGTTACCCATCAGAGCAAGCTCTTCTGCAATGCTATGGATTGTCCCTGTTGTGATGGCTTCCAATCAAGTTTAGAAGTCTTTCGAGAAAACCTGGGTTTGTTGTGTACAAATTATCGAACCTAATATTGTGTTAATTACATAAAAACAGATGGCTTTATCCTACAGTCACATTAATCATCTAATAAATCTACATATCCCACATTTTTTGCTAGTTCAAAACAGAAAGAACAATATGACCAAGGAATGCTGTATGAGGGAATATTTTCATGGACTTGAGAAAGCAGCGCTATCTGGTTAAATAACATTATTACAACTCTTTCTTTGGATAATTGCTTTCCCTATGAAGGATGCAATACAACACAATGAGTGCAACTGTTGAGTTACATTTTCAGTTTAAACTTACTTTCATTTGATTTGGACAAACTAATGCAGGTAAAGGATACTAAAACTCTAGAACTGCTATATTCCTAGCTCTGTATGACATCTGAAATCATGTTTTAGAGCAGCTTGCTCAAACAGGTCTAATCCAGATCTATGGAGTTGTTTCAGGCAGACTACATACTTTTCACAGACCAAAATCACTGATGCTGTTAAGATTGCCATCTTCTAAATCAATATTTCTCATTCTGCATTTAACACTTTTTTAAAGAATTAGAGATTGCAACTATTGCTTCTTTTATATAAGGGGATAAAACAACAAACTAAAAAAGAATATTTCAGTCCTCTATTAAGCTACAATCTCCTCTGACAGCATGTAGCATAATTCTGCTAAACCCCTGCATGATTTACATGCAGTTTCTATCACTAAACTTGCCGTTGACTTCATTTTTAATCCTATATCTTCTGCCAGTCACCACAATTTAAATTGATCAGCTAGATGATCTTTTTTTTTTTTTTTTATGGGAGTAGGATAGGAAGGTTAATGACACATGGAGTTTTATTCTCTCAGGTACTGGGCCAGGTACCAAGCCGGAATTCTGAAGGCTCATAAGCCCATGTCGAACCCACTCCT
Organism: Oreocharis arfaki; assembly: GCA_013398015.1. Taxonomy (NCBI): domain Eukaryota; kingdom Metazoa; phylum Chordata; class Aves; order Passeriformes; family Paramythiidae; genus Oreocharis; species Oreocharis arfaki. Next base: position 192,546 of record VZRR01010716.1, on the reverse strand, counting down.
GTGCAGAACATTAAGCAAATGCTTTAAGAGTTGTTCCAACTGGGAATGTTTTCATGTGTCAGTGCCCAGGACATTTCTTTTACAGGGAAAGGTGTTACCTACAAGGAAAAATCTTAGACATGTCATATTAACTCAAAAATATGGAATGTCTGGGAAGAAGCCTCCCAGTGCTCAGCAAGCAGCAACCTATAGGGGAAGAACTCCTAAAAAGTAAAGAATCTCAAATTAGATATTTTTACTGATGCTATCAGAAAGGTCGTATACTACCAAATTATTTATTTGAATGTGTATAAGCAGGACTTTTTTTTTAGTTGAATTATATACCTAGAGCTCAAACTGAACTCTTCTAGTTAGAGGACTAGCAAAATACATTTTCACAGCCCTGCTCTCTTAGGCTGCCTGTTCTGCCAAAAGTCAAAGCGAATTTCAACAAGGTTAATTAAGGCTAAATTCAGAAACTCCTCTGATCCCCAGGGCATAACTTATAACTCTACTTATTATTTTGTTTTTCAAATAAAAATACCACTTCTCTGTGCTCACAGTTCCTGGGAGCTAGCATTTAGGATACCCCACATTAGGGCTGCACTGAAAAAGAAGAGTTGTTTTTTAGACACCATTTACTGTGGAACTTTTACAAAATAATGCACAATATTACTACAGTTATGTAAGCGTAGCATCAGTACTTCATTCTACAATCAGCAGAGTAAACACTTGTCACTTTTTTTCCATTAAATATTAGAGGATTACTAAAACATGCTGAATTTCAACTCTACTATGTTATTCTCTTAAGCACTGGGCTTAAACAGTACAGTTCATAGAACAAGAAAATATACCATTTAAGACTTATGTCTGTTTAAAGGGTTTGGTTTTTTTTAACTGAATTATATCTTCCAAGTAGGCTAAATAATTTACTATGTGTTTACAATCCAACAAAGATACTTGAAAATTGTATTCTTCAACATTTATCAAGATTAGATTCATTGGGACTGAGTCTTTTCTGAGTTTTTGGGAAAGATAAAAAGGTTTTTAAAAAATTTATATAGAGGCCTGGATTTCATCTACACTGCAATTATTAATCCCTAATCTTTACAATTTTGTTAATATTGGTCAGAGACACTTGTTTTTCACTGTCTAATTAATTGATATTCCCTAACATCTTTATCCTAGTTATCATACAATGCTTGGTCTCCAGTTTAAATGCCGGATTTGGTCTTCTCTAGTCTCCAGAGGCAGTGATTCAAAAGGATTCAGGTTTTTTCACAGCACCTCTATTCTTCTGATTGACCTCATGGGAGGATTTGGGCTTTTCTCTTCCTCCAACTTGCAGTTCTAATGAGGAAAAAAATCTCTTGTATGACTGCATAAACACTCAATTCAGAAGGAATTTGACATATATGCTCTAATTCTCCTCTTCAGGGCCATGTTCTTTTATAAACTCTCTGATTTCAATGTTTTCTGACTTGATAGGTGCGCAAGTGCCCTCCTGGTCAAAGACATTTGCCTGATCTGGCACGATGGAGGGCTGACATGCTGTCCATATCCCAAGTTCCTGATGGATTATCTGTCATCATTAATTTCTTGGAGGCCAGAGCTAGAATCAGGCTTTTTATTTGGTGTGATTCTTAAAAGTCTTGTTAATCTACTTAAGAAAACGAAGAATAATAATTTTGGTAACATATAAGAACTGAAAGACCAAGTCCAGTTTTCGGTGCCTGAACTCATTGAACGCATGGGTGTAAATTTGTGCAGTAGTTATACTAGAAATGTCTGTGTAGGAATCCTGTTATTACTTAACACCCACATACCTTGTAAACTAATAACAGGATTTGTGTTGTCTCCTGCACACTGTTCAGAAAATTTACCCTACATCCTTCACTTTACCCTTTAAAAATTTAATCAAGCATCTGTCATTTCATATCCTTCTCAAAACCCTCTATTTTGCTGCAAAGAGCCCAGATTATTCCATGATTATTAGGAGGAACAGGTTGCATCTCAGCTTAGTTTGCCTCAACATGAATAATCTCTCAGATAACATTTGAAAATACAATAAATGCACCATGGGCGTGCATGTATGCTTAAGGAGGTAAAAGAAAACGAGAGTAGAGAAGAAAAAAAACTTATAAACCTTTTTTCTACAACTTATGCTTTTTTTCCTGTGCATGCGATGAGCATCATCAGAACCTGGACTAATTTTTTCTCCCAAGTGGAGAAGTCTGGATATGCTTGATCATATGACTAAACATTACCTAGATGAGTGATCTGAAGTTATTTTCTTGCATAATCTAGAGGCTTTTCATGCCTCCCTTCCAAAACACTCTCCACCTTTTCACACAGCAAGCATGCCCGGGTTCACATGGCTGCAACAGCATCCCATTCCTATCATACTGGATATAACCATGAGCCCTCTCCACGCAAATCTCCAGTGTTCTTAAAACTAAAGTCATATAAGAAAGGGCTTCCACTTCTCGACACACTGTGGAGAGGATGTGGGAAAATTATCTGCTGAAAACCATGATGATAATTTAGAAGTCAATGAGACTGAAGTAGAAGCAGCTGTACTGCTATGGTGGGTGACAGGATCCAGAGAGATGAGCAAACACCTGCTACCCACCTCGCAAGATATTGTTAGACTTAATTAGTCAGTGTTGAAAAGCACTTTAAAATCTACTGAAAAAAGGGCAAGTATTATTAATTTTTATTGTAATTACCATAATTATCTCTATTATTGTTATGCAAAACGCACTGTGTGAGAAGGCACAAGATTACAACAAGTGCTTTTCATAGAAGATACAAAATATTGGTTTCAAAATTCCCCAAATTATAGCCATGTCTACACTGTCAATTTGGCAAATGTCTCATTTTAATCTTTGGTCCCACTTCTCTGATACTCTCATGCATGATAGTTTGCTCCTGGGCTGGTGTTTGAAGCAAACCTTGTGAAAACACGTTGCCAGCCTCACCAACTCAAACCTCAGCAGTCCCTGAAGATAAGCACATTAATGACAACTGCCAGCCAGGGGGCTGGAGCAGCCTGGAGTACACAACCAGATCAGGACCTTGGGGACCAGCACAAGAAAGCTTTTGTGGAAAATACTCAGCTTTCTTTATGCATGACTGTGAACAGAGAGCCAGGAGGGAAGGGGCAGGAGGCACTGATTGTGCTTGGGGGCAGATGAAGTATGACAGGGAGCAGGTCAAAACAAGGAGGGCACAGGTGACACAAGAGAACAACAGCTTCTGTACCTGGCAGCCTCCCATCATCAGCTTACCTGACTCTACCCCCATACAACAGGTCTGCCTGACAGAAAGCTGCAGCACAGCTCTGGCCAGGAACAGACAGTGAGACTGATAAATCATAGCCATACACATTTATGAACATCAAGAACAGACAAACATCCACAAACAGTGCAAAGCCATAAGCTGCCAGGCATCTCCTCTGCACAGATCAGAGAACAAGTGCCACTTTAACTGTGACACTCTGCTACTCAGATGGGGAAAAAAACCAAAACACAATCCATTCACTGCATTTTGAAGTAAAGGACTACAGCTGCCTGAGACTGCGCTCACCGGTTTTACAGAGCGCCGTTCTGTTAGAGAAACCTTCACAATGCTAACATCTGCCTCCCATGCCCTTCACTCCCTCTCTTCCTTCCTACTTTTCTCCTGCTGATACATCACCCACTTCAGGCTGAGCAAAGTATTACTTTCTGGCATCTCCTCTCTGTCCCCCCACTTCATAAAGAACTCATTGAGGTTCAGGTACATCTCCGTGGCTATCCCACTCCGTGGGTTCTTGCTCTCAGAGTTTAGAATGGTTGATACACAGTCACGGAAGAATCTCTGATTTGCCAAAATGGGCCAAAAAAGGGATTTTGAGGCACCCAAGCATCGATCACCAGTTTTTCCACTCATGACTCCTCCATGGCACTCTTACTTCTTGCTTGATATAAAGGGAGGGTAGGGTATTGGAGCTCTTTATAGGGGATGCCACAAGGGAACGTAAATTCCATTGATGGCCACAGTTCTCCAAAGCCCCGAAAGGTGTCCGGAGAAATTGCTGGTGAATTCTACTCACAGGTCAGACAGTCTGGTGGAGCTCTCCAGACCTCTACTCTGGTCACCTGTTGAGAAATGATTTCACAGTAGCCAGTAAAATCTGTGGCTGACAAGCATCAGAGGTTCAGGAGCGAGCCTTTGTCCAGCTGTCCTTAGGACGTAAGAGAAGCAAGCACGCAAGCTTGATTGCGATGCTGGTCCTGACACAGCCTTAACTGTGATCCTCTGCATATAGAAGATGCACGCACAACCTCATTCTCCCTAGGGTTTATGTGCCAGGGTCTTCTAGGCAGGAGTCTCTCCCGTTTTGGAAGGCCTCCAGAGCAGAGGAGGAAGCAGCACACACACTGATGTGGTCAAGACGACACCCTGGCCACTCGAACAACCACAGCAGCAAATAAACCAGTGGAGAGGCAGCACAAAGTAAGATACAGACACGGGACTCTAAATGAAACAGGTCTGGGAAGGGTACTGATTTATTTTATAGAGCCTGACAACACAGAGTGGGAGGAGGAGGAGCATGCCCAACACGGCGTGCCTGTTTTCCCACGCAGGAGCACCCCTAGCAAGCTGCAAAGGGCTGTAGAGCAGCTGCTGAGCCAGCCAGGATTAAGGAGAGGAGGCGAGGCCTGCCTGTCAGAGGATTTGTCTTGAGCAGTGTGAGTACAAGCTGTTGCATATCTATCACTACAGCAAGGGAAATCTCTCTTGTATAAATCCAATCTCTATGGCCTAAATCCCCTTAAATATCACTGTTTTGCTCCTTATCTAATGCCTTTGTTCTCTCAGATTTTAATACTATCAAAATAAAGTTATCAAATAATCAAACCTTTCCAATTGGCTAGCAAATCATAGCCTCATGACTCATACATATAACTTTTTAGCAATCATAAATGAGAGTGTTTCAGAAGGAGATTTTGTTTTTCTAAAAATGTGTCAAAAATACCTCTTTGCAGAAGTCTGTTACCAGGCTAGTTAATGAACAGCAACATATATATGCACAATATATATATATTTATTTTGGGAGGATCTACCACAGATCCATCAATCAAAATGTTAAGTACCCACTGTACCTAAATGGAATTATTGTTAAAGCCTACCTGTCATTTCCTCCCCCAACTGAATGGGAAAAACAGATGCATCTAGGAAATTCTCCAAATTATTATCTTTTTAAATGTAGCTTAATGGTTTTCATTACATGTGAAACTCTCAAACCTCAGCTTATAAGAACCAGTACAGTTTAACTATTATTTAAAATAAAGGTAAACCAAATACATCTTTTTTTTTTTTTGGTTATTCTTCTAAACAAATATCTAGTCAGGCTTACAAGCAGGCTAGTCCTGGCTAGCTAAGGCTACTCCTTAGTAGCAGGCTTCCCACATGAACACATTCCCTTGGGGACTATGATCATCAAAATGTCAGTATTCCAGGGTCTCACAGTGGGATTGCCTCCTGCCTGAAAGCCTTGATTTTTTTCCCTCCTGTCCAGGCTGTGAAAGAATTATGGAAATTTACTTACAAGTCAAACCATGGCATAATATTTAGGCCTGAAACACACAGATTCAAAATTCGCTGTTGGAGTAAGCTGAGAAAGCACATAGAAACACATTATGTTCATCCTACAAAGTTGTTTGAGGTCTTAGGTCTGCCTGTAACAACACAAAGCACACTGGGCTCCAGGTATGAGCTTCCACTTGGACAGTTTGGGGCATGAAAAGCAGCACAAGCCAACCTGACTGCTACTTTCTAAACGCAAATGGAAAATGTCCTTTAACATCTGTAGAGCTGAAAGAAGGAAGTACACCTTCTTTAATAAAACAGCCAGGGAATCTGAGCTATCTGGTCCTTATGTGGTGATAGGTGAACTTTTTCCATATCTAGACAGAGTTACCAAGAAAGGACATCTGTGCTTGAACTTGGTCAGGTTAAAGGTCCATTTGGTCTAGGATGCTGTCTCTGGAAATGACTAACAGTGATGATTTCACCAGTAAAGATTATTTAAATGGAGAATAAAACCAAGATACAGTGAAATTTGCTATATTGGCAGCATCTCACCCCAACTATCTGAGGCAAGGATTTGTCTGAGCTAGAAGAATATCTTCACCACGTGTTGGAATTTTCAAAAACTACTTTCTATTTTATTCTGTTAGTTAATTTCATCATTTTTAAAGTGTATTTTTACCTATATGATATTCTGGGGCAAAGAGTTCTGGGATTGATTTTTACATTATAAAAAAATCACCTCAATTCCGTTTTAATAAAATTATAGAAATTAAAAAGAATTGCCTTTTCTCAAGACTTGGATTCAGGTATTAATATCAAAGCAGAGAGTGTAGTACCTGATGGAATAGTTCAAAATTACCTATCACAACTTGTCAAGACCTTTCAGCTACAAATACATACCAACAAACTACTTCTGGTGTCTCTTTGGGTTATGATTCTCGTAGAGCAGTCTGCACTTCTGTGTATCCTTTACTGTGATAGACATCTTTGAAATACAAAGCTGGGGGTTCTTGGCCTTAAAACAATACAGAAGACTGAAGATTTCCTTTTCTTTTAATGTACCTATGTAAACAATCTGATTTAGCAAACAACTATTTTGACTCTGAGGTTACAATAGCTGCATATTAATTTGGTAAATTATATATATATATAACCGTTAGTGGGACATTTCATATCAAAATGACGTAGTATAAACAGGCTGAACTTTGCTAATATGTTAAAGCAATGTTATCAGGTTGACAATTAAAAGGTTTTGAAAAAAAAATCCGAAACCCTCATATGTGCAACTGTCTTCATTATTTGAAGTACTTTCTGACAAGACAAAGCCAGTATTGATGCGATTTCTGTAAAACTTTGCCATACTTAAAAAGTAAATACAAGACTGTCATAATTGTTGTTGCTACATAAATGTTGTAGCAATATTTCATCCACAACACCCTTTCTGCAAAGGGAAACTTCAAGGCTCACCATGACATGAAGTTGTAAGGAGATGGAACATCACACGTGTGGATCAAAGAAGGAGGAAAGGTCAGTGAGCACCCTGATGCTCTGAACTGCTCGTTCCACATGCCCCATACCAGACACCTGCCAGCCAGGGAAAGTGACAACCCTCATCCCAGAGTCTTTTGCTGTTGAGTTCAGCAGCTGCTTTTCCTCCTGGATGGAAATCTGTGAAAACCAAAACCCCCTTAACTGTTGCTGCTGCAGATGCTCCTGCTTGGTCAGACATCCTCTCACTAGAGGGAAAAGAGAAGAGTGAAACAGCATCTCTGAGGAACTGCTCCACCACACATCTGGAGAGAACCATAAAGAGAAGCAAGAGACATTCATCTTAACTTTAACTATTTACATCAGTGGTTGACATGTATTTTAGAGGTTGATAATACCCATGCAATATTCAAAAGCTTTATTCACACCTTTTCTTTATTGCACGCTTCAATCTATCTTAGAATACTTCATTGGAGTTTGATTTTTACCCACCTGCCTTTGTGTGCCCTCACAGACGCAAGAAAGTCTGCTTATAATAAAATTCTTGAGGTACACTAAACATTACTAAGACCTTTCTACTCAAACATATGCTGTTAAGTCCATGTTTTGCTATTGCGTGACTCTGTAGTCTAATGTTTGATTTGGACTTTGTAGAAATACTTATTTTGCCCTTTTAGGTACTGATCTCATGAACTGGAACTTTAAAAAAATTAAACAAAGAAGAAATACATAATGTATATTTTTTCATTTGGAATCTTGAGAGAAAAGGGAACTTTTTATATGAAATTAAACTGTCAGGACTTCAAATCAATTATTCCAGCTGCCTACACTGATCTAGAAAAGGTAGTTTGTAATCCTTCAAGGCAACAAAGCCAATCCACTCTAAACACCGAACAGAATAGATTAGTAACAATCAAAACCAATCAAAGCTAGCTACTCATCAGAGCTGATGTTCATGAAGTATTAGCTGTTCCTGCTCTTGCAACATTCGCAGACTCTCACGTTGTCATGTCTATGAACATCTTTCAGATCCAAGGCTTTGGATTTAATCTCACCATGCTTTGAAGAGATTCAGATTTTTCAAAGCTTGCCACTTTTATGGTTATGTGACCTAGTTATGCTCAAGTGACAAAAAAATATGCTGCTCATGAGGAACTTAGAAGCCTCTGTTGTACGAACCTCTGGAACTCTTGGCTTTGTCCCTGTGTTTATTTGCTACAGGGGACCATAACTCCCAGCTACAGCTATATCTGCATATACAGCTCTCTGCCTTGGAAGGGTGCTAAAAGATGTGACTATAACAACAGCTGACATCCTTGGAGGTTGATTTAGATTTTGGGTTCTCTTAGTGGGTTAATTCAGGCCACCTGAAAAGAAATTTTCTAGTGCTTATATCAGCTTTTGATGTATTTTACATGTCTCATCATACACTAATCTCAAAAAAAAATCAGGTTTTGGTCACTTCTAAAAACAGGCCATAGTGACCCTGTTCTAGAAAAGGATTTTTTTGCCACAACATTTGGACAGTTTCAAAATGGGCACCAATGTGAGCACAGACATGGGGTTGTTTTATTACTGCTACTATGTTTTTTTTACTCTAAATGTATTTCAAAATATATTTCTTTCTAGGATTTCATTCCTCAGATAACAGCTTCAGCATTGATGATTCAAGTCATGGAGTTATTGTTTGGTTTTGTGGGTTTTGGTGTACAGTTTTTTGGGTTTTTTTTTTTAAGAATTCAAAACTGTCCGTTTTCATTTGGTGGCTAATCCATTTCTCTTTCCAGAAATAGAAGGTAATATATTTGTTGCAATATGAACCTTGTTGTTAGAAAAAGAAAAGCCAAGTAAATCATGTAAAGAAATCAACTTCACTCTTTCTTAAACTGATTTTACAGTTGAATGGTTTCAAATGTAGTGTAAACAAAGCTCCGTGACAAATCTATCATCTGCTATATTGCATTATGCTAGTCAATGTACAGTAAGTGTAAGCTATGTGGGAAAAGTTTGGCAGTAACTACTTTTCTCTGGAGAAATTACAGGTACAGATGTTAAAATAAACAAATTTCTAAGACAGGACTTTTTTTCTATTTCCTTGTGTTCATTGGTAAATATCAAAAAGGAATAATACCTGATATTAGTACTTAAATGGAGCAGAAGCAAGTCCTTGTACAGAAGATTTTAACTTCTAGCTTGTCCTTCATGAAACTGCATCATAACAAAGGATGTATATTTTGTGATGCTGTTTCAGCAAAAAAAAACTTTAATATTCCGAACTACAAGCCAAGAAAACATTATTTGAAAGAGCAAAATTGAAAGAATTAAAAATAAATAAAATGAGAAAATATAGTCTGAAAAGGATGAAATTAACTTAATAGGTATTTCCCTCTTTAAATCTAGAGTTAGACCCCAAGGTCCTTCAAATCCTATTTAATTTGCATTTCATTCATTATCTACCTGCTGTATTTCTACTTTCTTCTTTGCCATGTGGTTTTCAGAAGCTGTATCTAGCACATAATTTTTTCTGCATGTAAGGCCTCTAAATTGTAGCTGATTAAAACATACCACAAAATAAACATGTTTAGGCTTTTCCTAAGAGCTAGCTCACTGCTTAAAATTAATTATACACCCTAAATCACCCTTGGTAGGTGATAAAGTGGATAATGACTGTAGAGTTGGCTCCTACAAAGAATGGAAGAAAAGAAGAAGCTACAGCAAAAGACATAACCAGAGAAATCAAAGGAGAGGTCTCAGAAAGGTTACGAGAAGAAAAGATAAATCCCAAAGCAGTCCAGCAGAATGGAGATATTGACAAGAATACACGACTGGGAGGAAACTTGACAGTCCCAGAATGTGTCGCGTAGTGTGATAAGAGAAGCAGCAGCAGCAGCTGGTGCATGTTAAACAGCACTTTACTCTGCAATTGGTCCTACTAATGTTAATAGGATGGATTTCTATTCGCTGGTGTCTCATAATCTGTCCTTTGTGATGTATCCAACATTTTTGCCTCTTCATACACCCCAGGACTCTTAGAGTGTTCTAGTTGTCTGCCTCAGCTGCTGTGATTTTTGTCTCTCTGTTGCACGCTTTCCCCCACAGACGCTCCAGCTCCTTCAATACAGCAGCTGTTACAAACACTTCTACTTTTGGCACAGCAGCCCAACAGTTTCAAGAGGTTTGCTCGAAGAGTAGGTGGGTCAGAATCAGTATTTCTGCAAAATTAAATACATGTCTGATCTTTCACAATGCTTGGGGTGGGACTAAAGATTGTTCTGTTTTCTGAGGGTCCTGAAAACATATTCTAATTTTGGCTGTTATATCTTCATTTCTATGAAGGTACTCATCCAAAGATGGTTAAGCCATTGCAAAGTGGCATAAATACGTTGTTTGCCTGACTGGGCATGTAAATAGGCAATGGGATAGAGTACAGACTGTCAGCCTGCTTTCTAGGAGTGTTAAATGAAAATAAAGCTCTGAGTTTAGAGGAACACAGTACCAAACCAGTAGCTACCCATTGTAAAAGTACTTAGGAAGGAAGTGAAGGAGCATTATAAATGTTAAAGAGTCCAGAGACTACATAGAAAAACTTCTAAGGGAGACATTCAGAAAGAACTCTTAATGTAAACATCAGGAAAGGTTGGGTTTTTTCAGAACTAGGCCAGTTGCTCTAGAAGGACATATTCCGATCTCTGATTTCTACCTCTATCACTTGAAAAGTACTAAAACAAAACCCAAAACCTCCTCCTGTTCCTCATTGCAACGTCTCACTAACAAATTCCATTTAGCTGTCTCAAAAAATGAAGTTAAAACTACTCATTTCGAGCAATTTACAATCCTGAAGAAAGACTTTCTGACAAGAAATGCTAATTACAAGGAGATTGCATTCAGCTACCTTTTCTCGCTTTGTCAACAATCCCTGCTGGAAGTTTTTTGATACAGAATATGAAGACTGTTTCTAAGAGCTTTTATTTCCCCTGATTTCTTCTGTGACAAAAATATATATATAGCTTACAACAATGCATAAGTCCGCACAGAGCATTACACCAGATTTTTTTTTTTTACCAAAGCTCAAAAAAACTTTAGATTTTTTTTTTACGAGCTTCTTTATAAGCAAGAAAAGGAGATAACACTCCAAATTGCTCCAGGAAAACAACAATCATCATATGACACCTACTGTACTCATCTTAAAGTATTTTTTCTACAGGCATCACCTCATGCTGGGGTGCTGACATCAGAGGAGATGCTCATTTACACTGGAACAGCAGTCTAAGCCAGATACACTAAACGCACAATAATTTTGGTTTGGAATGGCAATGTTAGTCAAAAAGGAAGGAAATATTTCTGCTCAATGAAATAGCATAAATTTGCATCATGATGCAACAGAGCTCAGCATTTCTGGTGTCAACCTATCCAGCTGAGACATGCACTGGAGATCTTCCTGTTTCAAGGGACAGAAAAGTAAAGGGCAAATTGAAATGCCCCAGTGATGCTAAGCTGCATCCTACAGACAGAATTGCAGCTGGTATAAGAAGACCTTTCCAAAAACTTCAATCATGCTGGCATATTTTCTCATTAACGTACACACACAGCTGAAAGTTTCTTTGAATTGTCCCTTGAAACCCAAGTATTCAGTCACAACCTAATTTACTATGTAGATTATATTAAAATATTTTCAGCAAAATAACATGCAAAAGTTACCAGACTACTCCACAGTCTATGGATTACAAACCAGCAGCATACTATTATTTTTACCTGCAAAGAAACACATTGCTTGCAGAGGTACTATTTATTTACATACACTTATTAAGTGGTTCTTTTAAATTCAAAGCATATTTATGAGCCAAATTTTAGAACACAATTGTAGTGTTAGGTACACAACACTTTCCTGTTGGGCTGGGGAGAGACTCTTTTTGAGTCAATAAATTTTAGTTTAATGAATTGGCATTTGCCAAACATTAACCAAATATTTTCAGGAGTAGAAGAAAGCAATAAACCTTAAAATTCAGAGAAAAAGTTGCAAAAAGATGCATAATTCTGTTAGAATTTCATGCCTTGGGGACTTGATGTAGTAAATATACTTCTGGATTACATTCTTGACTTAATAAATTAGGTAACCCAACCTTTCATGCACTTATACGAAAATGATAGTCTTTCACTTGATGCATTTGTCTTCTTATTCAGAATCATTTGCCCAAAACACAGGACCTCTCAGTTCACGTTCATCATCATATAAAGTCACGCACAAATTAACTTTCATATTCATGTTCCAGATCGTGTCTGTCCTGATTGATTGTTAGAAACAAATAGAAAGAGGTAAAAGTACCAAAAATAGAATATTGTATATATTTTTACAGAGTTCTACAGCCCTTTTCAGCAACACATTCTTTCAAAAACTTCATTTACTTTCCCAATTTCTATAATAAAATAGGCTGGTACAGACTGGAAAACTGAACTTCACTGTCCCACTGACTCACAGTTTGTGATAAAGGGTTCCTAGGACACTAATTAATTCTCAGATGAATCTGATCAGTGAAGCTGCTAGACTGCACACCCCTGTCTTGTATGAGTTACAACTGAAAGCAGAAAATACTGGATGGGGGAATAAAATGTAACCTTTGGTTTCTACTGCACTAAAAGGTATGAATGTGTCATCCAAAACAATTTGCCATTAACTCACCTCTACCGATAGCTCAATACAGATCTTCGACTTCTACAGGCCAATGATAAGTGAGCTAGATTATAAATAATAAATTATATTAAAAATACATTTGGGCAATAAATGCACATGTTTACACAGAAAACGTTTGCTGAAAAACACTAAATGCTAGTAATAAAATTGTATTTTCCCATTCTTTAACAACATCTGGATAAAAGAAAATGCACACTGTGGCTAAGCTCTTGGTTTTGAAGGTTAGGATGTATTTGACAGTAAGGGCCAGTGGCAACTGGCACTTGTTTGCTCTTGAAATCTCTTTAACCAGATGCAATCTCTACTGGCTTTAACTTCTTCGCTATATGAAACTCCTGAAATGCCACAGGGCCTGCAACATATTCATAGTTTGTGGGGATCTAAAATCTCTCCGCTGTTTTTCTTCTTGTTATATTCATGGCTTTTTCTCCCCATAATCTTTTCAATGTCTGTCCCTTCGTTATTCCCCTCACACATCAGAAAATTTCTTCTGTCTGACAATCTGGGTGATCTTTTGGGTGGCCAGATTACTTCAGGGGGATGGAAATTTCACTCCTGTGTATCACCAAAAGTCAGAAAACAGTTCTCTGACTCCCTTGCACTGCCTATAACTTCACTGTCATTGATTAGTTGGGATCCTCATGGCAAAGGTTAATGTAACAAGGATGCAGAGAGCAGAACGGAATTTTCGTTGCCTAGACTAGAAAATAGCTGAATTTTCCTGTTTTTCCACAATTGGACAACACTGACAGAGGGTGCCTTAAACTGACTTTATTATCAAAACAGAAAGAAGCAGGGAGAACGATAGCGTGAAAACAGAAGAGAAGAATCAAAACATGCTGAACTTAACATAAACAGACAGTGAAGTTCAGATCAATTCCCTGGCTAGATGTGCTGAGGAACAGGTGTCTGAATTTGGCTGATCAGAATGAAGGAAATTGGCACAAAGAGCAAAATGTCTAAGGGTACAACAGATCTAAGAGCAGAATTATTTGCATCAAAGGCATCCATAGGAGGGTATTAAGACACTCTTTCTTCCTGTCGTTGCTCCACTTTATAATCTCATCTGATACAAAGCAAAGTGCTGCCATTAAAAATTAACTAATTTATTCTGATCATATTCCTTCTCCCACCTTTGTTTTTAACTTTGCTATTAAAAGCTTTAACATACTTTTTCACCTGACATTAAGCTTCCATTTCTTCCCTCCAGAGTTACAGCAGCTCCCCGTGATGCGCAGGTATGTTCAAGTCAGTGCACATTTTGAAACTGCAAACCACAGAACGCAATGCTCTTAGCCCACACTTTCCTTGACACTCTTCTTGCATGCGAACCAGAAAGCTCCCAGGGGCCATTTTTGCCATTGAATACCAAAATTGGTTACTGCTATGAGGCAAAAAAAAAAAAAAAAAGAAAAAAAGAAAATTATTAACCTACAGACAACGTAACTCGCAATGTAGCATCACATGTCCTGGAAGGATGATCGCAGCTTCTGTGGGAAAACTGTCAAAACAAAGAATGTACTGCACATTTCAGTACAGTTTATACTAAACTTCAAACTTCAAGCAATTTATTTAGTTATTTAAAATATATATTAAAATCGAAAACATTCAGTAGCAATAAAGACAAATTATACAGCTTTCACTGAATGATGGCTTTCCTTGGGTGGTTTTCTCTAACTCTTAGATTTTCTTTTTTTAATATATTGAAATAAAAATTAAAATCCCCTCAAATACCTCTGAAACGCAGCAGCTAAAAACCTATCTATACACCTGTGCTCTTCCACATGGAAAGATGTTCAAATTCACTTGCTACTATGATTGAGTTACATCACGCTTCATAAACTGTTGCAAATGCTTCAATAACTTTTTCATTTTATTTTAGGAGCATTGAAACAATCCCTATTATACAAAAATCTGGGTTTCAGTTTCACGCAGAGGATCACATACAAAGATAGCAAATCAGAAAATTAACATATTAACAAATTAGCTGCTTTGCAGAGTGGTTGCACAAAACACTAGAGGATCGAGTTCCATTCAACAATTCATTTTCAATTTGGTGACAAGTCACAATATACAATTCCTTTTGTATCACATTTTGATTTCGATCTACCTACACACAAATAGGAATATTCTTGCTAGAATTACATAGCATCAAGGTTTAGATGTGCATATTGGTATAGAAATAATTTGAGACATCTTTATTAGACTAAAAAATGCATATGTTTGCAATAGTGATGGCAAACGATGTGCTTTTGTGGAAAATTCTTGCCATCTGGAAGGGTGCTAAATGAACTCTTTGCTAAGTTAGTGTTCTGTTTTGTTGATAGCCAGAGCACTTAATTTCTATCTTTGGCATTTATTGTTCTTTGCAAATTGCTTTCCTCAGTCACCATAACAATACTATAACAATACATTTCAGCACTTCTTAAAATACATTCTCACTTGTGATTGGAAAACATCGACAAAAAAATGAATAAATTAATCATTAAAAATCCCTCAAAGCCATTAGGATGGAATTCAGTCTCCTTTATCAGGGTTCAGTTGTGTGTTAGAAATACAGCAAGTAAAATTAAGCGCAAAGAAAACAACTTGAAATGTTTATCTTTGTCTTTATAATCTTCAGGCCAGATGACACACTGTTAACATGGTAAGTGGGCCACTGTATTGATTACAAAATAAAGCACAAGAAAATTATATGCACTTACATAGATTTGACCTGTATTTACACTCAGCATGAAATGCTTTCCGTGGAAAAGAAGAAACTATTATGGGAGAAAAAAAATCCTATTAAGGAAAAATTGATAATTTAGATAAAACCCAAGTTTTGAAAGATGAGACACCCAGCAAAGTTTTTCACATGGGCAGATCTACCACTCAACACTTAAGACCTGAATGTCAGCTTTGACCTTTGCTCTACCGCACAACTTGGTAGAACACTAGGCCAAATTTGAGATCTCAAGCCAAAGAACAACCAGACGTATTTTCATTCTTTACTTTCCTTACAGAGTGCACAAACTATGCTGCTTTACCACTTTCCTTCATGGATAAGCATGGTTATTTAGCTCTTTGCAGAGTGATACAACTTCAACAGCAGCACCTGACCCAAGCACTTAATTTTAAGCACACCATTAATCTAATTGGAAGCAAATGAATATCAGCGCATTTCAGCTTAAATGTTTTATTAAATCCTTTGTTACTAAGCAGAGAGTTTCTGTAATGAAGTGGACTACGAGGAAAGGAACAATGTAAATTAACATCTATTTATCTGCAGATGTAGTCCAACATAAGTTGCAAGAGCTGGATTTAGTTTTCTACCCCTCCTGTCACCTTTTTCACTCAATTATGCAAGGGGTTCTGACGTCTCAAATTTTAGTGCAAGTGTAATAAACCAAATTTGCACTTTGATTACAGTAAGTGGCTTCAAATATAACAAGTTATTTCACAATTAACAGAACTAATGAAACTTGGTGTGCATTTCATCTTAATTTATCTGGCTATGCATAGACATTCTCATCTGAGGGATTCACAATAGCATCATACTCATGATGTAACCAGGCCACATACAACTCTTTGCTTTATCAAGTCAGACTAAAAACACAGGTGTGATTTAGAGTTGCAGCTCCTGTACATTCAGGATTTAGAACAGATGATGTTCTCCTTCAACGGCAAGTAATCATTTTCTAGTCCTATTTCTCTACTCTAAAGTGGAAAAGCTGAAGAATACAACTGGACCAATAAAACCCAATGATACAGTAATAGTACTTGTTTCCAGGTGAAGAGTGGCACATGCAAGGCCTAAAGTAAAAAATATCTATAATTCTACTATGTAATACTATGATATGTATATTATATGAATACAGTGTCCTAATTATCTCTTTTAAAATAAGACAAAAATTTTTGCATGTTCTAAAAATATACTTTGACTGAAAAAATAGATAGTTTTACAATTAAAAATGCNATTATATATAATTACATAATTTTTATATAATATATATGTTATATAATAATATATATTACTTATAATTTACTTTTAATTGTAATCTGAAATTGTATACCATTCACTTTAAGAAGGATAATCTGCAATGCAGGTATAGTAATTTTATTTCTGTCACTAGCTATAAGATGAGCTAGTCAAATCTGCCTAAAAAAAATCCCTTTCGGCAAAGTTCTCACTATGTTCTATTCCTATTCATGCTGTGAAATACACGAGGAAGTACAATAGGGCGAGAAATTAAAAAACAAACCACACAACTTTGTATTTTAAAGTTCTTGGTCACTGTTTTATCTGTACAATTCATACCTTGAATTTATCAAAAAATCTATACTCAAAATACCTGTAACAAATATCAAGTCAACAAATAAATCATCTACTTCCCTGAAAGAAATTCTAAAACATATTGGGGGGAGATTAATGGCTCTTAAAAAAAAAATTGTCTTGATTTAAACTACTTGCTAGCATGAGCTTGAGGAGCTAAAATACTGGTCTATGAGCAGTCTGTAATTTTTCAATATAAGGTATCTTTGGGCCTACAGAGCTTTCCTCTAAAAGATTAACATGCTCAAATCTTATTATTAGAAAAATATTGTTCATGTAAGTAAATATCAACTCTCTTAAACATGGAATTTTCTGGCCCAAGATAATAAAGACAGATTAACCAATACTACTTGGGATACTTGATTTTTTTTTTCCTCTCTTTAAAGCACATAAAATGGTTTTAAGTCCTCTGTGTTTCCAGGTTGAGTATTGAACGCTCAGCTTGGCCAAGTAGAAATGGAGCATATTCTAGTCCATGAGCAAGTCGATATGGCTGTTCCAACATGAAAGGAAAATTGCTCTGTCATCAAGGACTGGGAAAGAGGGCAGCCTGCACATATCCAGAAGAGTGGAGGATGTGGTTTCAAGTCACTGCCATGAATTATCTGTCCAGAAATTGAAATCCATTTGAGGCATCCCAAGACTGATGCACATCATCATGCTACTGTTAGTTACGTGATTTCTTATCATCTTTGTCCATTTTGGACCATGAATTCCAACCTGAAGTGAAACACACAGTTCCATTTTTTGGCTGAATTTCTTTATTATTTTGATGTCATAAATTTGCACTTTTTCCATTCAAAGGCTTAAGAATGAACATTTTCTGTCAAAACTGTAGAGTAAAACCACTGCAGGACAACTCCACTAATTCTTAAAACTGAAAACAAAGTTTAAGCTAATTGAAAACCCACTATGAGCTCAGTAATTGAGGAGCCAGACTCTGCCTAGATTCCCAGTAAATCAGCACCAATGCAAGGTTCCAACTTTTATATGCTAATTCAAGATAATTGAATGACTATTCCAAGATTTTGTGAGTTAGAAGTCACCACTGCAACAGGCACACGCTAGAGATTTACATATTTGAGTTGCAGAAAAACCTCTTTCTCTCTTGAAGCACAGACTGCCAAATTTTCGTGTCCTGTTAAAAATTAAAATTTTTAGCCATAAAAAAATCAGTGAAAAAAGTTTTATTTAAATTAGGCAATTGAAGAATTGGGAATTACTTCTCTATCTCTGACTGTGGCTGATACCACACCTCAGGCTCCAGATACCTGATAAGAAAAGAATTTGTTTGCACAGTTTTGTTTTCATTCAGTTGTTAAAACTTCAGTGCCAATGGGATTTATTTCCTCAGCGGTTATAATTACTTTTTGATGCCAGAGGTATGAAAAAGTCCAATCACTCCTTCCCTCCTTCCAGTCAAGGTTTTCTTACTTCTGTTAGGAGTCAATTACATTACCTGTCCTACCACCTATTCATCTAACTTTATTATTACTTCAGAATGTTTTCAGGCTTCATTATACTTGACTAGTCTCAATAATTTAGTGCCAACTCTAAATTTTGCTTCTCTGAAGTCCTTTCTTCAATTTTCACATGCCATATAATTATCTGGAGAAAATTTAATGTGGGAAATATCCTGACAACTGTTAGCCTTTATACAAACTTAAGATGTGATTTACACTCACATTTTCTCATTTTTAATCATTATCATTAATTTACTTCTCACTATTTGACAATCTTCCCCAAAAAAACCCATGGAAAGAATTAGCTCTGAAACAGCTAAATAATAAATTATTTGATTTTTTTAAAGGCAAACATGACCATGCTAATAGAGTTTTAAAGAGTATAGCTGTATCTAAACACAAATACAAGCCATATTTCTTATGTTTTAAAAATGGTAGAAAATGGTAGCTTTACATCTTCCTTGGAAGCTGCTCACTTTTCATTCCTCTGTGTGTGCAAGTACACCTGTGTACATACATACAAAAAAAATCAGCTTTGTATCCCTCGGATCGAGCTCACACAGTACCTTTGCGCTTGTGAGACAAATTATGCAAGTTCCATCCTCTTCCAAATTTTTTAAAATGAGCCAAAAATCATACTACCCAATGAGAACCACTGACCATCTCCAATTTAATGAAAGATTTTACTTATCCATATTGATATGGACACAAATATGCCTGCCCAAGAACAAGCAAGGAAGCTTTAATTATAGCGATATAGTCGAGTAAAACATTATGTATTCATGACAATTTAATAATTACCCTCAGAGGTTCGGTGTCCACCAAAGCATTCAATCACCTTGTGAGACAGGGGTTTTTTTCGCTTTTTTCTATTCAGTCTCAATTTTCTCGACTTTTCCTTCATCCAGTGTCCTACAACATGCTAAAATTTTCATATGTCCACATAGTTCCTACTCAAGTTTTCCTATAATGGAACTACAATTCCTGTCCAACCCTTCACTAGACATTATTTATACAATACTTCTGAAGGAATTTATCTTTCGACACTCATAATTTAACCACACTATATATTTATCTTTCTTAAGTTTTAATCAAATCTGTATACTTTTACTGATGATAAACTTAACCTACCCAAATCTAAGGATTTCTAGTTTTACACTTCACTTTGAAGACTGTTTATTAAGGGCTACACTTAATCTGTTATTCATTCATTTTTTCTTCTTGACCATCCAATGTTGCATTTCTAGGTTGTTTTTATGCAATACAGTTTATCCACCAGCAAGATAAACTTAATCCTATTGTGGCCATCTCAATTGCTATAAGCAAGTGCTGTTTGAACTTTCATAAGCTTTTCTTTACATGCTATAAAATTTAAGGAGTTATTCTCTTATATCACTTGATAAGAAAACAGAAAATTTTCCTCTGGTCTGAGCTTCCTATGAACAATAATCAAGTGACATTACGAGCATTTTTAAAATTTTTTGAAAGATCCCTATTGATATTAACCTGTATTCTCAATATAAAAAGCTCAAGTGGTCTCCAGAATAGGTTTAAAATGTATCATCCTGCTCCTTCCCTTATTTTTTTTCCACCTCAAATTGTACCATAGGATTAAGGGGCAATAGTTTTAAACTGAAAGAGGTTAGTCTTAGACTAAACATTTTTTGACATTTTTTGCTAAGAGGGAGCTGAGACACTGAACAGGTTGCCCAGAGGAGCTGTGGATGTCCCACCATTGGAGGTGTACAAGGCCAGGTTGAATGAATGGGCCTTTGAGAAAATTGATCCAATAAAAGGTGTGCTGGACCAGGTGATCTTCAAAGGCCTCTTGCAACCTAGCCCAGCCTATGATCAAGAAAGCAAGATGCTCCATTGTCTGGGTCACTGGAAATGACAGATAAGATTTTTCTAGGAGGAAATCCACTCTTTACCCTGCAGATGAAAAGCAAAACTCCTTTAGTCAGCTTCCTCCACAGATTTTTCTCAAGGAAAATTCAACACTTAGGCAGGATTCTCTATGCTCTGGGTGTTTCCAAAAGTTTGGAAGCCACACTATACCCAGTACACAGAGGGAAATATTAGAAAATTTGACATACATAGAGTGCTCTAGACTGAAGGATTTAAGCCATGCATGTTTCAGATTGCTGTGGAAAAAGCAAAATTTGAAACACCTGATTTTGTTTATAGTGCTGGTACAGTGGCTAAGGTGATGAAATCCCCTCTTTGTTGACAATCACCTTAAGCCCAGAAAAATGAAAAAAAAAGGATATTTTCATAAATTTTATAATATGGTCAAAAGGGATTTGTTATTATTACATGGAGAGCCTTGTAGGCCATCTTACACTCAGAACTTGACAAAAAAAAAAGCAGTTTCACACATATACTAAACTCTGATGGATGTCTGAGATAACCCAACATAATACACACACAAATACCACCCATGTACACTGCAGGATATCTCACACAGATATCTAGAGGTGGCACAGAATTCTGTTTTCATTACAAAAAGTTACTTGGACTATTTCACTATGGCTGCACTAAGGGAGTACTTTAGAGCCAATTTGAAAATAGCAGGGGTCACAGTACATTAACAAAGATCAGCCCCATGAGGTTATTATCTCTTTTTTGAACTGCAGCCTAACAGGACATACATGAAGCTTAGATTCCATTTCATAATGAAATAACAAGGTTGTGTTATAGCTTCTCAGAGGGAACACTTCAAATGTGACCAAACTGCTAATTCTGCTATAACCGTCCAAAGTGCCTAAAGGGCCATTTATTAAAAATAAAAAATAAATTGCTTCTGCCACTGTATAAATCCCCAAATACACAGGGTCTGAGGGCAGCATTTTGAAGGAGAAATATTTAAATGTTAGAAGCAAAATTTGCTTAATAGGAGACTTTGGATTTTCATTTGGTTGTAACAGAGCTACACGTGCCTGTCTCAAATTATAATATGAAGTCAAAAACAAATATCATAAAAGATAAAGTCCACAGTACATCAGAACACAGTACATAGACACACTCCATTTAGAAATCACTTTATTTATTACAGCTAGTGATAACCCCAATTGCCAAAGGAGAAAACATGCCTTCTATCGAAAAATTTCATTCTCTCAGTTCCATACTGCGATGATCTAAAACATCAGATAATGAGAATCATTCCTTGGAAATCTAAACAATATATTCAAGTTGGTTCACTTTTTTCAACTGAGGGCTGAAAAACTACAAAACCTCTTAGGGGTCATTCTGCTGCTGTCATCTGACAATTTCTTACATGGTCAAGGGCAACTTAATGAAGAACCACCAAAGGTCAGACACCGCTTTGATTTCAAGTTAATGCGATTTTAAAGTACTTCCATGTAATTAATTAAACATGCACAATGTTTGTGCTAAAAACTTGCAGCATTTTATAAGTTAATACCTGTCCTGCTCTGGAGCTGTGCTGATATTTATCAAATTATGTGGCACTTAAATATTAAAGACAACTTGGTGATAAGCATCTTACGAGTGTCTATAAAGAATGTAATAAATAAAAAGAACATTTTAAACATGGAGCAGTATCAGTATTCTCGTGAAATATGTAGGTCTGAGCACACAGATGCGTTCATCCCTGCCTCTTATTTGCAGTATCATAAACACTACACAGCGATATTTTATTATGTTATAGTAGCACTTCTGCTTTTGACAAAAGAGATTATGTGTTTTGAGTACATGTGGAAAGACAGCACCCACTCCAATAGAACCTCATATACTAAAAGCCAAGGTTGAAAACTTACTATGCACCGATTCTCAAGCCCCAGTTCAGTCACCCAGCAAAAATGTTTGCTTTTTTTCCCCCAGACTGACTGTTCTAAAGTTATTACTCAAATATACATACTCACCAAAAAAATGCTCTCTGTTACATTCCCTTCCCAGACAAAAGGAAATGTGATTAATACTGAGAACAGAGGGAAGAGGAAAAGACAGACTAAAGCCTCTTTTGCTGTAGCAGTCCTAGGGTCTGTACGCTGCTTACTGAAGAGCTCTTAAATTGAAAGAATGGAAGAAATATCATCGTATCTCTCAAAGATTTCTATAATCAACCACATTTTGCCCTCTCTCAGCTCCTTTGCTTTTACTGCTTCATCCTACAGAAAACACATTATGCTGGATTTGTGACATAATTTTCATGACTCCAATGCCACACAAAGGATTACGACTTAACCAAAGGATCAGGGAGAAAATAAGCCATGAGGAGGGGCTGCGAGCTTTTCTGCTGGATTACAGCACAAATCTTCAACGGGAGTGAAAAGAACATAGACATTGCTAACCAAGGACATTGCTTTTACTGTGAACATTCTCACTCAAACTTTCTCCTCTGTGACAGCTCACTCCATCCCCATGCAGTCACACAAAACTGGAAATGCCACAAACAGCCGGACTACACCAATGGGAAACATCAGGGTATTTTCTTGCTACGTTTTTTTGACCCATGTGACAAAGGACAGTAGTTCTTGCTCTGCAGGATAGGGAGACGCCTTCACCTGCCAGTTCTTACTTGACCTTGAAATCAATGTATGGTTGGGATCTTCAAGCATCTCTCATCCTTGTACTTCACTATAGATTAATATCTGGACTTCAGAATTGGATAACTAACAAAGAGACCTTAACAAATTACCTGGCTGCCTGTATTATTTTCCAAGAAGTAACAGTCACAGTGATTTAAATATTTACCCCCACGTTTTTGGGTTTTTTAAAAAGAATCTGAAGTCTTCGTTTGATAGTGAAAGCAAGCTGCACTCACAGATAAGAATGTTCTGGTTATGAATACCGGTGCAAGTGGTTAGAGAGAGTTTACACACCTATTATTCTCCTTTGACAGGATAATAGAGGAGCTGTGGGTCCATAGACACTTTCCCAGGCTGTTACAAGTAAGAATAGATGCTGACATACAAAACTGGTGCCTTACCAACTACAGCATTTAGGTTTAGTATGAATTCCCAGAACCTGCTTTGTCGGTATCCTGAGCAGAAAGAACAGCACAGTTCCACTTCTACTGGTATAATCTTCATGTGCAAATGGCTGCTTATCAAATTATGAAAAAGTCTATGTACTGAGAATTTGAAAGGAGGTGCCCAACAACGAGCTGAGCTTTTTTGCCATGTAGGGTGATGGGTGCATTGGGACAAAGGAGGCTGAGCAGGTTGATAAAAAGGAGAAAAGAACCTACAGAGAAAAAGGGAGGTAAAACACAACGTTAGATTTCATAATGTATGTCCTGAAGGTTCCTCTGTGATCCAATCCTAAAACATTTCTGCAGTGTCAAGTCAACAGCTGGAGAGCATTTGTTTGGGTTTTGTTTGTTTTTATTAAATGTAAGAGGAAAGAACTAAGGTGGACGCTTCGTTAGCTTCTAAGAGCCTCAAACCACCGAAGTAAGGTAGTAAGAATACAGCACAAAACTGTCTGGTTTTTGCTAAACAGGATTAAACTACTACGGGAGATTTATTTAGGCAACTGACCATCACTAGGCAGAGCTGCAGAACTATAAATTAACAACCCTATTATTAAGTTCACATTTGGAAGAAATTCCAGTTCTGAGGTAATAGGATCAGTTGGAAGCCATCTAAAACTGTGAATTGCTGCAGAGGAGAAGGGGCTTTTTTATACTCCTTACCTAGCACCAAAGAAATTAAGGTGTCCCCAAACAGATATTCATAGATTAATGCCATGAAATGAGCCTTATTTGGAAGGAGGTAAACCACTGTAAGAGCTCCTAGGGTCATTTTGAAAACCTCACGCATGAAACTCACAGCCAATTCTAACAGAACCACAAGAAGAAACACCAAACTCATTTTAGGTACCATGCAGTGCATGGGTAAGTAGGAAGGAAAAAAAGAACAACTATAAATTATTACCCCTTGAAATTTATAGTGAGAAAATGCACAAGTTGACCTCTTCTAAAAAGATAGATTGCTTCTAAAAGACGAGAGATATTAAAACAATAATCCTGAGTTTATACACATCAGAATTCCAAGATTTTAGGAATTTATTTTTTAAAACTCAAACAAATAGCAGCAACAACAAAAAGACACATGCATTTAAATTTTTTTCTGTGAATAAGAATACGTGCCTTAGAGGAGCTTTTAGTTTTGTTATCACCAACCTGACTTACTCACAAATAGACAGTCCACAGCAGCTTTGATCCAGAAAGGACCTCCAGAAGCAGTCCAAGTTATCCTTGTAAGCCACAAGGGGTTCTAAAAGTCCAGCTACAGGAGCTCAAAAAAGCAGCCAACTCACTCTAACATTTTCTATCTTATTGTACACAGATCTAAAATAAAAGCACAGCCTAAAGGCTTTTACTGCATCGTCTCCTTCCCTAAGGGGGAAGAGGTTCTGGCTGCCTGTCCTGGCAGCTCAGGACTAATTGAGAAAGAGGACACAGAAGAGCAGCCAAACATTACCAAGGTCCCCACCCCTTCCCTGGGGGTCTGCTTTTAAACAGAGGCGCTCAAGATTGGCTTCAGCTGTAGATAATACACTACATCTGTGTTGCAGACTTAAGGTTGCCCAGAGGTTCCCATCCATCCATCCAGCATTTCCTCATCCATCAGATTCTGCCCCTGACTCATAGACTGGCTTGCCCTTAGATCTGTCTTATCACTATAACCTTGCCCCCCACCCTGGAAATGTGTCTGACTCTTCCCTCCCTTGTTGATGTCCCAGCCCGGGGCTGCTTTTGTGGCTGAGCTCAGGGCCATCAGCACCTCTAGCCCAGCCCAGCCCAGATCCCCTCCCTTCACTGGGTGCTGGCTGGAGAGGGTGGGCACTGCACTGCCCCCAGGCTGGGTACAGCAGCCCACCATGTGAACCCTGGCACAGGGGGCCAAACTGAGCACTGTTCATCCCCAAACAATCCTCTGTCATGTCAGTTGTCTGAAACCGCAGCTAAATGACACCACACAAATTGAAAATAAGAAACTTGCAAAGATTTCAAATTTGTCCCTTACGACGAGGAAAGGTCTAACGTCCCGAAAGTACTGCCCCTTAAATACCAGTGGATACATATCTGCCTCTTTCAACAGCTAAAGTGACAGGAAACCATTTTTCCACTTTTGTGGCACAGAAAGAGTGCCACTGCCATAAAACTGATAAACCAGGATTTCTTTTGTTTTATTTTATACTGAACCTAAATTGCAGAACTAATAAAAGCCACACAGATGTACTTGACAGGGTGATAGTGAATTAGTGCACCGTTCTCCTACCTCCAGAAACTTCAGGGAATGCCACAAGCTTAAGCTGCAAGTTAAACGAGGACAGCGAGGATTCATCCTCGTCTGCTCGAACTCACGTGATGCATTTCTCCTTGTACAGCCATTTAAACTCATGTACCTCCACTGACTCCGATAGATTTCCTCCAGGATCATAGTGAAGTAAGGCACATCTAGGCTGTAGGATTGAATAGAAATGTCAACAAACGCAGTCATTGTAGCCAGTATATTATGAAAGAGTTCCCAAGGACAGTCTTCAAAAATGGGCTGCAATGGTTCATTTCGTTGGGGTGCAAACTAGAGGGCATTCAGCTTGCATTACGGTTAATTTGTCTGTCAGATTTAGAAAATTATTCAAAGAAAGATGATGTGCAATTGCTGAAAGACATTGCTTGTAGCTCTTGAGAAACTGAGTGATGCTGGTCTCACAACAATTTATCTGAAAGAAGAATTTGATCTGTAACTTTCATAGATAATAAGACTTACGAGAAAAGCATCACCAGTAGCTATTATATTGCAGCATTTGTTCCCATTAATTTGATGAAACAATTCATTATGGGACATCAAATAAATAATAGTATCCAAAAGTCCATATTTTAAAGCTTAAATACTTTTAAATAGACTTTCAATTTAATTCATAGGAAGAAATTGTGGGCAGATTTGACGTGCTAGTTAAAGGTAATTCCACACAGACAGCCTTTTGGTCCTAATAAGCCATTTAAAACACACAGTCTATAAGCTTCAGTAAGGCTGGATTTTGAAAGAGACCACAGGCACTTTGTTTTTCTTCCAATTAACCTTTTATGTAGGTATTTGGTTGCAAAGCTCGATGTGTTAGAAGAGTTTTGTGTCTAGAACAGGATAAAATAAAATGGCAGCAATGCATATTTATATATTTAGAAACCAATCTGGGTGAATTCTATGCCAAATCAGTTGAGGAACACATTGTAGTGCTTTTGGGGCTAATAAGATCGATTCCAGGCAATCATGTCTTATGTTTCACTGTAGAATGAGTTGTTTTTCCATGCTGAGTCTTTGCACAAAGTGTGAGAGATGCTGACACAATCAATAGTCTGCTCCCTACAAAAAAATAGTTCAAAGGCTCTCTGTGAATAACATTATCCCATTTTCTCAAAATCCTTCCTAGCATCAAGCAGTATGGCTAGAGAAAGGGATTCCAGCTGATTTTTACATTAAGGAAGAAAAAAAAGAATTATAAGGGCTCAGCAGACCAGCAGGAAGCAGAGAATTATGCAGTCTGTCCTGAAACTAACTTGATTAAAGCCAATAATCTCAGATAATTTTGGATAACTAAACCCTAACTTCTTAGCAATAATTCTTGAAGAGATCTTGACTTCTAAAAGACCAAATGACATCTGTAATCACAGACAAAATAAGGAGGAAGGAAAACTCTTTCTTTTTGTAGGTTTTATTGTGGGTTTAGCAGTTTTCGTGGTATTGTTTGTTTATCTGTTTGTTTGTTTTCTGATGGTGAAATAAATATTCGTAGGATCATAAAAATAAATGTCCTCTGGTATTTTTTTTTAAACGTGCACTCGCCTTTTCTGTCAATACTTAATATTTAATATTTTATTTTGGTGTAGTTTCTTTTTTTAACTATTGTTTTGCTATAATTTTGAATTAGACACGTTGTCAAGCAACTTTTGATTCTCAAAAGTGCTTGCTCTTATACCCCTGTGTCTGTCTGGACTTCTTTATGAGTGTACATGGCCTGATATTCCAAGTTAAATAGGCCAATACTTAGCCTAGATCTTTATCTGTATGTTTCTTCTAATGAAAGTGTTTTCCATATTCATTACTAGAGAAGGACAGTATTTTTTTTTTTAATTGATTTCATGAAAAGAAGGTAATGAAGAATCACCCAAAATAAGTTTCAAAGCTATTTAAAATACAATACAGTTATTCAGGGGGAAAAAAAAGAAGGAAAGAAGAAAGAAAAGAAAGAAATTTCTACCTGTGGAAGATTTGACTTGAAATTCCTTTTTTCCCCTACAAAATAAATTTGTTATGTTTTCAGTTCAACAGGAACATAAAATTAGACATATAAGTTCAGTTTTAGACACATAAATTAATTTTTATGCATTCAACTTTTCAGTGCACATAGTGATGACTCAGTAACAAATGGCAATTACATCTACAGCTCAAACTATTTTAATGATCATGTGATGGATACTGTATTTGGGAGTTTAATTTTATGCACAGCTACAGATACTCCTTCTGTATTGTTATATTTTCCTAAATAAACAGCAAGACAACCTGGACAGAGATGCTCAGAGGGAGAGTATTTCAGAGAACAAATTGAGCAGGCTCATATCAAGATTCTTGTACCAACAGGGCCCTGAATGGGACGAGATGAACTTCTTAGGAATGAAAAGGAATTGGGAACACTGCTGGAGCTTGAAAATCATTGATTTCCTCAAAGCAAGGATACATTGGGCAGGGAAAAACTGTATATAATCCATTATTACTCCAGTTTTCTCTTCCCTAATAGATGAATATTCTCTGTTCAAAAAGGTTAAATAATCAACCTGATTTTCTAGTAAAAATTTTTGAAAGTACTTAGCAAGCCTTTGATCACCGGTAATTTATTTTACAGGGGACTGCAGACACACGTAGACATATCTGTCTCAAAGTTTTGACCAACTTAGGTATTAACAAGAGCTGTAAAATCACATTTAAAAAACTCATTAATATTTTAGTAGTTTTTTCCAAACAAATTCCGAGGTCCCAAACCAATTCCAAGGTCCCAGGATAGTTTCAAACCTAAAGTAAGCTTTCTCAACCTGTGATGTCATGGTTTAGCCCCAGCCAGCAATTAAGCCCCACCCAGCTGCTCCATCACTCCTCCCTGGTGGGATGGGGGAGAGAATCAGAAGAGTTAAAATAAGAGAACTTCTGTGTTGAGATAAAGACAGCTCGATAGGGAGAGCAAAATCAATGCAAGCAAGCAAAGGAGAATGAGGAATTCATTCACCACTTCCCACAGGCAGGCAGGTGTTCAACTATCCTCATCACTGGGAAGACAAATGCCATCACTCTGAGCCCTGCTTTCCTCTAGCTCCCCCAGCTTTATACCCTGAGCACAATGCCATACTGTCTGGGATACCCCTTGGGTCGTTCAGGGTCACCTGTCCTGGCTGTGTCCCCTCCCAGCTCCTTGTGCCCCCCAGCCCACTCGCTGGTGTGGTGGAGTGAGAGGCAGGAAAGGCCTTGGCTCTGTGCAAGTGCTCCTCAGCAGAAACAAAAATATCCCCTGATTATCCATGCTGTTTCCTTTACGAATCCAAAGCACAGCCCCACACTAGCTACTGTGAAGAAAATGAACTCTATCCCAGCAAAACCAGCACAGATGATAAGTACTAGAACTAACACCCAACTTAAAAAAAAAAAACACCAAAACTCAAACAAACAACAAAAAAAAGACCAAACAGACCTAGCACTACTTTTCATATCCAAGCTACAAAAGCTGTGTCACTTCACTTTCAAAAACAAAATTACACAAGACAGCTTGAGCCAATCTAACACCTTGTCACTGCTCCCTACTGCATGCTGTCTCTGTTTACCTTGCTTTAGCTGTAACATATATCAGGCCTCTCCATGAGACAATTTCAGATGGTTTTCTGCTGGGTTAGTGCAATCAGTCTTTTGAGCGATGGTCTTGGGTAGAGCCTAAAAAGGAGCAGAATGACACCATATGAAGGAGGGAGGGGAAGCTTCTCCTGCAGCCACATAGGAGGAAACTTCCCCATCTGGAAGTGGTCAGTTGTGGGACTGCCTCGGGGTCTCGCGTAATTCCAGATGGAGAGGAATCAGGTTATAATGGTTTTGACAACTTTAGTGCTTAGGATTTACAAGCTTGAGAGAGACCTAAGTAGATATAATGTTGACATAAACAGTGATGTAATGGTATAGATACAATAGATATAATATTAATTCTGATGACTAAATTACGTAGGATTTGTCATTTTACCAGTCGATCGTAGTGTACAGAATGACCATCAGGTTTTGTTGTCAAAATTTCAAGAACCCCTGAAGACTGCTGGTTAGCAGTGATATGGCACTGCTGATCTCAGAAGTGTGCAAAGTTAATTGTTATGATTGTAGCAGAAATTGCGCTGCCTCTTCCATCTGCAGCTCCCAACGAGGAGCAAGAGCCTCCTCTGCTTTGTAAACATCAGACTGTCTCAGGTGCACAAACAGCAGGTTGAGCTGCATTCTTGCAATGCCACAATGTACAACCTCTGTTATCTTCCTACAATTCTGTACAGAGACTCAGGAATGGAGAAATCATGGGAGAAATTAAATTAAAAAATGTGCTACTAGATAGAAAAAAACATTCATGAAAGGAGTATCTATCTGTATGTATTTATGTCTAGATATGTCTTTAATTGCTAAATTACCAACATTATTTTTTAAGATTATCTTGATTTTTCGCAAATGAAAAGGAGAATAATTTATAAGATGTTATGCAAATGTTGTATTTATTATTAGTGAAATCACAGTATTATTAAAGTTCTGTTGGTACAGGGAAGGTGAGCTCACTAAATTCATCTGACATTATTTAAAAGCTCTTAAAAGATACAGGATGGATTTCAGAGGAGTTTAGCATCAGAATTTTAAAATATTCTTATAGTATGGAAAAGCTGCATCAGGCAAAGATAGAAGATTATACCGAAATGGATTTCACTGAAGAGATTAAATCACAGGTTCCCATATTAATTTATTTACCTCATATCAGCACAGCTGAGGGTATACCTCTTTAGATTATGTCAGATCATGCATATCTCAAGAGCAGAGACTCTCTCATAGACCAGAGGACTGATCTTTTCAAAAATGCAAAATAAAGTAATGTGAATATGTGTGGGCAGAGGGTGGGATAAAGAAGGCCAGTAACTGATGATGGAAAAAGTAAATGTGACTATGCATTTTTTCACTTTCTCAGTGGCTCCATTTTAAGATATTTGCATACTGAAAAGAAAGTAATGGGAATAAAGGTGGACACTGAAAGACAGTCAGATTCTTTAATACATCCTCATTTCCTGAATCTCATTTTTATTGGGATACATTCACGACATTCTAAGAAGAAAAAAACCCAGCCCAAATACTTGATTTCTAGAAAAAATTCTCATTTTCCCTATGCACAGTGGTCTCGATCCCATATAAATCCAAATAACCTCCCCTGAAGTATAGTGCAGAAATATTTCACAGG
Organism: Oreocharis arfaki; assembly: GCA_013398015.1. Classification (NCBI taxonomy): domain Eukaryota; kingdom Metazoa; phylum Chordata; class Aves; order Passeriformes; family Paramythiidae; genus Oreocharis; species Oreocharis arfaki. The sequence goes on along the minus strand of VZRR01010716.1, from coordinate 161,546 downwards.
GAAGGTCACCTCTTCATATGCAACATGAAAAAAGGCACGGAGAAATCTCAAAATCCACTGCTTAATGAACCATTTTGCTTCACAGGAACACTCATATCTGAAAATCACCACGTCTATTTCAGTCATCAGGTGGATGTAGCAGTTGCCAAAGGCAGAGTCAGTCCTCATTCCCTCCATGGAACTCCATAATGTGCAATTCAGCTTCCTGGCATCAACCTCCAGAACATTCTGACACAGACATGTTTGTAAAAATGAAGCAAACCCCACTCCCCAGCTGGGAAAAACAATTTCAACATTTTCAGAATTCTACGAAGGCTTATTTTCTCATTTAAAGCTGCAAAAAGCTAAGTACTCATGCATCTTGGCAAGTGGAGGCTTTTGCATTTTTTTTGACAACACCTGCAGAAAGAAAGAGAAGAATGACAAACTAAAGTATGTGTGGGTTGATCACATGTTAGAGGAATGGTTTTACATCCACTCTATGATTTTTAAGAAATGAATTCATTTTGATTTAAAGTGATAAACACTCCTTTCAAAGAAAATTTTGGCAGAAAATATCGTTTAGATTTCTATGTTCTAAAGTTATTTTACTCTGGACTACTTCTCTGGAAAGTTACTGCAAACAGTATTTTACAGTAACCTAAACTAAAATATTTATTATACGCAACTGATAGTTTGTGACCTATTTCTATATAGGCCTTCACTTTGTTCACCTATCACCTTAAGATATATCAAGAATTTTTCCTTTTATCTTTCACTGAACATTCCTTAAACGAGAAGACACTTATATAAATCAGAATGATCAAGAAATTTGTTTGAAGTTCAACATTTTTAGCATCTCTGACATAGTTTGTCCATATTAATATTAAAATGAAACAATCTCCGTGAACTACAGTTCAATTTATGGAATAATTTAACTCCATAAATATTTTAGCAAACACATTATTAACTCCGTATCTAGCTTGTCTATTTGTGTGATCAAATTAATTCTAATGCTCTGGAAAAATCTGTATCCTTCTGAACTGAAGGATTGGTCCTGCTTAATGTTACATTGTATGTTATTGGATTACAATCACCTTATTTTTCCCTCAAAAACAAGGTAAGAATTCATTGCCAATGTGCAGTCCCTTTGCTATGTCAGTAACCTAAACCTGAAACATAAATTGTTCCAGATGTTTAGCCCACAAGTTGCTCTGAATCTAGAGCACAGAGTATTAAATATTCAGACGGAAAATTTCTGGTGTACTAGACCAGGAGTCAAGAGATTCGAGTTCTGCCTGTTTCTAAGTCACTTCAGGTGCATTTCTGATTTCTTACATCACTTGTCTGACATGTCCTCTGTATAGATATGACAAGAGTCATGCTAGCTCGTCAGGGAGGAACCCTGATGTCATTTATAATTGTTGATTCCAAAATGGGTTACACAAGCATCCCAGATACGAAAAAAAAACCCCAAACAAACACCCAAACATTCCCCAAAAAGATACTGAAAATCTAAATCAAAATGTGATACCTGCTCAGAAATCACGTTTTATTTGACATTGTCCTGCTTACCTTTCTTCCATAACTCAGCAGGCAATAAATAATTAAAAAGATAAATAAATCAGTATGTTCTTGTAAGTGAAGCATTAGCTCATTACCCTTTTTTGAACTTAATTTTATTTACCATCACTTGGATGACCTGCTCTTTTCTTTCACTAAGTTCAGCCTCCTGAAAGTGATATTTGTTTTATTTACTAATCTAACAAATGAACAAAGAGATGCTGTGATAATTGCTAGGATGCTGCAAGGAAAGACCATGAATTCCAGAATAAAACAGCAGGGTAAGATCTCCAAAGTGTCTGTCCTGCTTAACGTCCTTGGCAATAAAAAGGACAAATTACAAACCAGAAAATTTTGATATGGGATTTGTTGGTTTTTGCACAATGATTTTGGTTTCACTTGTGTTCCCCTTCCTTCCCTAAAGCTATCTTCAACTATTTAACCTCTAGAAATGCTACAGTCCCATTCCAGACTGCCTGCACAGTCATAGGAACAGAGAATGGTTTGGGCTGGAAAGAACCTTAAAGACCATCCAGTCCCAATCCCCCTGCCATGGGCAGAGACACCTTTCAGTAGACCAGGTTGCTCAGAGCTCCATCCAACCTGGCCTTCAACTCTTTCAGGGATGGGGCAGCCACAACTTCCCTGGACAACCTGTTCCAGTGCCTCCCTGCCCTCGCAGTAAAAACTTTTTTCCTAATGTATAATTGAAACCTATCGTTTTTTCTGTTCGAAGCCATTCCCCCCTTCTCCTATCACTATAGGATCCTATAAAAAATCCCTCCTCAGCCCCAGCTTTAGATGCTGAAATGCTGCCATTAGGTCTCCCCACAGCCTTCTTTTCTGCAGGAAACCAGTCCCAAGCCTCTCAGCCTTTCCTCATAGGAGAGGTGCTCCAGCCCTCTGATCATCTCTGTGGCTTACTCTGGACTCGTTACAAGAGGTCCACATCCTTCCTGTGCCAAGGACCTCAGAGTTGGGTGCAATACTCCAGCTGGGCCACTCACGAGAGCAGAGTAGAGGGACAAAGAACCGCTGGTCACACTTCTTTCAAAGCCATAAAAAAGCCTCTTGAGAACTGGAAAACCTTCAGCAGTGACAACTTTCAGAAATATACCATGTTCAGATGAAACCTCAAGGGCAGCAGTGAAAGAGGCAGTTTCAGTTCTACCATTCCTTCAATCATCATGGAAGATTTTCCTCACCTAATTTATAGTCATTCCAAACCTCTCTTGACTTATTACCTTTGTGTGGTTTTTCTCAGGGGCTGCCTAAGAAAGGTCAATTTCTGCATCTGATGACCAGCTGTTCAGCAACAGAGAACAAATGAGATGGGCTTAGTTGGCTCTTGGATGAGTTATCCTGGAAGAAAACCAGAAAGGAAGAATAATGGCTGTAATTGGTGTGCATAAACCACTTCTGCCCATCCATCCTGAGTGGTGGAAAAGGAGGGAGGAAAACTCTGTCCCTCCTGCAGGGTTCAATGGTTTCCCCACGTCCTTCGCCCAGCTAAGGAGCATCTCAGCGCTGCCAGTGCTACATCACAGAGGGCAAGGGGAATAATAAAGATGCCCACCTCTCCTTCACAGGCCTGATAGTGAACTTAAGCCTAGACCACCCCAAAGTACCTCAGGCAGGCTGTGTGTTATACACCCATTGCCGTGGCCTCCCTCAGAACGGACTTTAGCAAGACACACTGCAGCCGCTGCTGCACTCTTACCTTGGAAGTATTCATCCTGGATTTGTGGTAGTGAGAGGCTTTCCATAAGCTTTAACAATTGTTTTCTTTATGTACAGCAGCTGATGGCTCACCAAACGAATTCCCTGTCAAACACAGCCCTGTGAATGGGATCTTACTTCAAAAGCCATGAGAAAAAATCTCTCTTACTTGGCTTTAGAGTTTCTCTGACAGTGAAGGTTTTTCTCTGCATAGCATCTGCAGCACTTGTTGCATGAACAGAAAGTCACTGATTGATAAGACTTGACTTATTAATTGTGCAAAGGGACCAATTATAGCAGATTACCAGGATGAACCTTTGTCCCTGTAGATGTTGAGACTAGAATCACAGAAAGTCAAATATTATGACAACTATTCTTTTGGGCTTGGATAGGAGCTTGGAAGTTATTGAAATAAAATATGAATGGCTAGACATGCATATAATATAATTAAATGTATTAAAATAATGAAGAAGTTCCCAAAATATGACTCATACTTCCAAGCTACCAACAAAGGGAAAGAACTACTGCTGCTGGAAGGAGCAGTTGTGAAAAAGAGTCGGTTTACAAAAGCAACCCAAATAAACAGATAATCTTCTCAAACAAGAAAGCATGCAGCTGGATTCTTCTATCAGTTCATGACTAAGGAGCATAATAGGAATGAGAAATGTGATACAGAATTCTTTGGCTCGTATTATTCAAAATGTTAGAAAGGATTTCAAATACTGAAGAGATGTTGTTGAGAGGAAAGAAGCCCATGTTCTGTATCATCACAATGCATCAAATAAAAATGTTATGGGTTACTATATGTCATAATTAAAGTCAAAACCAATCCTGCAGCTCACCTGACACCTTGTAATTGGCTAAAATTTCACCAATATAAACTGATTTCTCTACATGTAAATCTTGAGTTTGTGGAATCACAAACCAGTGTGGTTCCAGCAGACGTGTTCAGTCTGTAACACCCAAAGTCAAGCAATATACAAAACGTTGCTCACAGGACAGTGCTATTCATGCAGTGTATACATTCATGCATTTTTAAAATAATGAAATAATTTTAGTACATAGACCTTGACAATGCTTGTGTTTCAATGGCTCAAAATGCATTTTTCTTCCTTTGGGGACGCATTATTTCTGTTTAGATGACACTTCATGGGTAATTCAAGTCAAAAAGCAGAGATTTCTACCCAGAATGCTGTGATGGACAACAAAAAATATACTATCTCTAGGGTAAAATAGAAAGTGAAAGCTAGAAAGATGTAAGTATAGTCAGAATGTGGCATAAGTTTATTGGACCTAGCCATGTAATTCCTGTCAACAATTTGGACATACATTCCAATGGCATAAATGGTCCAATAACAGCATCTGGTTTTGACTTGTTTTGCTCAATAGGCACATAAATGCATTTCTGAATAGGAAACTATGAATTTTTTCCTATTATCTTTCCTCATATGCAAACAGTTTGGTGAAGCGGGCTGCGCTCTGAAAATAAAATTTATTTAGTACCGTATAAATGTTCTCCATAAAATTCAAAGGAAGAGTCTGGTTAATCTTAAGAGGATTTATGAATATTTTCTTAAGTATTTTTCTTTCTCATTTGTAACTGTGAGCTTTCGTGAACATAAACACTTCGTCTGAAAGAAAGGACTTAAGGTTTCGCACACCCAGTTTTACTCCGACTCACAGTTTTATCAAAAATTGAATTTGAGGATTTCTGTAGAAACTGCGTGGACAAAGACAGCACAATCTTTTATCAGAAAATGGTAATGGATACAGTATAATCTTATCTCATTTATCTTGACGTTCTTGTACCTTTTTTCTGTCACCGTGTATGTGACAATTACCTTTTGTTACTGCTGTTGCTGTGAGTAAGACAATAGAGGTCACTGCTGATGGTGAAAGCTGAGAGTTGGCCTGAGCTTCCCTCCTTGAGGAGACACTATCATCTGTCCTTTTCAGAAAAAAAAATGAAATGCTGACATTCTGTAAACAAAATCAACTGACTAAGCTGACAGCCCCTACAGTGTTCTGTATTCAAAGATGCTTAAAAGCTGTTATCTGATGAACATTTGTGAAAAAATAAATATTGCGATATGTAGCATTATTTTACTGTTTTAGAGAGGATATTTGCATACGGCAGAGACAGGGAGGTTTGTACACAATGTGAAGCTGACATGTTGGCATCACTGAAAAGATAGGGACTAGTCACTTTTGAAAGGTCATTCTTCAAAGGAAATTATTTTTCTCTGTTATCTCACACACAATTGTTTAGTTTTCAAACTTTCCAAAGGCATTCAGATTTCAGTATAATCACAATAGTGCATTCCATTAACTATGAAAAAGATTAAGAATGACCTTTCATCAGGCAAAAGACACAGCACAACTGGCAGCTTTATGTATTTATTTTCAATTAGATATAAAAATGCAACAGTGTTCCAATTTTCAGCTACATTCTTGCACAAAGGCAGGCATTTCAGACTATGCAGGTACTAAGAAAGTGTGAATATTAAATGAAAAATAAATGTGTATGAAAAAGTGAGGAATATTTAAAGAAAGAAATGAAAATTGCTTGTGGCAGCAGTGGGAAGATATCATGTATTTAAACAAACAAACAGAGCAAGAAAGTAAACATCTGTTTATGGTCATTGCCTACAGAACTTGCCCTTTTTCCTCCAGTCGTTTTCTTGTTTATACCTTTTTTGGGTACATGTAGCATTCAAGCAGGAAAAGCCAAGCCTGACCAGCAAATACCCTTTATTCATGCTCCATCAGAACACAAGCTTGATTAGTCATGGTATCTTCACAAACTTTGCCAGCTGCTCCTAAAACATGGATTTGGTATTTTTATCTATTATATACATACAAGCGTGGGCTGAAGGTTCCCATCCTGGCACCTTGGTCTGGATGACCTCTTTGTGCCCTCCAGGGCTTCTTTCCAGTAGAGACCTGTCTGGGAGAGGAGAGGAACAGAGTGGGGAAATAGAGGAAATGGTGTACAATTAACTCTCGTCACACAGGTCACAGCTTCCAATTTCGGGTTGTATCTGCAGAGCAACAGCTGCTCCCAGTCTGCTCCGAAACCTCTCAGATAACATTGGTTACTCAGACAATTACCTGTGGAGGCATGAAGTCTATTTTTGGCAATACTCAGAACTTCATTGCTTTCTGCTCTACAAGCACCTATCGTTGCAGCAAAGACAGGCTAAAGAGCTCGGTTATGAAATCCTCCTCAGTGCCACCACATCCATCTCATCCAGCGCGCAGCCTTATCTCCAGCCCTCAGCTTTATCTTCCTTATTAAAGAGTTCGGCCACAGGCAGGGTAGGGAGATTCCTTGATTAAAATAATTTGGGTTAGTTTGTAGCTCCAAGCTCTTCTGGAAGAGACACTATACACATTGAAAGAGAATATTTTTATTAAATAAATCTCCGTGAAGCAGTGGTCAAATTGAATCTTAAGACACCAAAGTTCATGTACGACAACCTGCACAGCAGGAGTGACCCCAGACCTACTGAACTTGTTTGATTAATACCCCCTGAAGACCATCAATGGCCACTGCAAGGGGCTCTCTGCTCATTGTCTTTGGCTTTGGGTTCATGCAAAGAGTGATGAGAACATTTTTGTGACATGGGGTAGGAATTGTCACTGTTTCCTGGGTTAATCTTGCAACAGGCTGAGATGTTCCGTGTGATAGAATCATTCATCTGAAGTCACCATTCTTTATCAAATTCCAAGAAATCAACTGCAATATACTGTGAGCATTTTGCATTATTATCATAATACCAGTTTGGGCAGAATTATAGGATTACAGGTGCACCAAAAAGCAGGAAAGATTCATCTCAGCTTGAGGGATTTGTTTTATAATAACTTCCTTTCTTTTCTGACAGGTATCCAACAGAGAGGGATTCAAGTACTTTTTAAAGGCTCTCTGTCAAAAATAAACTGATAAAAGCAATAATGCATTGGTCCATTTCCTAGATGACCTACCTTTATCTTTCTTCTGTCATCTCTGCCTACCTGTAGAACATGAAAAAGCTGTTCTGACACTGTGGTGGAGTTACTATTGTTAGACAAATGCAAAAATATGTGATTTTATTTGTAAGAACATCCTACCTCCAAGGAAGGGTGTTCAAGCTGTTGTATACAAGACAAAGCTCTAAAAGTAATTTTGTCACTGGAGTATTATCCACAATGTCAATATCCTCATTATGTTATCACCCAGCACTAGCACAAATTAATTATGATTTGTCAGAGAAAACACAGACATCCAACTCCTACATCAGACTTTGGAAAATTTGGGTTTTGCGCATAACCACAGTGGACAACTTCAGAATTCGTATTCTAGGAGTTTCTACATAAACAAATTTAGTCAGTAGGAAAGAATGGCTCGAAAAGAACACAAACATCAAACAAAAATTCCCAATGTCTCTATCCCAGCAGTTGCCAGACACCTTCCATGTAAAAAGAACAGCTGAAACACATACTGGCTTTCAGTCTGCCTTTTCATGATTTAAACATAAGAGATTTACTTCAAGCAAGCTTTTGTTAGAGACTTTTTTTTTTTTTAAATTTAGTTAACTTATTTGGTGGAGAAAGAGGGGGAGAATTGCTTGAAATTTGCAGGTTGAAGTGAGTGACAGTGCTTGCAGTTGCAAGGCCTTACAGAAGGTTTTGTGTTTGCTCCCGAAACGAGTCAGAGTGGATTCATGTAGGGTCCTGGCAGAGAGTGTTCCCTGGCAACTTCTCTTTGACTACAAAATAAATAAAGAAAAGAAAGTGCAGAGAAAGCATTTATACTTTTAAATTTCAAATCAGCTTTTAACTAAATTTCTTTTGTGGTATTAGTTTGCTGTCCATCTCTGCATGTGTCACCATTAGATGTACTCCTTAGACAGGATAAACAAAATAGTTTATTCAGTCTTTTTCAGAAGGTCTGCAGAAAAATTTTTTTGGTTAAAACTACAGGTAATAATGAATGGACTCCAATGTCCCCTAGAGACAAATTCCTTGCCTTGTGCCAGACCTTTTGTTGTAGCAGTTTGATATTTCCTCCAGGGGCACAAAGCTGGCAGGGCTGGATGGCTCCTTGCCCTGGACTGTGCACTTTGGGGCAGAGTAACCAGGACAGCACAGAGCTCTGCTCTGCCAAGGCAGCCTTGGTGGGGTGTGAACACTGTCCACCGAGGGTCTCAGTGGCCTGGGAGTGTCAATAGTAATAGTAATAGTAATAATAGTAATAATAATAATGATAATAATGATAATGATAATAATTTCATATATTCTGTATGAAAATGCAGTGGAAATGAAGGCATTACAGCCAGCTTCTTGTGCACCTGCTGGCTCTTCCCAGACAAGAAATTATCTCATGACACACTTCTCAGCGTTCAAACATTTTTATGCCCATTTGTGAAAGTGTAGCATAAAATGCTCTTGCAGCACCAGCTAATCTTGTGTGTATGTGTTAAAGTACAGAGATTTCTGCCCAGACATTCATCAGTTCTCTCTCCTTCCTGTCTGCCTTTCTTCCTTTGTCAAGTTGAACAGGAATTTGATAATTCTTTAGGAATCGAAGTTCCCAATCAGGATTTTGAAAATATGGCTTATTCCTATCATAACATCAAAATTGTTATTTTTATATCCTTGAAATACACTTTTTCAGTATTAATAATAGTAGAACTCTTAGTTGATTCCATATTGTGCTCTACCAAATCGATTCTGGTAATATTACAATTTTTACTTTTGCAATATTTTCATTTATATTTACATAATATTGCCATTTCTATTCATATGCAATTTCCCAACATTCTGAAATCTTTTCCTCTTCTAATCATGGTTTCTTTCCTATGAAAACAGGATTAAAGTGCCAAATTTCCCTCAAAATGCCTATTCTATTGGTCTTTTATTCAGAGATCAAATAATTATGTTCTACACATACACACTCACATGCACGTGGGATTACTCACTCCCTTGCAGGTCGTTTACATATTTGTGCAAAATAAATGGTACATATGAAGGAGTAGAACTGGCATATACTGCTTTTCAAACAAATAGATGCACACACACACACAGAAAAAGAAAAATAAAATAAAAAGAGGATCAAAGCCACAACACTTACCAAAAGTGCAGGAAAATATTACCAAGGACACAGCCACCTTATCTAAACTGATATTAAAGGACTCATCAGAATTAGCCAACAAACACATTTATAACAGTAATCCTAGTCTAGACAAGGTCTTATAATTTAAAAGAAGATTTTCAGAATCATCTAAGAGCTATTAGTCCTCTAGGTCTCAAGATGAGATCCCAGATGCATCAATTTCAGGTAAGAGCAAAACACAAGAGAAGAGTTTAAGGAGGTCAGTTACAGAGCAGACAAAGTGGATAAAGTACTTTTAGCTTCATATGCTAAACTCAGAACCACAAAAAACCACCCAAACCCAAGCCAAAACCTGAAAGATTTAAATATAATTAGAAAACTGGATTTTTAGAAAACCTTTGATACCTGTAAAAACTTGTACATGTATTGAAGACATCAGTAAACAAAAACCGCAAAAACTCTTATAGGAGATTTAGTTCCCTAAAATAGATTAAAGCAAAAATCCTCCTGTATAAATCAAGTTAAGACTAAAGAAATTATGAAAGATGATTTTTTTTTCCTGTAAATAAGTTGCCAGTGCCTGACAGCTTCGCTATTGATTTTTATTTTAGAAACTGCTTAGCTCACCTCTAGCAGTCACAGGTAGAGACATCTTATTCGCAGGATGTTTCCTAGATGCTTTTTGCTTATAAGCTATTCTTTTAAAAGGCAAATATATCAAGGAAAGCAATTCCTATAGGCTGATGCTCACAGTTAGAGGAAAATCTACATTCTTGCTAAAGTAAACGACACCAGCAGAGACTTCTGTTTCTGGCAAGAACAGGAGAGATAAAAACTACTTTATTTTAAAAGAGACTACTCACATTAGATGGATATAGAAAATGATTCAATCTCCCCTCTACAAATGCATCCCCAGACGCGCTTGATTTAAATCTTACAGAGGATGAAAGAGTTTTTGAAAGTTACATTAAGCATGAGGTTTTCTTCAACACCTGAGCTAAAATACTTCAGTACAAAACACTGATAGGTTTCAGAAAATCTGGTAATTTTACTACAAACTGAGACAACAAATGCTATTAGTAAGAGTGGGTACAAACAATGTGTAGAAAGAAGGAACCGAGGCAGAGTGTGGTCACGGTTTGCACGTCATCTTTTTACTGCTGTCATGGAAAATGAGCATACTAGACCATTATTTTTTTCTGTCAGAAGTTTCTTGCTGCCACCTTGCTTTATAAAAGTACATTTATTTAGTCAGGCAGCTGACCTCAGGAGAAAGAGAAAAGGCTTGTATAAATCCAAGTGAGAGGCAAATATTCCTTCTCCTGTATTCCATAAAATGTTTTTAATTAAATACTAAGTGGATGAACTTACTCTCAAATTATGTTTTGGATAACACGCTAATGTCATTGCGGTGCCCTTCACATTCCATCAGCTTATGCTGTGTTGAATAGTAAAACATTAGGCATAGGTCATTTATTTCAACAATCATCATCTGAATAACAGTTGAAGAGAATGTTACTTCTCTAACAATAGCAACAGGATAACATATCCCACTTCCCTTTCATTTAGCTACTGAATTGTTGCACTGCACTAAAGGGATTAAGCGTTGCATAATAATCGCAATATCAAGATAAATGTGACTAAGACAAAGCACATTAAGGCCGTTTCAAGGCACACTTTCTCATTTAATCTTTGTACAGAGAATCAGAGGCTTGGCTCTTGTAACACAGAAAAAACTGGGAAAGTTTCTGGCACACTTAATAGAAAATAGATATGTGAAATTTGCATTATTACATGTTAATTCCGGACACGCAAGCAGCCTAAAAATGATATTTGAAAAAAAAAAAAAGAAGTATTAATAAAAGCAATTACTTTATCTCTTTGGGCACCATGTATAATTTTAATACAGCACCTGATTTGATAGAACTGGAGTATTTATTGAAAACTTTTTGATAAGTGATCAGTCCCTAGAGATAAGGACTAACAAAGTCAGAGGCTTAGATATTCCTCCACTTTTAGATCCTAAATAACCTGTTTCACAAAACACCTTCCAGTGCCTATCCTTTCGCAAAAAAGCAGACCTTTGAATTTTAATTAAATGTAATTAAATTTAATTTAATTCTTATGTGTGCAAAAATCACTCCTATGTCTGAGATTTTCAGTAGGGTCAATATAGTGATCATATCATTGACATATTGTTATTGCATTTCCTTTCCAACACTTTTGTGCCTAAAAAATGCAAATTTTCTCATGTTGGCCCAATAACTACATGATGCATTGTTGAAAAAATTGATTGTGGTGTTTTTGTGATAAAAAACCCCACTTTTTTATTGCAATCACCTTACGCAAATAGAAAACCAGATGTGAGGAACCTGTTGAATTGGAATTTTTACAGCTGGGTAGAAGAGGTTTGATTCAAATTTTCTTTAATTAAAATGACTGTAAGCTTAGCCTGCTTAATGTAGTACCTGCTTTGAACAAAAGTATAAACCCCAAATTTAGTTAAAATTGTCGAATGAACAGTACATTAATGAGAGAATACTAGAAAAATGACAACCTTGTAAAAATCAAAATTGGTGTAGTTGTGAACTTTTTTTTTTTTTTAATTATTTATTCAAAATTCTTGATTAAAATTTTAAAAATGTACCATTTGGGGTTCATAGCAGAGGAGGAGCAGCACATATGAGAATGCTGGAAAAATACAAATTTGCTATGACTGTGGGACTATGATGAAATCCAATAGAGACCCGTAATTTCATTAGACAGGAACTTTGAATGGTTGATGTTGTTGCTAGGTGTCTGAAAAATGTATTTCTGTAAAATAGAAAATCCCTCTTTCTCTAAATTTTAAAGGCAGCGATGTTGAATATTTTCACTTCAAATATTTGTCAGTTGCTTCAAACATAGCCATGAACTTTTTGTTTCCAGTACCTCTGCAAAACCAAAACCTTCCATAGTCTACATAATTTATTGTGTATAATTCATTATATAAGTTATTATATAATTTATTATCCACCTACATAATTTATTTCCATGTATGTGAGTTCTGAAGGAAAAAAAAACCTGATAGCAAACATCCTATGTCACCTATAGGAATTTTACAGGCTTTTTAGGAGGTTATGGTGTGGAGGACTCAAGAGTCGGAGGGCAAAGACAGCACCTGATGTGAGACGTCTTGGAGGTCTTGAAGGATTGGCCTTCCAGAGGACTCAGGGACACTGGGCAGTTTGCTACAATGCAGAAAACAACAGCACTGAAGGACTAAAATGAGGGCCAGGACCCACAGAAAGACACAGAGGGTAGAAGGACAGGAGTGTATGAGCACTTTTTTCTCTGATCTGGCTAATTTTAAATTTGAAGAATAGGCATCCAACTTTTTTATTATAGGAGCACCTGACTTCTTGATTTTAAAAACTCTCTGATCTTCCTTGAGGATCCAGGGCATCTAGTTCTGTTCATCTTAAAACAGGGACAAATTTCCCATCTCACCAGGCCGCATTTTTGACAGTTTTTGGAGTTTTCTTTCTGCAATATTTTAGCCTTACTTTCCATTTTGTCAAAGAGACTATCTCCTTCATAGTGTAAATCCAGGAAGCAAAATACTCTTTAGCTGCTTGCCAAGACTTTCAGAAAACACTTCTAATGGTGCAAGATGGCACAGAGACACTCTTCTGTTAATTATTAGCTGTAAAATCTTTGGGGAGGTGGGAGGAATGAAGATATTAATATTAAACTATATCTGTCTATGAAATTTAATTACAAATGCTGAATTTGGGCTAGGCCTTTATTTGGCGTAGTCAGTATAATTCTTCTGACTTCCCTCAGATCCATCCTGCAGGTACACATTGATTAGCTTGTTCATTAGTTCCCTTATCCATGATTACATCTGTCAAGGACAGACTCCAACCACAGCTTCCGTGCATTCCGTGTTGGCTTGTTCCGTGTTCTCCAAGACTGGCCATGTAAACCTCTAAGCTTATATATCCATCAGTTTTGATGAGAAGTCACACAGGCATAGGGGTCCATGTGCCCAAATGTCTTTCTGGAGTTGGAGGAGGCTGTATGTTAATTCTTTTCAAAGCTGATACTTATCAAACTCTACAGATTGAGACTATTTTGTTTTTCAGAGCAGCCCTTGTCACATTTGTCTAAGTAACTGACTACTTCTTCACTCTTTCATTCATCTTTTTCTGTTTTCCAGACTTTTCACTCCATTGGAGCAGTTGCAGTGGATCAGAGCCATATGGCTCTGACTTTTAACTGCTGCAGCAAGCTGCTCTACCACCTGGCAAAGGAGTGATACAGACTCTGCTCCTTATTTCCAGAAATTCCATGTCTTCTTTCGCAGTGACTAGGCTTTTCACAAAGCAGTGAAAAGAAAGAATTAATCTGAACCCACTTAACAGACAATATAGAAAATTTTATATTGATATTTACTGAAAATGTGTAACTTGGTAGACTGAAATACAGGATTTAATTTCTTTTTAATGTCTTAATCGTGCAAAAGTCAAGGATAAATGTAATGATGACCAGAATGTGCCTTGTAGATTTTTCGAGTAATCTTACATCTAAAAGCAGATGCAGTACTTGATCTTCAAACACTATACTTCAAGAGATCAATGGCAACCTTTTTAAAGAAAAAAAACCCCTCTCCATTTTTTTATTCTGTTTCTAAGACAGTATAATATATCCAATGTTTATTCCTTCACCTTAGCTGCCTTTCCACATAACATGCAAAGGTTTTCCCATGTAGTTGTGCCGGTTTGAGACAAATTAAGGGAAACTCTCTGGAAGGAATATCTCCCCCAAAGGAGGCAGGTTTCTGCAGCCCTTCTCCCATAGATTCGGGAAGAAATTCCTCAGTTTAAAAAAAAAATAATAATAATTATGTAATAAGCGGAGTGCACGCAGGCAGGGCAAAAGAATAATGCTAAATAATAAAGCCTCTCGCTGTGGAGAGAACCTGGTAAAATTCAAAGTCCTTTGTAGGTGTGGCTCTGCTCTCTCTCTGGGATTGTGGTGTAGGGCCTCTTGGTGATGTTCTGGTGTTCTGAACAGTTCCAGACGGGTTCTTGCCTCAGCTGGCAGGCCAGGAAAAAAAGCAAAGAATTTTAACTCTCCGTCTCTCTCTCCTGAGAAAAGGAATCGAGAGCTGGGAAAAGCAGGAAAAGTTCTCTCCGTTCTGCCACAGCGGTGAGAGAACGCAGAGGAGTGTACGTGTCCTTGAGACACAAACCTCTCTGATAAAATCTGCCTGGCTTCTCTCCCCCCTCTCCTGAAAAACAGCTCAGAGACACAGGACGGCACAGGATTCATGTCTGGCATAGGGCAGACGATAGGGAATACAGTATCATACAGTCACCCCAGGACAGCGGTCGATCTCAAAATATTCAGTAATATTTACATGTTTTTCCCTTTAAAACTTCTAAGTGAAATCCATGTGTCATTAGCATTTGTACTGTAAGTGAGGAGCAGCTTGAAGATCCAAATGAGGAAAGAAACCCTAAAAAAACCACCAGAAGAGCACTTTAAAAAACCAGAAATTAAGTGTAGGCTCAGTGTCCTTGTTTGAGGGTGCACTTTGCTGCACATGGAGTAGAGGTAAGCTTCACAAACAGCTTAAACCATATAAATTTTGTCTACATATATTGTGCTGCCAAAGCCTCACGTTCGTCTACACCAGCATTTTGTGGAACTGAATTTTCACCCTCAGAAAATGTCTGATTCTTGTTTTTATATTATGCAGACTCCTTGGGGTTTATTTTGTTTCCAATTCACTGGCCATAACCTAAAGTAACTGCGTAGCAACCTTACTGATTGAAATGCGTGCCACATGAAGAGGAACTATTTGTTTGTTCTCAAAGATTCAACAAAACTGTCATTTCTTGTAAGAGAATACTTGGTGAGGACACCTTCAAGGAGTCAGGGTTGAAGGCGAGGGTCGAAGGTTGCAATAAGACACTTCCTCACATTAGACCATAAACTACTGACTGCATATGTTTTATAACAAGCCTCATGGGGAAAGAAAAAAAAAAAAAAAAAAGAAAGATGGAACATGGAAAGACAGAAAAAGTACTATGGAACAGAAGGAGTGTGAGGATGTGAGGATAAATAACGAAGGCAGGAAGGAAAGACTACAGTTTCAAGAAATGGAGAGTATTGGTTCGCCCATCAGAAAGGGAACTGTTTCTGTTCTAGAGTCCTGGTGAACGAACAGAATACGGGCTCTGGTATGAGCAGTTTCATATAACCACACAAAAATGACATTACAGTGACTTCTAACATCTCCAAGAAACTGGAGGTGCCTAAAAGAAAACCTCATAAGATTGGGGGGAGGTTGCAGGGGAAGTTAGACTTCTAATAGAATTAGGAGCCCTGATGATTCTGGTTAAGAACCCATCTTTCATTACTGCCTTGTCATATGCTGCTAAAGACCCCTTGAAATTTCAGCTCACTGGATTCCTGCCAAGTTATAGCATGTTTTAAAGTGAACTTCAGCTTCAGTGAAGCTGAACAAACTGAGAAATGTAGAACCCTCTCTAAGGCACATTACATTATTATGAGGGGAGTTCCATTACATGCAACTGCATAGGGAATTTCATCAGCTCCTCACAATGTGCTGTCAAAGGACACAAGAAGAACTGAAGTTCATTTTATCCTCTGGAGTCCAAGCTAAAATCCAGTAGCTTTGTGACACCAAATAGAAATAATGCAGCAGCACTTAGGAAGTGGATACTTTTATCTACTGTTCTGACACCTTCTGGTCATAAGTAGCCTTGAATTTCAGTCCTTGTTGATTTGAAGGGGTTGTATACTGTCCATTTCTACTGTGACAGAGAACAAGCTTTTTAGAACTTGGTTTTAGTCTTCAGCATTGCAAAATGCCTATTTTAATGATGTCCCAATGGAATGGATTAGGCAATTAAAAGTTTTCACTGAAAATCCAGCTGTTAAATTATTAACACATGGAATTCACATGGAACAGTGTTATAAATTACCCTGTCCAGCAGCTGTCATTGATTTCACATGCACAAGAAGTTGTTGTGTTGTATCATTCTTGACTCTGATGCTTTCATTGTTAAGGAAGATGAAAAACTAAGGTTTCCCTCTTTTGCTCCACTTGCAATTTCTTCCTTCCTACTTCCCTTTCCGAAAGATTGACCCAGTATGCAAACACAACGCACAGAAGAGGAAGAGAGCTCAGGAGCAAAGACTGAATACCTGACTCATTTACACTTGCTCATTAGCCATTTTATTGTCAATTTAGGAACTCTTTAGCTAATTTCAGTATTTGTGATTTCTGTTGTGAACCAAATCAGCGTCATGGTTACCATGCAGTTGATACACTACACACACACCTCAATTTTTTACGATTTTTTACCACATCTAGGGAAGGATATCAGTAATAATGGACCAAAATCCCTGGATACAGAAATGTTACTCTGCTGGATTATCTTCTAGAATCTGGTAACTACCCCACTTACCACATTCAGTAAACAAATTATACGCAACAGATACTTTATCAAAGCATGGAATAGGTTCCTCCAAGTGTATAGGCCACAGAGACTTTTCAAAATAAAGGGAGGAAAAATGCAGTATGCCCAAATAACAGAAGAGGCTATTTGTAAAATGAAAGGTAATAATAAGATACTTATTTTATTATTGAAGTATAAATATAGTGAAACAAATGGAAGTTCTGCCACAACTGGGCAAAAGTAGGCAATGAAAAACTAAGGTTTTTTTGTAAAGGCTCAACACTATTTTCAAAAGGAGGAAGAAGATTCACTTCACATAAGTTAAGGATGCGTGATGATCACTGGACTCTAATTATTATGTGCCTTATTCTTCCTCCTTTTTTTCCTTATTTTAGTAAGAGAGAAATGCACATTGCAAAGCGAGAAGAATATACCTTTAGAGGATAGAAGTTACAAAATGCATGTCTAATTTTGCTGATGCAGGCAAAATATTAGGTGCTCATGCACCTCTCTGTTAGCATAAGAGCTTGGTTTGGATTTTAAGAGCAGATTAGTTGTAAGTATTTTAAAGGAGATATACATGATTTACTCTATTCATCTACAGCTTTAAATTGTAGAACATGAAAGCCAAATGATTTTTTAACATCTCGTTGTCACTATAGCACTGAATTATGGTAACAAACTGACAGATGAAAAATATACACACTTGCCTGAGTCAGTGAAATAAGGATATGATAAACATTAAAAACTATAGCAACTTCACATAGGCATGGGTTTATGAGTCCTTGATCAGAAGGGAGGAGAGGAAGTAAAATCGCCCATTTGATTATTAGTATGATGTTTCTATAACAATAGACATTTTGAACCATAGCAGGAGTGAAACCTTCATCTTCAGGAATGGCTTCAAAGTGAACCCTATTCTTATGTGTCCAATAAAAAGCAGATGCAATATAATTTAAAGACATAAGCTTCTGGTCTTGCATTATTATCATAATCAGCTGCGGTTAAGAGACTGTGAGGGGTTTTAATCATCCAACATGAAACAAATTGGCTACTTTATTTTCTTGCTGATCAGTGCTTTTCCCTCCACTGTCAGTACCTCATAGGTTTTAATCCCTGCTTCCTATTGCTTAGATTAGTCCACCAACCAAATCAAGAAACTACCCCTTTCTGAGATGCTTTCTCTTGGTTTATGAATTCCAGGTTCATACTTTGGCAAAAGGAAAAGCTTGACTTACAGTTTCTGGAGGTATCCCACTCTTTTATCCTGCTATCATTGCTGAGCTAGGAATGCAGTTAAAGACAATATTTTTACCTTCCCTCCTCAGAAAGAAAAAAAATTACCTCAGGACAGCCAGTGTCTTACTTTTTTTTCTGATTTTTTCAGCATTTCTTCATACTGTGGTATGTCTAAACTACGGTTTATTTTTGTGGCCTGTGTTCTCATAGCAGTGGAGCTAGGAACTGGAACTCTGGGAAGGTTAATGGAAGATACCCCTGTCTTCTCAGGTAACTTCTATCTCTTTCATTCATGTCCACAAAGATCCCAATGTTATTTTATTGGATGGTCATATCCTCAATCTTCGCCTTTCTTCTCTTAAATTTTCTTGGTGTTTTCAAATCTCTTCTTTGCAAGGTCCTTGCTAAGTTACCTCTCAAAAATCCTGAGGCAGACTTTTACAAAAGAATCCATTGGGCAACTTTGTCAATAAGGGTCTTTTTCCAGAGAGTCTTTCTTAGAATCTACTGACTGCTCAGGAATTAAAAGCTCCAAAACATCTTGATTTTTGAGAAAACAGCTTCTGGCTTATGACACTCAGCATGAGACAGGCCTTTGCTGTAATATCTAGCTTATCTGACACAGCTCTGCTTTTGAAAAGAGTAGAAGATGGACCTGAGGACCACGTGGATATTGATCTTTATTTTAAACGTGGATAAAAAAGTCTAGTCTGTTTTATACTCTGAAATATATTTTTCTGAATGGAGTCCTGCACTAAGATTTCTACAAGGAAATGCAAGAAATTCTAACCTTTTTTTTTAAATCAAGAATTTTTAAGTTAAGATCGTTTTAATTGTTTAAACCAGATCATTTGAATTCTCACAGAAAATTTTTATATTGAATATATGTCATCTATCAGTAAAAATACCTTCTGAACTTAGGATGGGGCAAAGTTTTTGGTGAAAATGGTTTTGTATTGTGAATATTTATTGTCTCAGCAGAACTGCATTCTCTCTTACCACCAGTTACTGGTGTGACAGGTTGAAGAATGTCAAACACATTTATAGAAGAGGGAATTAGCCAACTTTACAGTGTGAGCTTGTTTTGGCAAAGGTCCACGCAAATGTGCATGAATTTACCAGCTTTGTTAAAAAAAAAGTCACCTAATGAATCAGATATGAGCAGATCAAATGTTAAAACCTTTTTGATAATAGTCCAAGCTGCCACCTGTGCCAGGCTGGCTCCCACCTAAGCAATCTGCCACCTAGGGCTAGGAAGGGGATGTAATTACAGCAAGTCAGAGGGCAAGGAAGATCCTGCTTTGGAGTCATAAAATTGTGTTTTTCTCACAAGCGAAAGACTTATCGAAAGTGAAATACACAATACAACAACTGCAATGTGCTTTGTAAGACAGCTGATGGACAGCATACAACAATTCCTGCAGTAACCTATTGCAGATTACATGTGAATGTAAGCAACTCTTTCTCAGACTGCTCATCCTTCATTAAAACAGCTCTTCAATAATTTGATACGTATCACAGTTTGAATATTACCCTATCAATCTTACTTATCTCTCTGATATCTAATTGCTGTGATCTGCACAATGCAGAAGCTGACCTATTGTTTGAACAAGAACAAGTCTGGTTTTGAAGAAGCCCTACATTGGCACCTTCCCATGTTTTCCACCTTCTCTTTATTGCAGGAGTACTTGCATAATCAATCATAGAATCACGTGCTCAACTCACGTACCACATCAAGGATACGTATTAAATACAATCAGCTAAAATCTTGCTCTGCCCTGTCTTTCAAGGTTTTCCTTTTCAGAGTATAATCGCTCACCAATGATGGAACACCTGCTTTTGTTCCATAATCTAATTTGATGGGAACAATCATATTTATTATCCACAGAAAAGTCACGTTGCTTCTTCTCCCACTTCTCACCCTAAGTATGAGCAGTATGACAGATAGATAGACCAGGATTTAGTTTACATCTAGAATAAAACGCAGCACCTACAAATTATTGATGCTAAATTGGGTTCGTTATACTAAACTTCTCAATGTTAAAGTAATAAGTAGACATCTTTTCTTCCAGTCTAGAGGGATATCTTAGCAAGCTGATCTGTCTGCAAAACCTCATGGACCATGCTCAGCTTCCAAAACAGATACCTAAGATACTGATAACACACACACAAATCCTAATCTAAATTTGCCTCTTAACAATAATCGTGTTAAAGAGCACTTTCTGTAAATAACCTAGTTAGACGCACAACTACTCCAATCAATACTACCTGATAGAACAGTCCTTTTAAGACACATGGGGAAGTAATCATTTGAGCCAAACAAATCAAAGGGAATTAGACATCTTAGAAATCGGCAGGAATTAGTGTTCGTACCATTACTGTTTGGGTCTTTTTTCCCTTCGAGTGTTCTACATTCAGCGGAAAAGGGGATTTATTTGTCAGCCTATAGCATCAAGGCTCCTCAGTCTGTGACTATCTAACAGAAGATTGATTGCAGCTGGATGTACAGACTCATTACAGAGGGATGTTTAAAGAGCGTTGTGATGAAAAAAGTCACTCAGAACAAACAGTAAAGCCAGGGAAAGAAGGATGTTAACAAGATAACCCACAGAATGTAATTATATGGGCACAAAAATTAGAGGATCACATATACAGAAATTACTTTCACGTGTTGTTCTTTTAAACACCAGTCAAATTAATCCCTAATTTCCATCTAACTGTGGAGCTTGTTGACACCAGCTGACTCTGTGTAAGTACAGGTGCTTTTGCCTTGCCAAACAGAGATGTAATATCCTGATGCTGAAACTCCTACATGCACAGGAAGGCTTTTTAAATCGTATGAAAGAAATTATGCAGAAAACCTGAGTAGAAAAAAGGGTACAAATAAAAAAAAAAACATCATTTTCAATACATTAAGTCCACTAAACTTCAGTAGATGATGACCAGAAAAGCTAAAGAAGAAGATTTTAAAAAGTCACTCAAGATTTGAATGCCTTGCACGTTCTCCTGCATCTTTACCACTTTTTAAAGACTCAGAAGTACCAAGGGTATCATACAGCTATTTTCGCTGCTTAACAGAGTTAATTATTTACATCTGATACCCTTTATCTTAGCACTATATTCTGAAAGTAACAGTTTGAATTCATAGGACCTCTCTGGTACAGGGTCTCTCTCAGTAAGAGGGTGTCAAAAACCAGCCCTTACTTAATTAACATTGAATTATTAAAGCTTTATTCTGTATTGAAAACTACCACTTCTGCAATCAGGAGAATAGACAACGACGTAAGGGAAACTTAGTGTCTCAGAAAAAAATAGCATTTGTCATGACCAATTTTTCAGAAGGGATAATAAATGCAAGCTTTGGCAAGATGGAATGTCCTTAAGCTTGCATAAACCAAGGATTTATGAACTAGAAGTCCCAGTGTAAAAGTTTTAGTTAGGCAGATAAAACTCGAATCACAGCTAAACAAATCTTACAAGGAAAGAGTGTTTGTTAATTTGTGATGTTTGGTCTTTCTTGCAAATACAGGAATTTCACTGTGGTTTTTTAAGGTGTCTGAAATAATTTGCATATCATGGCTGCGTGTATTATCTAGGAACCTGAGCCTGATAATATATAAGATTCCTTTCTGCCATAAATTCCTTGGTAAAATACTGTAGAACCCATGCCTCTACTGTGCCTATTATGATTGTCTCTTTAACTGACATCAATATAACTGTAATTATTTGGAGAACTGCAGGAGTTCAAGTTTTACTTAATGTCCTTTATTTACATACTCTGAGAAGTTAATTATAGTCAACCTTCATATTAAAACTACCTCACATTCCCCACTTAAATGTAGGAAGCTTCAGAACACACACATGGGTGTTTCAACAACTATAAACATATGGAAAACAGTTTCTTCTCAAAGGTGAATCAGATAACAGCTCTCAGAAAAATGCATGTTTTCACTCTCTAGCTATTAAACAATTGTGAGCCATTGTCTTGTCCAGCAATGCCTTTCAGCTGTGTACTATTAAGAATTGTTGAGAGCTCACTTTGAGGCAATCATCCAGGATTACCCACATACCCATCAGTGAACTATTGGAGCTCCCAAGACAGCCTCTCCTACCCTCTTAGATTAACTGTACCAGGTGCATTCAGCTAAATTACGCATGTTTCCTTATATTTGGTCTTCTATCCAAGGGATTCAGATTTCTCTGGCTTCATATTATGTCTTATCCCACAGTTCTTTTTTATCTCTGACCCTCACCAGCAAGATTGCATAGAATCATCTGGATTATTGATAAAAATATCACACAGAAAACAAGCTCTGATGTCTGCGAACCCTACTTGATGTGATTCTGTACATCCTGCTCAACAGCCACATCATGATATCTGTCAAGTATTTCATCCATTAATCAAGTCCCTATGTACATAGATGTAAACTTATGAACTTTCATGTCATGTAGTATGAAGTTGAACATCTGAAAAAATCAAATACTGGATTAACACATTTTCTTTTATGAGTCAGACCTCTTATCTCGGTGGAAATTCTCAAACCATTCTGCCCAACATTGATTATAATTTGGCCACTCTTTATTTTGTTTACAGACCTCATAAATTATGTTTTCATTACTTCATGTGTCAGGAAAATCTTTCTTGGCTGTCTACATTCTCTTTAAGTACTCTTACATAAGTAAATAATTTTCTGATTTTTAAGAAGTAGTT
Organism: Oreocharis arfaki; assembly: GCA_013398015.1. NCBI lineage: Eukaryota > Metazoa > Chordata > Aves > Passeriformes > Paramythiidae > Oreocharis > Oreocharis arfaki. The sequence goes on along the minus strand of VZRR01010716.1, from coordinate 138,766 downwards.
AAGGAAGTTATTGATTCAGATTATTTCACAGGTGATTCTTTGGGTGAAATTTATATATCTGTCTATCTTACCTCCCCATTTTTAATCTGCCCCTTCACATCAGGCTATGGATTTACTTGCTTTGAAGTCAGTACTAAAATCTATAGGCTGTACTATTAACTTACTAAAACTCAACTAGACCAATAGAAGATATAGAAATTTACACCTGTTTTTCTGATCCTACATTATCATTTTTACTAAAAATGTTCCCTTATCTAAGTATAAAGTCTATTTAGATACATATTTTGCCTTGTATTCCAAAACCAAAAAAAATACATTTGTTTGAAGCCTCAAGAATAAGTAACACATTTATCTCAGGTATAAATTCATTCATTTATATTTGGCTTCATATGTTCTATCTCAACAGTTTTTTAAAGAACCACTCCACTGTCTTCCATGTTCCCAAAGAAAATCATCATTTTGTAAGCAGGGGGTAGATTGCTTCCACATGGAAAAACTAGTGAAGCCTCTCAAAATTGCTGATTCACAAATTGTAGTGATTGAAAGTTAATCTCAATTATAGTACTAAGGTGTACTGTCGCACAGTGTGATAATGGTATTTGCTGCCTTAAGTGGATTTTGATTCAAACACCAGCTTCAAATAAAGAAAAGAGAAAAAAAGAACCAGTCATTTACTATATGCTCACTGTAAACCTACAAGACAGGGGGTTTTTTATATTTACAGAAAGTACAAGGCCACCTGCACAGAGAGCAGTAATTTTTCAAGGTATTTTCTTAAACAGAAATTTTAAATATTTTTAAGAAGGACATGTTGCCATACTAACTTGAAACTACTTCATAGTCATATAAAATCTTTTTCTCAGTTAATTATTTGAAGAAACAGAAAAAAATCTACTGATAGCTTGAGTGTTGTTTTCAGGGGTGATATAGAGGAAATGAAAATTAAAACAAGACTGTGCCCTATGCTAAATGCAGTTTCTAACTCTAATAGAAAAATTTTTAAAAAGGAGAAATCCCAGGAGCAGTTCAGTAGTATTTCCTTGCAAAATAAAAGTTAAAATAAATGAATAAATGTTGAAAAGGCACAATCTGGAAATAATGCTGTACTATAAAGTTTACTAAAATAGGAAATGTAGGGAATATTGCTGCACTCCAGATACAGTACCTGATTCACCAATCCCAGGAGTAAATGACCAAATTACCTACTACAGAGAACAAGCATTCACCTATTTTTGGCCTTTTTCCCAGAGACTTTCTTTTGCAGTCCCTGTCAGAGAAACAGCATAGTTCTTGACACGTCTTTGGTTAAAATAATTATTTTACTGGAATATTTTAAACTGAGCATGAATCAAGTGTAACTTTGCTTTTTGACATTCATTACAGCACATTATACTATTCATCTTAAGCACTGCCAGCAAAGCCTCCTCCTGTCTTCCAAAGCATCCCTGTCTTTTCACCTTCTGACTGAATTTTTCCTCCTCACAGAAAGATATTTGGTGCTTTTAAACCCAGTCCCAGACATTGACAAGATAACTTGCTTAGACTCATAGTATCTCTCTGCAGCACTGCTGCCACCATCACTGCTCTCATACATTAGCAGGCTTTAAATAAGGACCATGTTCTAAGGGAATTAGTCAGAATTTCAAAACATGGGTTTGTCTTCAGGTGAGCAGCCAGTGTACAAAACACACTCTTAATCTCTCTGCAAATGTGAGTTGAGAAAGAGAATGGAAAAAAGCCATTTTCAACCAGATTAATTCTGCTGGATACTGAAGCAGCTCCCAGCAGTCAGGCTTCGTTTCACCACATGAGGATCCATCCCCACAAATACAACATTAAGGTACTTTAAATGTTACAACAAGGAGAATAAATTTGCAAAGGACAGAAGGGCAAATCATGGTCCAGAGAGAGAAGAGAGCCAGGTGTTTGAATTCCTGAAAAGCGGGCCTAATTATCCAGAACAAGAGTTTGTCTTAAATGTCAGCGTTCATAAACTTCGAAAGTTGGTGACTGAGGAACTCTTCAGAAGCTCTGCAGCTGAAATGTATCCAGAGAAATGTGTTTAGAGAGCTAGATGTCATTTTAAACAGAACTCTCTAGTTGGTGGGGGAAATGCCGTTTATAGGAAATGAAAGTGCTAGAAAATCTATGTCTAATGTGGTTTTTGGTCTGTTTTGATTTGTCTGTTTTAATACCATTATTCTATCTTTAAGGAATAGCAAATGAAATACTAAGTCACTCAACTCCATTGTTCTTAACAGAGAAGGATATATAATTGATATTCCTCTCTGAATTGAACATATTGTAGCTGATTATCATTGCTAGACTGAAATTTGCATTATTGTTATAAGTGGATATATGTTACCCCACCAATTTCACAAAAACTGCAGATAAAGAAATCCTGGTTTACAAATTATTTAAATAAAGATGCATAAGAGTCTAATATAGATGGTCTAACAAATATCAAAATTAAGTACGGTGATGTATACTTCACTTGCCCTGCTTTGCAAAGACATTAGGCAGTGGGGAAGTAAGTCACATCCACAATTAGAGTCAACACAGGCAAGGACAGAGAAACAGCATTTCTGTGCTAAAAGGCAGTGGAATTGCCTGGAGAAGTCCTGGCATGCCAGAATCCTGCTCCTTTGACTACCTTTGTCGTAGATAACTTCATCTCGTTTTAACTTTATCAGTGAAATAGGGCAGCAGTAGGCTGGATCTTCCCAATTCCTTAATTGTAATTATAAGACTAGCACAAGTCTATTTTCTTTACCAAGAGGATGTTTGGATAGAGGGACAGGCGGCCCTTTCTGAATATTTAGCTGTGCTCAGACTACATAGGAAACCTCGTAGATTTTGGCAGCATTTTCTCTGAATCTGGCATGTACCAAAGCCTTTGGTACTGGAGCAGTTTCAGTGATGATAAAATGCTCAAAAAGTTCTTATCAGCTCCTGACAATGCTCTGCTGAGCACATGTAAAGTCTGATTTTTGGAGGTTTATACCCCAGCCAAATAGAAAGGAATTTTCTTAGAGATAGCAAAAGTCTCTTTGACTCAATGACTGTTCTCCTGCCAAATTTCGGGTACCTACTGCAAAGCCAAAGGATCACACTTCAAAGAAATGATTTTACAAAAATCTGATACTGGCAAAAGGGTCTACTTGGCTTAAGCTAGTGGGCAAAGTACAACTGTAAACTATAATGACACAAGGTGGCCACACACTTTTACATCAGTGAATGATTCACTGAAATGCAAAGTTTTAAGGCAAGAGACCACCTGCAATTTTGTGTTTACTTTGTCCAAAAAACAAACGGTGGGGGGAAAATTAAATTTCAGTAATTTTATTAGTATTTCCTTTTCCCTTTTAATTGACAGCTTTCCATTTTCATTCTGGGAATGTTTAAATTATGGTTTATGTTTAATATCAAACTTTACAAGTGAGTTGAAGAATATTAAATAATACCAACACAAAACTAAATAGTTGGTTCTTAGTTATATTAAAAATCAGTTCAAAGCAAACCTTCAAATTTTTAATTTTTGAAAGGAAAAAAGCTTTCATTCATCCTCTACTGATTTTTTCCTTATTTATTCAGGTTGGCAAGGAAGCTCACACTCTACTTTCCTGACACCTGTACTAGTGCCTTGGTATATAATTTCACCAGGCACTGAAAAATAATCTGCTCTCAAAACTGCCAAAAAAGTCGAGATCCTTTCCCTAAACGCATTATTTACCTTATGCTGGCTCTGGGCTTTGCCAGACTGCTCCACTACTCCATTCACCTCACAAAAATGGCATAATACAAACACACCGGGGGTGCAGAGGGGTGGTGAAAAAACGTGGTTTTCTACTCATTTAGTATGTAAAATAAACTGTCACAACTGGTGAGCATCTAAGTTTAGTTTCTTACTTTTCTTCGAGCTAGTTAAATTAAAAATTAAATTATGTACATTCACTTATAGATAAGTAAATTTATAGAGCAAAATATGAAATTCCAGGTAAAAACAGTCATATTTTGCAAAAAAAAAAAATTCCCAGAAAAACATGAAGCAAGTACTTATTTCCATACTTTGCCAGAAATTGCTCTCTATTTAAAACGTGCAAGTTACACATTATGCTAAATGATAGCTCGTAAGAACTTTGTTATATTTCTCACATTCCTGTTACTAAATTTCCACAAGCTGAAGTATGGCAAGCCTTTTTACTTCAGTAGCTCTTAATTTCAGACACTTTATTTGCCGTGATGCGTCTGAAGGATTTGAATTTGACATGAATATCAGGCAATGGATACAAACAATCATATGTTCGTCCGACTGAACCAACAGCAGCAGGCACTGTGCTGTGAATTTACCAGTCTCTGCAGGCTCAAATGAAAGATCTCTGTGCTGAAGTTGAGATTATACACTGTAAGAACCACTAGGGATGATGAACGCTCAAGTGAGCCCTTGCTGTTGGCCTTGGACTCTTGAAGCTGCAAGAAACACTGATATGAACAAAGCTAATGCAATTTCTGCTACTTTAGGACCATTCAGCTGTCTACTGATGTGAGCAGAGATTTGATGGACACAACAATCTCTGGCTACTTGTTCCCAAGAGGCAAATAAACTCTACTTGCAGTTCTTTATTGTCCTAAATTTTTAGTCTGAGAATTGTGATATAGTCCAAGAACCCCCTGGAGGATAATGATTGAAAGGAAAAAGAGTACAGCAAGTTTATTAATTGTTCAGCCGAGCTGGGACAGTTTTTGTTATAACTGTTTTCTTACATCAAGAGTTTCCAATGAGCAAAAAAGTGACAGATGTTTTCAGGAGCCAGACAACACCTCTTGCAGCAGTTTAAAATTAAAGAATTCATCATGAAATTGTTCCCACCTAAAGTACAGCAGCATTCTGTCTGTGTTTACACATGACTCATAATCCTGGCAGCTAGAGGTTCAGGGTCTGGAGGATTAGTCCCCTGTCCCAGCCTTAAGGGAGTTTGCTCCTTTCAGCAGCATTAGAGAATCTGAGAAAGTCCAAATCCTAATTGCATTTAGGACCACAGCATTGTTATCTTCTTTCTGAGGAAAGAATAGCTCTCTCAGGCTCCCACAGGTACACCACTAACAACAGTCCCACAGACAGCAGTCAGCAGGCTGCAGCACAAAAATCTGTGCTGCAAACACACAGAAACCATTCCCTTCTGGAAGGGAGCCGTGAGGAGCCAAGTTTTCTCAGTTTTAGCACCAGCAGAGCCTGGCTTATCCTTTTTATAGTCTCCCAGCAGTCTTCATTTGTTAGAGGAATGGTTTGTGAAAGCAATTTGAATACAGAAATATACTAACCTCCTTATGACTGAAAATTACATACGTCATTAGAAGCATTTTTGAAAATGTCAATAGTTTCTCAGTTGCTGCTTTGTAGGTGTGTGGGTGTGCTGCTGGTGTCTATCAGATGTGAGTGAGCAACTGACAAATAAATTATTTGGTTTTACCATTTTTCCGCTATAGAAAGTCTCCATTGGAATGCATCAAGTTTCAGCTATAGAACAGACTTGCAGGGGTTATTTTTCACATGGTTTAATGATTGTTCACAAATTATAGGTATGAGCCATGGACCAATATAGTCAAAAGATGAACGACACCTTTTGATGAAAGAGGAGATTAATTAGTACTTGATGACTTCTCATGCAGCCATACTGAAGTCCAGCTATTTTGAGAATTTCAGAAAGGGTTTTATGTGCATTGGTTTGGAGATTTTTATTCAACCGAACCATGAACATTGAGCTCTTGTGTGCATCTTGGTACTTTTACCATTTTTTGTTTGTTTTCGCCCCATTTCTTTCTTACTTAATCATATGGGTGATGTGGAAGCTGTTGAAGCTGGAAGGACAGAAGATAAACATGAAGACACAGTAAATTGCAAAGTGACCAAAACAGAGTGGAGAAAGACCAGCTGCAAGCAATGAAAAACTTGGCCTTAGTAAGTGTAAAACACGCTGAGAGAATATAAATAGCAGAGATACTGATTTAGAGGATTTGAACAAGCTGCAGGAACAAGTGGATTTTCTTTTACTTTCATTCCTTAATTGTTTTAATAATGCTTTTTCACGTCACCAGACACTACAATTCACAGGTAAAAGTGGTTGGTGTTCGTAAAATGTTTTGTTGTTTACTTTCTGTGAGAAGTTGCCAAAAATACAGAAATAACTGAAGAGTTCACAGATTTTAGTACTGGTTGAGACCTAGAAATTCATTCTTAATCCTGCAATATTATTCGTAGAAAACCAAAGTGCACAGTTAGGCCACTTTTATCAATGTGTTACTTTTTTAGATATAAATAGCTTTCAGAAATATACTGGATTTGTACAAATATCCAGAAGTTACACACAAAAGGAGGTTAGGCATTTGCAGCACTATTCCATCTGTACATCCCAGGTCAGCAGGAAGAGTGTTCAGCTGCCAAGTTCATCAATTTTGTGCCTATTATACATCCTTGACAACTTTTCTGAGATTTCTGTGGTGTTGTGATAAAATGAATATACTTCCAGTAGGCAATATATTTATCTCAAATTTATTTACAGCACGGAGACTGGCAAACAGCTTTCTGATGATAGCAACATTTTATTCAATATAGCCTTGTGAAAAAGGTTAACAGCTTCCAGATAACTCAATGGCATTACTCCAGCAGATCTTGCATCCCAGGGGTTTATGTGTGGGTTTAGTAGATTTAAACTAGTACTTTTTCCTGGCCTTTCCAATATGTACCTTATCACACAGGTGCCTTTCTTAGATGTGCTCATTTACACGCCCTTAAGTCATTTAGGCTCCTCATTGTAATCTCTGAAGTAAATACCCTATGTAGCCTGATAGTGGTTTCTCTTAATGTCACCTTACACCCTTCTAATAGCAACAGAGCCATAAAAATAAGGTAAATATAAATTACTCCCACTTTAATGCCTCTTTATATTACCAGAGTGATGTGAAGTGCCCTACTTACAAATGGGAATGAGGCCTCAGGAGCCTGAATTGATGTAACTCATGTGCTGATGGGTGAAACGATGGGAACAAAGCAAGCAAGCTATAAATCTCTCAGTTTTGCTCAGGGCTGGTTTAATTGAGCACCTTCTTGTACTTTCCTTTGGCTCTGTGGGCAGTACCTCAGATGCCCTCATGCTCATGAACACAGAGGCTTCTGAAGAGGATGTGGAGAGTGGCAGCCTGGGCCTCAACCCTTCCCTCAGCTTCCCTGCTTAAATATGTCTGTGATTAGAGACCAGGCTCCTCTTCCCCTGACAGAGATCCCAGGAGCAAAGCTGGGAATGAGGAAGTGCAAATTTTTTAGTGCTGAGCCCAGGGTTTGGCTTTCCAGGGGCTGTGGGATGGGGAGGCTGGGGAGGGAGAACAGGACCTCTGTGCTCTCCCGATGGTGAGCTGCGATTTATCCCCTGAGGGAGATCCCTCTTACCTTTTTCAGAACCTATTCTATTATCAATTTCAATGAGAGAAATTGACCTCTTCACTCTACGAAGAGCAACACTCTGAATATATGTGTTACAATACCCGCTTTGCCAACATTCCCCCTTTGTGCTTACTTCTTGTTTAAACACTTCAAGGACAGACAATATCTCGGGTCAAAAGTGCACTACAACAATGTCAAAGGATGACTGAGTGACTATCAAGCTGTAAATGGAAAAATGCAAGTATTTTAACTAAGTAATTAAGGATTTTATTTCACGTAAAGCTTTCTATTACAAATAAAAGTTGCTATTAAATGTTTATTAAAGACAACCACAAACTCCTAAGAAAACAGTGAATTTCGACGCTTCTGCAAGTAATGAATTTTTTTTTTTTTTTAAATCTCACAAATTTCAAAAGCATAGTAATTGTAAGTGTAGGTGAGATATCAACATGTATTTTGATTATCAAATCCACTTGTGCGGTGTAACTATACATAATTTATTATATATTAATATTGGCCATCATTATAATCCCTAAAGAGATAAAAGCCCAGATAAATCAAATCTGGCAAAGTAATGAACAGATACCATCACATTTTTTGTTCAAACAGAATAAATAATGATATCACGTCACCCTAACTCTAGAGAAATATTTTTTCTTCTGAAATTGCCTGTCATAATCATTCTTTGAAACTCTTTTTTTTTCCCCCTAGCAATGCACTATGGTGTCAGCACAATCTGCCTGGCATGCAGAGAGCAGCTCAGGAACCAGTGAACTTCTGCGTTTTTACAACATGCCACAGCTTTTACACAACAATTTCAATAATGCAAATTAAACATGGCCTGCTTAAGCATTGTAGCTGAAAAGCTTGGTTTTGTACAATTAAACAACTGTTATCTTACTACTCTTCTTTTAAGTAGTCACAAATCAAGAGACAACTATTCCAGCACATTATTTGGGAAAAGTAGAGCTCCTGTCTGAAAACTTGTCTCAGTCTAATAATTTTAAAACACTGTTTCCATAAATCAAAAGTCACCTTTTATTTAAAAAATGTAGTACTTTTAGTGGACAGTACTGAAAGTTTGGGGGGTTTTTTAAGCATTTTCCAGGTGGCTGCAATTCTGCTATTGTATCATGCAAAATACGCTGGAGTTAAATGGAGTCAGTGTTCCTAAGGGCAGGTGAGTGTTCAATTAAATCAAGATGTGAGGTACAATGTTGCAGTTTGCAATGCTGAGCACAGTGCCCTATAGATATGCTAGGAATGCAGTGCTCGTCTTATCTGGCTATGTGGGCAAAATCCCACTATAACTACATTTTCCAACATTATTAGTCGTATCCCAATATTGTCAGATTCATGGTAGTGGAGCAGCAGTATTTCCTGTGCTCACTCAAAAATTAGAGCAGACTTGGGTCAGTTGCATTTTTCCATACTGTATTCAATGCCTCAAAAACTTGTAAAACATACTTATTTTTGCGTCTTTTCAAAGACCAGAAAAGAAAGGCAGCATTTCTATTTTATGAGTGTTGGTTCATCGCTCTGATCCAGAGGCAAATGCGATGGACCTTTGGACCACTGTAAGAGGTACTCTTAAGATAAAACATAAAATTAAAAATAAATCAAACATATTCTGAGATTCTGAACTGTCTGTGTCTCTAAAATGCCTTGAACATTAAATGTTCCCCCTTCAGTTTTGGAGATAGTATGTAAAATCTTTATGAGATGAAATGAAGACCAATTCTGGTTGCTAGCTCCCGTACTTAATCAATTTACTAGCTGATGTCAGTTTTCAGTTGGCCACTAGATATGTCAGCCTGTATAAATGATATGGTGAAAACAGGAAAGTGTCAAACATGGAGAGCTCATCTGGAGATGTTTCAGGTCGAAGGCCTTGACAATGCAAACTTGTGCATTAGCAATTTATGAATCTCTGAAACCATTATTTGGCATCAAGGCCAACTGGAATGGGGTAGATGTTGCAGCACATTTTAAAGACTCTCACCCTCCACAGCAGTCTGGATGCATCCAAAGGGTCATCTGAAAGCATTCCCTGGTCCAGGCTGATGCCTGAGCTGTGCCTGGGGGTCGCTCAGGAAAGTGCTTCATGGACAGGACCAAAACCATGAAAGGGACACGTTACAAATAGCAGAGACAGCTGACATTCCCGTGGTCAAGAAGGTTCCCTGGCATTTTTTGGACTGCTCATATTATAATAGAAACTTATACCAGCAGCTTTACTTAAAGCCTAGAAAAGAACACAGAAGGTACATCTTATATGGTCATGTCTGAATCAATTGTTTAATAAAATTGCCATTTAACTTCTCTTTCATAAAATATGTAAATTATATTCCTTGGTTCTTTCACTGTAAGATGCATTTTCCACTTCTATAATCATTGTCTTAGCTTATGTTTGAAATTCCCTCAGGCCACTGACTTTTTTTTTTTTTTAACTGGAATCAATGAGAAATAAAACATTATTCCTGAAGAATTACTTCAGTGCCAAAGAAAAACATAGAAAAAAATACCAAACAAACAAACAGAAAAAAAGCAGATGAAGTCAAGATGGCTTTCATGGAACTTGGTCTTTCTTTCAGCATGCATCTAAATAATGGCATTGCACTTGGTGCTTGAGTTGAGTTCAACTCATTATTTATTATATTTATTTAAAAATCCAATTTTTTTGCGGAGTTTCCATCCTCCAGATATGGTTGCATTTTTCATTCTTAAAGACATAGGTTTACACTCTGACATAGTAAAAAAACATTTCGTTTCTTTGCTGCCATTTTACAAACAATGAAACACTTGTCCTTTTTACGTCGTGCTAGTTCTCTGACCCTTATCCCATCCAGAGATGTTATCAAGAATGATATTTTCTTCTAATTAGTTGTTCATTTTTTAAATTGTGTAAAGCAACAAACACACCCTTTTGGGTCTCCAGTAAAAGCATGCCTGGAAAATTTTTAAAAATATTAACACCCAGGGATGTAACTTAAATTTTCTGGATACCGCATGACCTTGGATACAACTGTTTATTTCCTTGTGACAGAAAGTATTTGTTGAAGATGGAAAAGTTGTGTGTACTAAAATATATGTAAAAAAAGTTTGCATATAAAAAGTAAATGTACAGCCTCTCTATCTTCAGTTTCTTTATCTTGAAGCAATAGTATTGATATCAGCTAGAAAGCTCACAAGAAAATTGTGGGTTATATTTTACATAGTTAGTAAAGGAGAAAGTTCAATCTTGTATTCGACTTAATTTCCATATGCAGAATAAATTGAGGACATTTTTCAGATTACTTTCAAACAGGAAAAACATAAAATCTATGCTGAAATCTGATATTTATTTTAATAATGTGTTGCTAAGAAAATTACCTGCTGGCATTATTTTTATGAGATATTATGGAAAATAAATTCTAGTTAGGGTTTTTTTTGTGTGCAAATTGCAAAGCAAAACTAAGAAAACCACAGGTTCTGAATGTGTAAATAAGGGCTATAATTTCACCACACCAGCCACGCCAGCCACTCCATCGGGGAAGGGCAGCCAGGGGACTGTCAGGACAGGAGTGCAAGTACCCAGAGCCAGCCAAGAGCTCAGTGTGGGTCAGACAAGCCCATGGGGATGAGGAAGATCCCAGGTCAAGGCAGTCGAGTGGGGCAAGGGCAGAGGTGGGCACAGGGAAGGGGGGCACGTCTCTTTCACACGACTCTGAACCAGGGCTGAGGAGCCGCGTGCCAGCACTGACCTTGAGCAGGCTGCAGGCAAGCAGACTTGACCTTGACCCAGGCAGCGGAGCCTGTGGGGTGTATTCAGGATCTTCATAGGCAGTATAGACAAGGCAACCCTATTTTAGGATGGAAAAAGGCTGTGGGGATGCAAGCTGTGTCATGTCACTCACCCTCTGGTGCAGCTATTGGTCTCAGGCTGCTTACTGGCACAGACAGAGCCTCCAGTAGCTGTTTGCTGAAGGACTTGTACAACAGAGCTCACGCTTAGCCTGTATCACAAAATATACAACCTGACAAGTAAAACAAGATCTGCCCAGGTATTTGCTACAATTTCAGTACGCAGAACACCAATCCATCGAGCAGATTTAATTCTAGCACACAATCAGAAGAAAACCTGCATAAAAGTTGAGGTAATCACTCCATGGACTTCTCGCACTTGGTTGCTTGTGGGAGTTTTTTAAAGAAATGCCTCCCAAACTGCCTGCCTGGCTATCCAGATGGACACGACTGCACTGTTCATTTCATATACGCTTGGCAGCTTACCTAAGGTGAAAATAGATATCTCAAGTTATCTCACACACCTCAAGAGATGGAGGTGTTGACAAAGAGAAGATGCTGAAAGGTACAATAGCTTTTCATACCTCCGCAATCTGTGATTCTTCTGTTTTTGTCTCTGGTTTTGATCTTCATTGTCATGTACCATATTGAGCAAGAAGATCAGCAAAGGGCAAGTGTGCGTGGCTTTCATCAGCACATACCTGCAATTTGTCAGTGTTGGCATTTCAGGACTCATCTCTCCTCTGGGTTAATCTGATTAGACTGTGTGTCAAAGCTTTCTGGAAGTCGGCTTGCTGCTAATAGAGTCCAGCCAAGGAAGACTTCATTCCTGTGAAGTGCTCTGCTTTTCTTCCAGCTGGAGTTTCAGTGCGTCATCATTGACATCAAGTCAGTTTTCTTCTCCTCTGGATAAAAGTCAATAATGTGCATAAATAATCACATAAAACTTGCCAGTTTCCTCATTACTGGCATCATGAGAGTTTCAGCTTTAGACAAAACTTGGAATGGTTTTGAGCCCACAATTCCTTGAACATTTCCACGATTTATGTTTTTTTCTGTTACACGACTGTTGTGATTGGTTTTGAGCAGATCGAGTGACCTGTGTAGCAGTCAGCTGAATCGCAGCGGTGATTTAAAAGTCACTCCTGTGGGTGATGAGCAGGCACGATACAGGCCTTCCCAATCCCCTTTTGTCTTGGCTGGCTGCTGGAATATGGTGCTGGTGACGCTGGGTCACAGCTCATATGGGAGATGACGGAGCAGATAACGCTGCCATCAGCACAATCTGCTCCTTATCTGCTCAGCACACACAGAAGGCAGGAGGCCCTGTTCCCCATATGCCCACTGAAGTCTACCAGAATGAGAAACCCCTTAGATATGAAGATATCCAGCTCTTATTATACAGACTCTCTTTTCTCTTCCAGGACTAACATATGGTATAAATTGCACTCAAATTTAGGAGGCACCTTGCAAAAAAAACCCAAAAAAACATAGGTATTCAGTGATGATTTATACGTCAACATATTTTTTTATGGTGAAGTTTTGCTTCCAGTAATTAATTTTATTCCGTTTTAGAAAGCTAAACATGGGAAGATTATGTTCTTTAGAAGTGATTACCTCCACAACAACTGCATGCTTATTCACAAGTTAATTTTCCCTCAGTACAGTAGTGTTTATTGCACTTGAAGCTCGCTGTTTGCCAGGGAGATACAGGTGACTTTGGGCTAGCCAATACTCCTTAGGCATTCCAAGTCATGCCAGCTACTTCCTCTGGTCACCTTTGCAACATCTTATATTTGGTTAAACCACGTCCACATGTATATAGTGCACGATCCCTTTACTCCAAGTATGGTATAATATCTTTTTTTTTAAAATTAAGCTTACAATTTTCTTAACTCTTAATGTGATACATGAAATCCTTAAAGTACTTCAAGGAGCATTAAGATTTTGTAGAATCACTTCATTTCATGAAAAAAAAGACTGATAGTGTGTGATACATATATAAAAACTAAGAAATCACTTTGAAATGTAAGATAGAATAGAATTCTAGAAACTATTGTTAATTTTTGGTGATTGATTGCTAAATTTATACCAAATTATCAAGCAAGAAGTAATTACTTTTCTACATTAACTATTCTATATATATGTGTGTCATTTTTCCCAGTGTGGGGTGATCTCATTCTCCTCCAGATCAATAGTAATTATTCAATTTAGCTCAATGGGTGTTAGACAAGCTTTTCTGGGAAAAGTACCTTGCACTAGCCTATTGAAAAAAAAGCGATTTTCCGTGTAAAAAGACATCTACATATTTATCCATTAAAGTAACAATGCAAATCTTATGCTACAAGTCACAGTACTCAGGACTTGCACCCAAAGTAGCTGCATCCTCTTGAGATATAACCTCTGCTTTTCACAACGCCGCTTCCTTACATTTCCTTGGTCTAAATATACAAAACATTTGGCAGCAGGATTTCCAATCCCAGAAGTGCAGTGAATATGTTGTAGGCTTTTAATGGCAAAGTACCATTTTGCTTCTCAGTGGAGAAGCCACTTCAGTATATTCCATTATTAATTTTAAGATTAATTCAGATCAAGACATCTTCTCCGGAGGACTCTTAGTTGAAGCTATAAATTGGGGGTTTGCTACATCTGTTAAGAAAATATCACTTCACTTTCATCACTTGCATCTTTCATGAAGAATATTTTTAAACTTCAAGAAAGAGAAAGGGAACTTATGTCTATGTATCAGTCATCTCTTAGCATAATGTCTAGTCTGTGCATTCCTACAGCAGCATTTATCATAGAGCTGTGGGAGGGTTTGAGTTGGAAGGGACCTTAAAAATCACCCAGTTCCAAACCCCATGCCAAATCCCAAACCATCCCCTCTTGTCCTATCACTCCATGGCCTTGCAAAAAGTCCCTCTCCAGCTTTCTTGTAGGCCCCCTTTAGGTACTGGGAGGCTGCTATAAGGTCTCCCCAGAGCCTTGTCTTGCCTGGGATGGACAACCCTAACTCTTTCAGTCTCTCAAGTTTTCCCATCTACCTTTATACTGTGCTAATATCCAACCACAGACCCACATTATCTGCTGACTATCACTAACTTGGTGGACTTGAATACAAGGCCTTGGTAAAATCACTAACTATAACAAAGATGTAAGAGTCAAGAGGCTGACAGACTTTCATGATGTTTATATAACAACATTTGTAGTTGGATTTAACCGAAACATAATCCCAGTCTCTGATGCTTAAACCTCAAGAGGTTATTTTTATCCAATATCAGGTGGGTGATCTGTTTTTGTTTCTCATGATTTAAAAACTAAAACACTCCAATGTCTCTACCCAGATGAAGAAGAGGGATGATAAAATGGCTTTGGCAGGCACCTGCTGTCCAGGTAAGGTCAATACACCATACTCCTTTAAAATTGGAAGGCTATTTGGGACAGTCTGTCCAAACTCAGCTAGGTCCCCAACACACCCCTGAGCCCACCCTACTGTGAACCACAAGTCTGAGCAAAGTTATTCTTGTATTACTGTACCACTTTTTATCCAAAAAGAGGGAGAAATAGAGTTTTCTTTAAGTGACTGAAATCATATTTTCAACCCAATGCAGTAACACTGAATCTTCAGTTCAATTTTCTCATTAGCACCCTGACTCAGAGGGGTAGGTTCAATTGTTAGTTCAGAAAACTGTTAAACCAAGGATTATGGCTTTGTTTATGGATTAAGTACTCCTGTACTTAGGGTGACACGAAAAAGGCCTTTGTGAAGTTAATGATTCATCCAGTGATTTCTGAATCACAGAATACCGCAGATAAGCACCTAAGAAACGACAGTTCCAGAGGATGAGGGAGTATTCATTGTGTGATAAAAAGCAGAGGAAAGTGCAGTTTGGGGGTTTGTGTAGCGATATTTCTGTGATACTGCCTCTTCAGTGCTGAAATCCAGCTCTATAATCTGTAGCTCCTTGAAAAAGCAGTTTTTATTTGGCATTTCAGTTTTGCATTCAGCTAACAGCCAGTTTTACCCTGAAAGCCAGACAGAGCTGAGGCATTGTCTCTGGAACCTGCAGGTTTTGATGTGATGTGTTTGATCTGACCTCCATTCCCCAAGCAGCATTATCCTTCCAAAAACAAAACAATCCAAAATCACGTACATGACAGAGAGATATTTCCCTCTTATAATAAAGTGCACATCTTAAAGCTTGCCGAGATGCTATTTGGCATTGTGAAAAAAACCCCGACACTGCAGCACAGTAGGCATCTCAAAGAGAAAGGGGACATTGAAGGGAAGAGAAAACTGTCTACAAAATCAATGAGACAAAAAGATAAACACTCCACCGAAGCACTGAATGTTCCGTGTGTCTTATACAATTCTTTTAATATAAAAACAGAAACTGACATTTGATTTAACTGAGGAATTAGATAATTCTGACTTCAAAGGAATAGAAGAAGATTGAACTGACAGATGAAATCAGCTACAAAAGGGTGTTCTTTACCCATCATCAGTAGAAAAGGAACTGAGGATTGAAGTCCCTTTCCAGAGACTGCTGATGGCCAGAAAAACCCAGTTTATTTGGAACATTCTGATTTTGAAAGTGCCCTAGTGTAATGCTTAATCTCATTAAAAATACTATTTTATTCTTTCTTTTTCCTGAATTAGGACTGACACCCCCACAGCTGTATGTTCTTGTCTAATTCTAATGCCATCTCCCTGTTCATTTCTTTAATTTTCCAAAAAGCATTCAGCACCTAGCAGGTATCTACCACGAGCTTTCTTTACCTGTCTCTGAAAAATGAAGAGTCTTGAAATTCATGAAGGTAACTCAGTGAGCTGTTACATTATCAGAATAATTATAAGAAAGTCGGCACAAGAATCAAATTTCTTCTATGCATGGCAGAAGTAAGGAAAACTTAAGTTCCCTGAGACATTTGATTTGTTGCAGCTGTAATGATTCTTAGCTAGGAGAAAAAAGATGGGAATTTTGTATTTGGCAGCTACTTAGAAAACAATAATGCTACTTAATTATTATTTTTTTTTAATATTATTGAATTTCCAAGTCTTATATGAGCAAAAACGGGCTGGGTAAAAGACAGATAAAAACTTTTCCTTCGTTCTGACATGTGGGTTTATTGATTTTACTTTTATCTAAATGCATGTACTTTCCTTCGATGCTAGAAAATCTTAACTTCTACATAATCTTAGGAACTGATGCAGTGATTCAAAAAGAGCTGTATTTTAATACACACAAAAAGTAATTATACCTTAATTTTTTGGGAATGATGGTTAGTTGGCTTTTATTTTCCATCTTCACAGCAAGCGCAGAAGATGTTTTTCTCTACAGTTTCACCGACACCTGCTTTGTATGCATCACATCGATGTGCCTTTTTGATGTGTCATCTTTCTCCTCCTCATCACAGGTGAATAAAGGACCTGACCATAAACTTAACCTTAATATTAAATACTTGTGCCAAGAATCCCTGCTCTGATTTCTGAGCACTGGAGTGACTAGCCAAAATCCAGGTCTTTTGAAAAGCAATGTTGATTCTTCCCGGGCTGCAGAGTGTCAGGGCCGTTTGCCTGCCTGACATTAAACAGCAGTTATGTGTTCTTCTATTTTCGTTAAAAATTAATGAGACCAGAAGGACGTAAAAAGCTTTGTTGTTCTAAATTGCTTCTAAAGTATTTCCAGAACATGCTATGTGAGTAAGCCTTTTAGCAGCAGAAATATTGCCATTTGAGAATCTAGAACCCACTTTCCACAGGTGGCAATGACATTTCCCAGAAGAAAGAGAGAAAGTGTTTGAGGAAATTTTCCTAATTAAATGATAGAAGATATGCGCAAATCGTCGGGAGATAATTTGTGCCGGAAAAGGAATGAGAGAGGATAGAACAATCCAAAGTAGGCACAGAGTAAAACAGATAAAGCATTTCCTCCGAAGGCGCTCAGAAGTTAGAATGTGAGATCTTGTACAATCTATGGGATGCAGGAGGCTGCCCACAGCTCTTTCTCAATGAAAAACAGTTGGAGAGGATTTGATATCTCCTCTTATAAAGGAGGAAAAGGATTACTAATTGGGGGTGGATTTTGGCCACTGGAGAAGAATGCATTGCTTAATATTAGTGATCAGAAGCAGATTTATCAGTTACACTAAGAAATATTTTCAGCTGCTTTTACAAATAGTATCCAACAAAGAAGCTAGATGTTAGATTTGATATGCATATGTTCTGTAATAAAAATCCCACATATGATAATAATTCAGGCTTCTTTAACCCTTAATTTCACACTAAATAGATGAGAGCATTTCTTTATTTGGCACTGAGTAGTTTTACCAACAGCAGCAATGCAAACAATTCTGAATTTTCTTTGTGTCAACCTTCTGTCAAATCAAAAGAGCTCCTGTCCATCACCAGGTCTAATGCATCCAGTGAAATTAATACACAATATTTACTCACAGCAGGCCTGAATTTTCTATATTAATTTTAATTAGAAAATCAAATGTGAAGACAGATTCTTCGTGATGTAAAGTAAACTGACCACAGTAATTAAGAAAACTGACATCTTATGCCTCATGTACGAGTCACAGGGGATCACACAGAGAAATCCTCCTCAAAACAAAACTGACAGGAGATGCTGTAAGAAAATGTGAGAAAGATCTAGGAAACAATGAAAGAGCATCCTTCCCAACAGGAAGAAGCTGATTCCTGCAGATCTTCAACTATATCTTAAAACATAATTCTTCAACAAGAAGCACACTTCGGGAGTTCCACAGAGGATGTTTCTGGCAGAAAGGATAACTAAGATCAAAGTTTTGTCTTCATAAGGGAGTCTGAGGACACAGATAAGAATCTGCAGGCAGAACACACGATTAGGAACAAACCTGAAGGTAAAGCAAGCCACAATATTTTGTTACGGGTGTTAATCCAGCCGTTCATGACAAAGGGACTGCTTTGCAAATATTTACAGATGAAAACCATGTTTTGCTGCACTGTTTCTGGTCATCCTGAAAGTCTGATGGGGTTGAAAAATCTAAACCATCCGGATCCATGTTGAAGAAAACAAACCTGGTTTAAAAAGCATTATTTTTTTAGATAGATAGATAGATAGTTCTTAGAATTAACAATAACTGGATCTTTACTTTGATGCTAATAAAAGACCACACTACATACAAAGGATATTACTCCCATAATTAGTTTCAACATTTTGCTACCAGAAGAGGCAACATTAAGTTATACAAAAGCACTGTTTGGCTCCAACAACCCTGACCGCTACTGAGATTTCCAGATATTAAATAAGAGCATGGTTTCTGTTCATAGGATGAAAAATGCAACTTTTTTTTGGCTGGTTGATTACTTCTATTTTCCCTCCACACAAACATCAGCATTTTCATAATGTGTTGTTTTATTTTTTCTCTTTATGGCGTGTGCTTAGAATTCAGAAAAAAAGAAATAAGAATTTTAAAGAGAACAAAATCACAGAATCACGGAATAGTTTGGCTTGAAAGGGATCTCTGGAGATCATCCAGTCCAACCCCCCTGCCAAGGAAGGGTCACCCAGAGCAGGTGACACACGAAAGTGTCCAGGTGGGTTTGGAATGTTTCCAGAGAGAGAGAATCCATGACCTCCCTGGGCAGCCCATTCCAGTACTTTGCCACCTTCATGGAAAGAAGTTCTTCCTCTTGCTGAGGTGGAACTTCTCGTGTTTTATTTTAGGGTCATTGCTCCTCATCCGAAACTGGGCACCGCTGAAAAGAGTCAGGCACCACCCTCTTGGCCCTTGCCTTTGAGGTATTTATGTGCATTGATGAGATCCCCTCTCAGGCTTCTCTTCTCCAGACTAAACAAACCCAGCTCCCACAGTCTCTCCTCATAAGAGAGATACTCCACACAAGGATGAGATCATTAATTTCTGTTAATTAATTGCCATGCTTATGATATTAGGGAAACTCTTGTCATTTTTTCAAAGCTGAATTCTCACAGAGAAGCCTATTTTTATCAAAACTCAAACTTTCCATGGGAAAAAGCAATTTTACACCTCTTTTTCCTATGTTCCAAATTGATAGTTCAAAATTGTTTCCATCTCGGTACATCAAAATGAAATTAAAATATCATCAGATTTTAAAGTGTACAATTTTGTTTATTGGAGAAAGAAAAATTATATTTTGATATTTTAAATTTGAATCCTGAAGGGAACAATGAAAAGGCAGGTATATGGAAGGAATTCATTGGACAAAGATTTCCAAGGGGATTTGAAGGACCTATGCAAGTGGCTCCAAATGAAGTTAAGATTTAGAAGCCCTGGGGCTGGCACCTTCCAAAGAGGTTGGGTCTATAAGGGAACCAGAAAAATTGAAGGTCCTTTCTTAAAAAGCATTAATTGAAATACAGGAACAAATATTTCAAATTAATTTCATAGAGCTCTAACAAGGAAAGCTACTTTCAGACGGAGTAATTTGGGCACATAATAGCACCAGAAACACTGTTGGTAAATCAATGATCATGGCAATTAGGCTGTCTTGACTCTTGTCACAGTTCACTACCTTTCTTACAACTGCAATATGTCAGTCCCCTCACTAGAGCAACTTTTGCTGTTCTGTGCTTTATTGACCAGAACTGTACTGAATACGGGACAAAAACAGTGTCCAAGTTGAAGCAAACAAGGGGCTGTGGAGAAGCTCCAAAATGTGCTGTTACAGCTCTGTTACTATACAAATGGCATTGTCATGTGGAGTAGCATTACAATAGCTTTTGTTTCTCAGTATTAAGCTATGTGAAAGTTTGTTACTATGCTGATATTATGTATCTACAGGATTTAAAACCAAAGCAGCCTTTCAGGATCACCACTGAAATCACTTGTCCCATGCTCTCACTGCCGGATGCAAAACATTATCTGCTCAGTTACGTAAATGTATCTTACACACCCAACCAGAACCCAACATGGGTACAAGATGCTCTTCCCTGTTTTGTTTATAAGTTTCTTTGTTTCATTTCCAGTACTAGGAGTCCAATTTCAAGTATACACACTGTTCTTATCACCAGCTAATGTCTGCAGCAGCAGGCACAATTGTAGAAATGTATTAAGAGAAGGGTGTTTCAGAGCCAAATTCACTGCTTCTTAACAATGTCTGTTTGCTGCATCAAGGTTTTATTGAATGTATCTCTTCTTAATGTTGAATTTGTGGACAGTATAACTTATGAAAATAATGATAAAACACAGTTTACCCAATAATGGCATAAAGATTAACTAACCAGAAAGGAATTCTCGGGTGGCTAATTTATTCCTAAGTGAGAGCTGGCACTTCCAGGAGCTCCCAAGAGACAGCATGTTCTGCGCTGTTCCACAGACCTGAGGCACTGTAAATAACCATACAACACACGTCGGATGTGCCCCAGTTGCGCAAGCAGTGCTGAAATCTTCTGCATCACACCTAGATGCCCACATTCTCCTAAAACCAGGAGGATTTGGTCTCAAGCATCTGAAAATGGCATATGTCTACACAACAGGTTATAGCAGAGTGAAAAGGTAACCAAAGACACAAATGGGCAGCTCCAAAACCGTCGGCAGCCCGGCTGCAGCATTCGGTAGATCGCTGCAACTGAAGTTATCTTTTTGTTTCCAGACATTT
Source organism: Oreocharis arfaki (assembly GCA_013398015.1). Lineage (NCBI taxonomy): Eukaryota > Metazoa > Chordata > Aves > Passeriformes > Paramythiidae > Oreocharis > Oreocharis arfaki. The sequence continues at coordinate 117,920 of VZRR01010716.1, read as the reverse complement.
CCTCTGAAAGCTCATAGAAAATCAAAGTGTCTCGGAGACATTTGCTTCAAAACAAACCATCTCCTCACACAAAGATCAATATAACATAAAGGAAGGAATGAAAACTTGTTTATAGGTACCAAAGATTGAATACGTATTTCTGTATTTGCTATATTTAATGCACTCTTGCCAAGTTCTGAAAATCAGGTGCCTTCATTACCAGTTTGGGACTAAGGCCTAATCATTGCAGTTTTTGTGCTTCTAGCTGCCAGAATCCTCTCTAGGCATCGTGGGTCCAGAGATTTTATTGTTCTAGTTCATCCGTATTTCACCAAAATGTGAAAGCCTTTGAAAATATCTTGAAAAAATATTCAGTGTGATGGTTGAACTACTGTTTTACTTGTATTTACTGTTCTTAGTTTGAAAGGCCAAATAACATTTGAGGTGTTCCATATTAAAGAATTCAGCATATTTGGCCTGGATAACAAGGAGCACAAAATAAGGTAACACTGATTATTGCCTGGCAGATGAAAATGCCACAATCTGCCTTCAGCTAGAATAGTAAATGGTTGAATAGCCCAAGGCCCGGTTAAACAAATGACCAGCAAAACCTGTCAGCACAAGTAGGCTGACTTTTATTTTCAAATAATTGAGTGTAGCAAAATAAAGATGAGTGGGCAGGTATGCAATACTGTTTTCTTGATACCTTCAAAAGAACAGATAAAAAAGGATTGCAGATAAGGAATTTTGTGGATGAAGAAGAAACAAACAATTAAGGCATACTCTTCAGAAACATGCAGTAGCAAAAATAAAATTTTGGAAAAAACATGAAAGGGAGAGTGAAAAGTGGATTTTTTCCGAATGTCAGTCATGGGTTAAGAGAAAATATAATAGCAACTGTGCAAACTTCAGTTTATTTTTAACTTCAAGTCCGTGAAGGGAGGAGAAGATCACACTGTGAGATAAAACTGTTTGCTAGGAAAAAGTTAACAGTCAATCTGCAATAATAGTTTTCATGGGCTACAACTGAGAAACTGCCATCCCATTTGCAGCATATTTTTTAAAAAATCTCATTATGTCCTTCAGACAGAAGTACTGAACTTAAAACCCAAGACTGAGCTCTTAGAGCATATCAAAAAAAGTACAGAAAGGGGAGTAGGATAAAAATGGATGGATGAACAGATATACATCTTTCCTTTTGGTCCTTCATGTGTATCCTTCTATGTCAGCTATGTACTTTCAGACCAAATGGGATTTCAGTCTTTCTATCCAGTACATAGTTCATCAGCTGCTGGTTTTTGTTTTAAGGGAGAGTAAACAAATGAGCAGCCACAGAGCAGAATTTTGGATTTTTATTCACTGAGGATAGTGGTCAGCTTAAGATAAGTAATTTTGCATGAGAAATATCTTGTGTTGTTCTGTGCATCTTAATGTTCCAAAACATTGAAACACAAGAAGGGATATATAACCTTGCTTCTTTCATGTTGAATTACCTGTCTGGATGGGAAAAAGCCACTCCCACAGATTTTGGTTGTTTAAATGGAACCTATGAAGTGTTTTTAAGAGAACCATTAAATATTTAATGAGGACAAATATAATTTGTATCATAGTACCAATAATGGAGAAATAGAAAAAGAAAGAAGAAATTAAATATAAAATAAAATAATTACTTTTAATGGGCATTATTCCATTGAAAGCCTATGATGATATTTCTAGACTGTGTTCATGTCTTATTAAAGAAAGTGTTTAAAAAAATCTAATAAAAAATATTTTAAACTTCCTTCAATACCTCACCAGCTTTTAAACTGACTTTTTTTTTTCTGGCCATCTCGATTTGACTGTTTATGTCTCTCAGGAGTGATGCCTCAAGGTCAAAGTAGTGCAAATTCATACTCACTTCACCGCCAGTTTTGCTCTTCCAAGCAGTTAAGAGTAAGCTCCAATTCTATTTCCAATTTGTCTCTTGTGGGAAGGATGTTGAGTGTCATTTTTTTTTTCAGTACTGTGATGTGAAATGGATATGTGCTGTCATGCTTCTGAGAGATTTGAGGAAAGGAAGCAACTGACTTCTAAACCAGACTTGCGCATTTATTACCCATCAACATGAAAGTCACAGGGAAAAAAACCTAGAAATTACAAGATATTACTGTCCTTCAAAAATGCTGAAAATTCAACACACTCATCATGAGAGTTTTGTGGTTTCCACCCAGTTAGTTGGTGTTTTATGAATTTCTTACTGTCTTATTTAATAGTTATTTGAGGCAGGTACTGTTTTGCTTATTTGTGTGTGAAGGGAGTTGTTTGGTTTGGGCTTTCTAAGAACCTTTTCTCAGAGCACTCTTCATTTATTAGATGCTTTACGTGTTGGAACTATCAGCAGCCATATGCATAAGGGCACTTTCCCTTTTGCTTTTAACTCCCCTTCTTTCTCCAGTACATGTTCTTTTAGGCCTTTTGCTCTTTTATGACCTCTGCCTGTCTTTCTCCAGGAGAGAGCACAAACGAGATTTCCTAATAAATGGAAAACTCACAGAAATTATGTGGATGTTGCCCAACAATTCATTCAGTACAACAGGTAGGAAAATCATCATTCTCCAGGGTAATAAAAAGCTATATTTTGTCTTCTGTGTCAGATAATGAAATTACTCAAAAAAAAAAAACAGTATCAGGAAGGAATCTCATGGGATGTTCAGGAATACTGATCTCAATGTTCTTTTTCTTACTGATTCCTTCTCACAGAGCAGTCTTACACTCCTTTAACTGTTTTGGACAGAATTTACTCCAAATCATGGCACCTAAAAAGCTAAAAAAGGATAGGAAAAGGGATTTCAGGGTATTGGTGAGGCAGCAAGCTCAAAATGAGCCAGCAGCATGCCCTGGCAGCCAAAAAGGCCTCCAGCACCCTAAGCAGCATTAACAGGAGCACAGCCAGCACAGCACTGCCTGAAAAAAACCCCAAGCACCCTATTGCTATCGGAGGAAGAGGAGGGTTGGCAATAGCACAAGACAGTATATTCCACCAGGAATTTGCTTTCTCAAAAAGCCTCCTGGATGTAAACCCCTGTCGTCATGTAAAACACATCCCATGGATCATCTCCTGCCCGGTGCCCCGCTTTGCTGTTTCACCCGGTGCAACCTCTATAGCTGTAGATGGCATTTTAGTTCAAGAGTTAAATGACAAGCCACATTTACATGGCCATTCTCATACATGTCCTTAGCCAATCGAGCAAGAAGAGCCATTACGACCCAAAATGCAGTCATTTCTGCTGTTAGCATATATAGGCAACAAAGAGGTTCAGAGTATTGGACCTTATTGATTCTTTATTTAGAGAGATCAGCTTGGATACAATGAGAAGAGAAATTTGAATAGGTAGAAGGTATAGTAATTGTAATTTGTGTATCTCTTTTTCAAAAATATTATAATGTATTTCTCATAAATACAGTATTACATAGAAATGGTATGAAGTGTTAACAGACAGAAAAGATTTATCCTAAGATAAGAGATTCAAATAGAAATGTCATCTTTCTCTGGGTTTCAAGACTGGCTTTTCCAGAGAGGGTGCATGACTGAGGCCCAAAAGCGGCCCAGAAGTGTCTACACAAGCCAATGGTGAGCTCAAAAGACATAGCCTAATCTCTTAAAGAGATGTTAAGACACCCCAGTAAGAGTTCCTACCTAAAAATTATTTTATAGCTTACATTAAATTCAACATGAGAGCTCCAAGGACTAAACTGGGACAACTCTTCAACACTTACTGGTAGCCATTTACGGTCATCTGGCTAGTTATGATGATAGTACAGAAAGCCCCTGCCTTTTTAATCAAGTATAAAATTCTCAGTACTTTGCAGATATAATTTTCTGGAAAGAAAAGGAAGCACAGTCAGCAGAGACTGCCATTGAAATTAAAGGTGAAATATAGCCGGAAATACTCTGGCCATTAAGAAACATCCTGACAGCAAAGATACCTGAAAATTGTCATAAATTCATGTACACCATTAACTATATATTTGTGATAAACACAATGAAAAAATTACGATTTTCCATTTTAGAAATGTCAGTGTAAATTATTTTTTCTTTTTTGCATTGTCAGATCACAAAGTTCATCTTCTCAAACTACTACTTTGCAGCCTGGTTTTGGAGCTAAATTGGAATCTAGTCACTGTGACAATCTCACCACAAAAATTTTTCAACTCCATTTTAGCAGAGGATATTAAGCTTGAAATGTTTAGCTTCAAGAAATATTAGAAATCGTCAGTCTTTCCAAGAAGCTGTATATCGGAAAACGGTTTCAAGGAATATATTCTTGCAGCCTGACTTCTGCCTCCTAAAGAAGATATGCACATATGGAATCATTTCTTATATAAATACCAGATTTGTGTGCACATGTGCATGTCTGCAAGCTCAGATCAGTCTTCTTTTTTCAAAAAATCAGCACTGAAAGTTGAGCACCTGTCGAGCCTTTCCTATGTTTGCCATGCAGTGCTTCACTTCAGAAGTGTTTTTTCTAGACCATTGTTCCTCAGACAGGTGTAGTGGTGACATAAGTGCCTCTTTTCTCAGTTACATTTCTTTCTTAGGAATAATTTGATGGGTGCAATGTCAAGTTTGCCCACTTGAATCACTGGTACTATGAACTAACGCCTTGTTCTGGGAAAGTGTGGAATGGAATTATGTTTCTGGAGCCAGCTGTCAGCAACCCAGAACAAATAGAGCCCAGAAGACTTGAAACACTCTGAAAAGACTACCCACAAGCTATGGTTTTATCCCAGTATAAGAAGACCACTTCCAGTTCACACCATTACGTATCCCAGAGCTTCTTGGCCTCTTCCTCGTCAGCTCAGCTGTTCTGATACGATTTGAGGGATAGAGAGCTGGCTTGTCCATTCCCTTACAGATGGAAGAAAGAATGATTCCATGACATGTACTTAACCTGCATGACACGACTGGTGATTAGGCAGTCCCTTCACAGTCAGGCAAAGTTTCTTATTCTCCTATATCCTTTTGTGCAGATGATCAAGAAAAATCCATTTTATTTAGCTTCCTAGAAAAAGAAATTTATTAGAAACCTTGGCTGGAAATATCATATTTTCGTCTGTTATATTATTTTCCACAATGTTCCCATTTCACTTTACCCTTGCACTTCTCCTACTTTTCAGTTTCCTAAATACTAAACATCACACCATAACACAAAATAAGCTACAAATGTTCATACACTCATGATCAGCTGGCACCTTTTCAAGCTAAAAACAGGTGATGCTACTAAATAAGAATAGAAAGTTGTATTATAACAGTTTCAGGCAAGTAAAGACATGGGGCATTAAGGAAATTCAGTGGACAGAGATCGAACCTTGCAGCTGGATGAGCAGGATAAATGAGAACAAGCTTTAGTGAGAGCAAGACTAAATAACAGCCTTCACCAAGAAAAAAAACCTCTGAATGTTGTATCAGCAATGCACAAAGTCACAGAACAGATTATCCAGGAGTATAACAACAATGAAATTAGCATTAGAATCTCCAGAGCTTTACAAACAACATTATAATAAAAATAAAAAAACCCCACCACAGATAAGGTATTTCTGCCTGCATATAAACAAGCAATGTTATACTGCTCCTTTCTTAATTTAGAAGTTATGATTTATTTGTAAAATAAAGATAGAATCCATATTCATGGAAGTGGAAAGACTACTGTGCATATTATGAGACAGAATTTGTTTATTTAAATGGTGAAAAAAAGCAATCAAAGCTTATGCATGTAAGACACAAATGTGCATTTATAACTACTGAATATACCACATGCATCCAAAGCATCTGAACCACACAGGATAGTCTTTGCTGGTCAACCCATCCTTCTCTGTGGGAAGATATTTTTTAGTATTAGATCCTGTTGATCCTCACTATAATGGCGTTTCAGATAAACTAACCCAAAATTAAACCGCAACAATATTAACCAGGACAGTCTTCTAATGCCTCTTTTGTGGCCCATGTTAAACCTTTGCTGCTCTAAAAACATATATAAAAGACAAAACCTGTGACGAAGTTGCATTTTCTTTGGTGAAGCCAAAGAGTGTCAGGCTCTTAGTCTATAATGTGACTATCATTAGTCACAGAGTACTTTGCTTTCAAAAAGCAAAGTACAGCTTGATTAAAACTTATACAAAATCCCCCTTAATTCTTGAGATATAGGTAATTACTCCAGAGCAGACTTGAGACTCACCAGTAGAACAGTGTACAAAAAAAACCCCCAAAATGTCATTACTTGAGTTCAGTGTACTAATTAAATGGAGAATTATGCTTTCCATAGCTGTTAGTCCAGTGCCTTTCAATAGAACATTCAGCTCAGGGCTTGTAGAGAGAAATACCAACCTTCACAAAATAAAGTACTTAATTTCAGAAAAGAAGTGATTCAAATATATAGAAAAAAATTAGCTGTCCATTTGTATGATTATTACCATAGCCCTTCAATGACAATAAACCAAGATTATCTACAGAAGCTTGACTCTTGCTTTGAATTACTTTTTTTTAACAGTAATCAGATAAAATTTCCAATTTTCCCATCCTTTAATTTGAAATCTGATTTCTTACCTTTGAGGTAGCATTTAAAATTTTGCCTTTCACCTAGCTCATTAATGTTAGTAGGTATAAAGTGCTTCAAAATAAGAGAATGATTGCCACTGAAAAATGCTTTTTTTTGCTTAGCCCTTGTCCTTATTTGCTAGACAATCGCATTGTGATATGATCACATCTTCTCTTCAACTTTTCAGCTGACACAAGATCATGTTTGTAAATGCTTTCTATTTGAATGTTGTAATGCCAAGTCAGAGAAGATACAGGGATAAAGAATATGTGGAAGCATAATAACACTCTCAAGGCACTAAACGACAGCAGGATAAGGGATCTTAGAATATTAACTATTTTTCTTCAACCCAGTGGGAATATTTTTTAAAGGAGGTAAGTTCTAAAAACATATATCTTGAGAGCTTTTCTGGTTTAATTTCTAGTCTTTCCTATTTTTGTTTTTCCCACAAAGGCTTTTATGAAAAGAACATTTTCTAAGACACAATAGAGAATTGAGGACTAGCAACTGAATTATTTGTTTGACCCTGCAGAAGTCTTGCATTACTTTTCTAGAAAACCTGCTCTGTAGGAGGTTTTCATTTACCTCATTACATACATGGAAAGAGGCATCTTTGTTCTGAATTTCATTCGTATTTGAAAACATGGTTCATAAGTTCCTAGAGAAATACCCTCTCCGCACCAAATCAGAGAGTCATAGTTGACATTACTCGTAGTTCCCCAGCTATTTGCCTAAAATAAAAATTTGAAAATGATTACAGGAAGGTCATAGCTGATGATGTGTCCACAGAAGCCAGAAAAAAATGAGAAAGCAGACAATCAAGCACATCAAAATTAAGTAAAGTAAGCAGGTTGCAGTCACAGTGAGCCTTTCAGTCCTAGGCTGAAAAATAAGTATTAATATTAATGTGGCTATTGATGGAGACTTACAGGCAATTTCAATTTTTCTTCACATAAAAATGGGGATTAGAACAAATCAAATAAAGGGTAGATATAGCCACAAAAGAAGGTTTACAGTTACTGCTGGTTTCTTCTCACTGATTAAAGAAATCATTATAATACAAATATATATCAATATAAATATTATGGTGAAAAGGATGGAGATCAAACGTAATGGAAAAGAAAATGTAATCTCCCACGAAGAACACAAGTTCCGAAAAGCAGCACTGCTTAAATATTTCACCACTAGTTTTCATTCACAATACCACAAAATTATATCTACAAATGTCCTTTGTATGCTTAAGTCACATAATGTAATTAATAAACTCACTGTACTTTCTTTTTTCTTTTTTTTCGTGTTCTATATACTTTAAACAGCAACAGAAGGAAACATCTTTATTAATGGAGAAAATAAATTCATTATATTTTTAAGAATTTTTCTCACACAAAAAAATTCTTATTTAAAAAGTTAAAACCCATGAATTTGAATCTGACAGGCAAGAAATCATACACAACTGTCAGGACTTAAAATGTTACCCAGCCTGGGGGTGTACAGAGATCACCACCTCCCTTCTGAGGTGATCCGTGTCACAGAGCCTGGAGTCACCAGGGCATCCTTGGATAGAGCCCAAACCCTCAGAGAAAGCCCCTGAGGAGCACTGACTCTGTTTTGGAAAAGTTATGTGCAGCATGGGATGTTCTCCAAGAAAGAGGTTCCATTTTGGATAAAAATTAAGTATTTTTTACAACACAAGAGGGTGAAGGATGTACTGTTTCGAGCAGTCAATAGATGCTAATCCACTAATTTTGACTTTTCACCTGTAATAGCCAACACATGAGGGTGATTTCTGATATTTCAAAGCATTTTTGATTTTTCCAGACTATTTACCACTTGCTCAGATGATAGATTGTTGATGCCAGAGTGCCTCTGGCATCTAGATTCCCACAGTTGTCATTAATGTAGTCTCCAGATGTACTTTTCAAGGAAGTTTCTAATTCACAGAGCTACTTCCAGGCTCCAAGTTCCAAGCTGAGAGGCCTCCCTCTGGCACTATTTTTCAGGAGATCTTTTCCCCAGTATTTTACCTTTTTAACCAGGGCACCTTGTTGCTGCTCGCATCAACACATTCTTAAGAGCTTAAGGGTTAGCTTTGAAGCATTTTCTGCTGTCATCACTACTTATGCAGCCCTAGCAAGATCTGATCACTTAAGAAAATCCAGAAAGACTAAGGGGACAGGAGAGAAAACTGAAAATATTTTAAATTCAAGGTGCACAGATTAAGTAAAAAAAAGTCCTTCACACATTGATTAAGCCCTTATTAGAGAGTGACAAGTTGTTCTTTTCCTTTAATAAGGACTTCAACCCTCAGCACTTGATACCGAATTTTCATAAACTTGGAAATCCCACTGAACCAGGGAATGGCTACCAGATAAGATCTGTGTCAGCAAGTTTGAAGAATGAAACTTTTTTTCTCTCTATAATCATCTCAGAGTGAACAGATGCATGTTTGATGATTCGCAGACGGAATAAAAGACTAAGGAAATGGAGAAACAATTGGTCTAACCATGTAGTCATTTACCCAAGCAAGCTATTTCCATTTAAATCAAAAAGCATTGCCTACCTGAGTAAGTATTTCCCACCTACATAACAACTTGCAAAAATGGAATAGAAGTCATCCCAGTAAAGTATTACTTCTGAGTAAAGGGAAAACAGATGAATAATTTTTCAATGAGATAAGCAAAATTTTAACCAAATTTTATATTTGACAGTATATTAAATGTATCACAGAGCAATCCTCCGGAGGAATCAACATTTGAAATAATCTCTAGGCAACAGAGCACTTTCTCCCTGCTGTAGTTATTGTAATGTCTGGTTTTTGGAGTTGCAGTTTGTTTGTTTGGACAATTTAATTAAAGAGCTGAGTTTGAAACAAACTTTTCTCCATTGTGAATCCTGTCTAGGATACAACTCTATCTAGTTTTCTTGCCTTGAAAAATCTATTTAGGAACATAGTTGGAATAAATATTTATGTACATTTTCAAGTTTATCTAAGCATATAGATGTTCGCCTACTGCAGAGTGTCTAATACTGCATGAAAACCATTTGTGTTCAAACAGTTAGGTAAGGACAAATGTAATCGTGGATTTTGGCAAGAATGGTGTTTCTTATTTAATATCCACCTAATTAAAAGCTATCTTGAGACAAAAGACACTGATATTGAAAATATGGAACCTCAGGAGTTTCAGGCACAGGAACATTACAATACACTAGCATCGAGGGATGAAAGTATATTCTTTTCCCTATCTTATTTTCAGGAGGTTCAGGAAACCTGAGGGCTGCTTCTGGCAATTCACCTGGATGCCCTTTTTCCCTTTTATCAGTTTCATTGTGTTTTACAGAATGTACAATGGCCTATGGTGGCATAAGATCACCCACAGAGCCTAAATCTGAGTCCTGCAGTGCATAGAATACACATATGCAAGGCATCAGTCTCGGGAGGGACAGAAAATAACTTCTTCAGAATTAAAAGTAGAAGGGCAGATTGTGACATTGGCCTGCACAGGAGCGGGTATGGAATGGTATTTGCTTGTGGGAAAACACTCTGAGCCTTCCTCATTTCCATAGAAGCTCCCAGTTCTTTTTAGATGATGTGCTTATACCGTCATGCCCTGGTATTTCAGTCAGCTCTTCCCTATATGTCAAGCCAACCATAACATCAAAGGGAAGCAAGAACAAAGAACAGCCTGAAGTGGTGTCATGCACACAGGTGGCAACAGATCCCTTTTTGCCTTCTCCATTCCTGTGGGTATTCATCAGGGCCAGGAACAATCTGTTGTTTCTCAGGTTCAGCTACACAGTTTCAAAAAAAAAAAAAAAACCACCAAAAAAAGAACCAACCAAACCCTACCTACTTAGAAATAAACCACAGCAAACTAAGTCACCATGAACTTTTTACATCTGTTCAATACATAATAATGAAGTGCAGGCTCATGGAATTCCCTTATTTTGCCAAGTCATTAGTTACATTGGCAAAGATGACTTCAGGGAAAGGCAATGGCATTGGATTGAAAATGATGTTTACTCTCTAGTTCTGTCACAGTGTTTTATTATTACCAAAGTAAGTTCTAAGCCTCAGATTTCTGATGCCAGAAAATGTTCATGGACAAGAGGGATGGAGGAGTGCCTGTTGTTCCTTGGGAAAAGAAGGGTCTTGCTTCCACTGCAGAAGGAGAGTGTTGAGAAGAAAATAAGACAAATATATAACACCATGGAATTTCATGCTAGCAAATTCAGGAGGTTTAAAAATAAGCTAGCAAAACACAGGTGCCTTAAACAGCTGTGCTTTGCTGGTGAGAGTTCTTACCTTCACTAACTGTGCTCCTCACCCAGCAAATCAGTCATTTGTCATTTTGTGGTAAAAAAACTCATGCATTTCACTCAGAACACCAAAAAGACATCAAAAAAATTGGTAAACAACAAACAGGTGAGAAAGAACATGAAAAGCAAAATGCAGAACAAGGAAACTGTGCAGTTACCTGTAGCTGCTACCATCTTATTCAGAAATCTAGAGGTGGAATCCTATGGAAAACAGCCCTGAAGGGCAGAGGTGCTCGAAAATCGGCAGGTTTTAAAGACAACCTCCTTCAAGTACAGGCATAGTCTGTTCAAACTGACAATAAAAATTGTAGGCATTGTAAGTTGTCATTTGATCTGTAAATCAGTTCTAACAGAACGGATCATAACTACCTTTGTATTATGTAAATAACAAATATAATCAAGGGAATGATAGAAATATGGAAAAGAAAAATAAAATCCCTAAATCTAAAGAGAAAACAGCTACTCCTATTACTAGAAGGCAAGAAATGCGGACTTTGGATAATGTTACACCCTAATTCTTTTCTCTCGCATATTCCCCAAAGAAACAGAGCCAGACTCTTCCAACAGTAACTCTCCACCTTTTTTCCCCCAAAGTTCGCTCTCATTGCTGTGTTCTCCTCCACCCCCATGCCCCACATCTGAGCTTCTTCATTCTTCCTATGCTGTTGCTGTGACCATGGGTGCTCTCCCAGCTGCTTGTGCCCCGCTACCCCAGTCCATTGGCCAGTGTAACACTGACACGCTTGCAGGTGAGGTGTGTCTCCTCACTCTAGAACCCCTCTTACACCCACCACTGTCTTCCTAATAACCTGTATCAAACAAGTTCTTTGCACCTTCAAACTAACTAAAAACGATTGTGTGCTATTTCCAATCTAAATATGCTGAAATACCTCAGAGTAAATCTTTGATTCTCTATGCAATCTCCTAGACGTATCTCTTTTCAAATGCCTTCCAAAATGTTTGGGGGTTTTGGGTTTTGATTCATTGACTTTTTAGGTATCTGGTTTAACACTGACAACTGAGACAAATTTTCTTTAGCACTAGACCTGAGAAAGTCCAGGAGTAGTAAAAGAACTGCTTATATATTCTTTAATGGATATTTTCACTTACATTATTTTGCTATAGGATCTTACAAAAACAGACTTAAATAGGCACAAGATAAAAAATAGTTATATGATGAAAATTACAGTATTAAAAATAAAATTACATACTCCTATTTTTAAGTCCCAGGAAGAGCACTTTCCTCTACCCATGTACTCTCTATATAATATATATTTAGGTAACATATATTTTATATTTATATAGTTTCAGTGTTAAAATGTGCCATCCATCTGAGGAAATTCACTCTAAAGGCTTTTATCAGCCAAAACAAAAAACAAAAACAAAACAAAAACAAAAACAAACAAACAAACAAAAAAAACAAAACAAAAACCACACAAGAAGTCAGCCACAGCATAACTGACACACTCTTTGGAGCTGTTATCTCTAGATAACAGTAACTTATACGGATTAAGATTTAGAGTTTGATTTTTAACAAAAAGCATCTTGCAAGCAACTGTTTGAACTATTTAAAAATAAATTCCCTATCAGAGAACTCATGAGGAAAAGCAGCACAGAAATTTCGTAGGATGATTTACACTGGGGGGAGGGAAGGGGCTAAGAAGTTAAAGACAGAAAAATGAAGCACTGTGACTCACAGACCTCTTCCTCCAAAACCCTTATGTTTGATTCATTCAGTTCCCTTTCGTCCAGGGAGAAGATAATGGTTCCATACTGTGCAAGCACGATGGGACCAATGACAGCATCCATCGCCGTAACCGAGCTGTGGAAGCCAACGATGACAGCAGGAGCAGGAAGAGAACAGCATTGTACATAAATCACACAAGACTAGCAGGGAAAAACAAATTATCGAGGCATTTGTTGCAAATCCTGTGCACTGACTTCTCCTGTGGTCCCAGTAAGGAAAGGATGAAAGCCGGGATCTTGGAACTGGTTCTGATATTAACAGAAACGGCAAAAGAGGAAGTTATAAGGGAGAAAAAAGGTGCTGCAGAAGTTCCATCAATGGAGGAACAAGCTTCAAGGAGTAGCAAGAAAGAAAAAGCTGTAAGAAGAAATTAAACTGTTCCATGTACAGCATGATAGCTAGAGAGTTTAACAAAGTGTTGGAAGAATAAATGTTTTTCCCTGAAGCAGAAATGTCAGTGTATCCTCGCTAGACCTAGCTGTGTGCCAAGAGCTTCAGCAGTTCCAAGAAAGTGCATGGCAGTATACAGTCTATCATTTTAAATATAAGAAGGGATTTTCAATCACTGAGGCCCAATATTATAATATGAAGGTCAAAAGATTCCGAAAAAAAAAAAAGAACGTGCACTACTGAAGGTAAGATGTCTGAAAAGGAAACATAGGGAGTGTGGAGAGAAAGGAATGGCACTATATTGATTGTTATTAATTTTAAGCATGAAAATACCAGTAAAGAAACAGCAAACTTACCTTGAGAAATTCTCTGTGGCAAAAGTTCTCTCCAAGGCAGCTAACAGAAGGAAGGTGTATTTGTTGTGGAAAAAATTTACAGCCTAAATGTTAACACTGTACTGTGTCAAGAGCAACAGCCAAACATCTACTGCTCAGCATGCCTTCCCTAAAAGTTGAAAAGGGGAAAAGAGAGTGCCTCAGAAAGATGGAGAGCTAGGGTTGAGCCGAGGACAGCCAGCCCAGACACAAGGGGTTAAATAGCACAGGTTAAACAGGGAAATAAAACCAAAACAAAACAAAGCAAAAAAAGAAAGAAGTTTCACTTCAAAAGTGTCTCAGTTCTCCAAAAAGGAATTGACACAGAATGAATTAAAAAGAGCCCAATAAATTATTACAAATTATGAATGTGTTTTAGAGAAACATTGTACAAGTTATGAGTTAACAGGAAAGACCACGGATAATTAATTTACTCTGGATATTAATAAAAGACTAAATATTCATGTATGCAAATGATTAATATTTAAAAACATGTTATTACCTGCTTAATTATCATAGATTAATCAATGATAATTAACAAGTGATTAATCAATGGATCTCTATAGAATTGAAAGAAAACAAGTTCCTACCTGAAAACAAAAGTGTAGATAAGCAAACTTCCCAGAAACAACTGAATGTACAGAGATGGTGTTTGGCAAGACACATAATGCAGCCCTGATCCACAGGCAACTGTGAAGGTTGACATCCTTGCAGAGACCTGTAGGGTGGAGAGGGCGTGGCAGAGGCACTGCCAGAGCACCAGGCAGGGCTGAGATTGCACAGAATTATAGCAATGGGCAGGTGAGAGCAGGACAGTGGAGACCCTTACATCAACCGAAGCTCAGCGCAGTTAAACGTGAAACTCAAACTGCATCACCCAAATGGATGCCAACAGTGTGCTCAGTGCTACAGTACAGTGCTGACTGTGAGTCATTTCTCCAAAAAGGCACAAAGTGATCAATTTCCAGACGAATTTCTATTAAAAAAATGGTATTCAGGTTATGCCATAATACTTGCTGAAGCAGCAAAATGGCTTCGGATATTCAAAGTAGGTGCAGGTGCGCAATTCAACAGCTTTCCTTTGAGGTGATACAGATGGTGATTGGCAAAAGCTCTGGCATGGTAGGCCAGGGGTCAGGTGAGGCCAGCTGTGAGCACACAGCAGCCACAGGATGCAGGGGACACGTGCATAGTGCAAACAGCAGCGGGCAGGGAAAGCACTGAGCATCAGAAAGGGACAGCAGCTGACCAAAATTGCAATTGCTCTGAGGAAAGCACACAGTCCTTAGAGGGCTACACCAGAGATATCTGCAGCTGTGATGGAGGCACAGAGGACCCTAAGGAGCCACTGCCAAATAAACAGCAGCCAGCTCACAGTTCACCCCCTCCTTCACAACCAAAAGAACCAAAAAAAATTTGTTTCCTATGTAAAATACGAATCAGGAGGAGAAACCTGAGTGGTTCAAAATCAATCATCTCAGGGATGGCCATAGGAAACAAAATACAGAAAAGAAACCATATTTTTACATTTCCAAGTGTCTTAATCATAAACTATTGTAGGAATACAACAGCCACTGCTAAGGGCTGCGTGATACAACATTTGAGTTGCTATTTAGTGTTTAAGGTGAACAGGTAAAGGTGTTTAAGGTTTGCACTGGCAAACAAAGCTAGATTAGAGATGCAGCCTGCTAACCTGATGCACATCATTTGGCAGCTGCTGATTCTCCTAAATGCCCTTTGCATCCCATCTGCAGAAGAGGGGGATTTTCTTCTTGCTCTTCGAGAAGGAAGCAAATGAGGTACTTAAAGGACTGCTCAGAGTGAAAGTCCTAACTGACAAAATTCCCAAGTATAAATTCACAAGTCAGCAATACAACAAAAAACTGCCTAAAATGATCACATTTGCCATATACAACTGAATCTGCACTCATAAAAACTGCACTCAAAAAAAGAAACAACATCACACACTTCAAAAACATTTCAGGAAAGAGAGATCAGAGACAAACCAAGATAAAAGGAAAAATAATCAGCAGATTTCCCAACACATCTGTAATTTTTTGAATATTTTGGGAGGGAGAAGAAATTCCCAGTGATGTGAATTGGTACCGTAAAACTTGACATTGGCCACAGCATCAATATTCAATTAAAGAAAATGCCTAGAACTTGAGCAGTTTATGTATCCTGTGGTTTGGTGGACCTCATTGTCCCTCCAGGCGTGTGCTCCTTACTTTTTGTTACAGCTACTCCACACATTGTTTAAGAAGTGAGTGCTGAAGGCAGAAACAACATTTTCACCTGCGCACTGCTATAACAATGACTTCAAAATACCTGGTATACTTTGGGGTAAAAGGAAACCCCACAACTAGTTAGCTTTGTTAGTCTCCTCCTGCAGAAAAGACTATTACAAGTCTGTTTTCCAAGCATATAGAAGCTTAAATAATTTCAAAATTCAGGAAATGTACAGAATTTGGATTCTGATGTTGCATAATTACTTTCAGAGTCTTCGTCTCTACAGTATTTTATACTTAACCCCAATGCTTCCTAGATTAAAGGAAATAGATTAATATGCCAGCCCTAAAGAAGATTCTTGAGCTTTCAAAATCCCATTAAATTAAACAATCTTTTCCAATGTATATCACAGTATTAGTAACTACAAAAAGAAATATTAGTTGCTATGCAATAGATTTTAAATCATTTCAGAGGCTATGGAGATTAGCATAATCTTTCACTACTGAGCAAATCATTGAGGGTAGGCTTAAAAACATATGGTTGTGAATAAAACCTGGAAAAATAGTGGGTTTTCTGTCTTCAGAAAAAAGGAAACAACAACAACAAAAACCCCATGAACAAACAAACAAACCACAACAAAAAAATAAACCAGAAGATTTTGAGGAGAATTTGCCTTCCAGTAAAGGAAAGGCATGGATTCATAATCAACATTTTCTGGGAAGATGGGAAAGATCAACAAAGAATAATTTTCATTTACAGCAAAGACATATGTTGGACACCAGGAGGAATATTTTCTAAGAAATGTTGAAATACAAAAGCAAGTCCATGGCTTGGAAAAAAACCCCACAGAGATAGATTAGATAAATTTTTTGCCGCTGAATAGGCTAAGATAATCTCTTCAAGCAATTTTGAATCCTATGTTACTGTAATTCCCAGAAGAAATTCTGGGTTTGCTACATTTCCTTTCATTTAATAATTAAGCTTGTAATAAGGCATTTCTTTTTATATATTTTCGGATTTTTCTCTGCTACTGATTAATTTTCCCCCTTTTAACTATATGTTGAAATGGAGATTGTACTAGAGTTAAAAATACATATTTTGTGTCTTTTCAGGTTTTTTTATGGTCAAATCACTAATAAGTAATGCTACCTCTTGGTTTGTGACATTTCTTTCTCAATAGGCCCTGTATTTCTGACCAAAGTTTGCAAATTGATCCGCTTCTTATGACCTTTTACCTCCAAAGGCATTATTTATTACTGCCTAAATATATTTTCCATAAATCAGTAACACACACTCCAGTTTTTGGTTTCAATTTTTGACAGTTTAAGTTATCAGTTTTTTGCTGGGAAAGAGGAGTAAAACGGATTTGATTGTCAGCCAAAACTTAATCTGCTGCTGCACCTTTGTTAAACTGTGTAATAATCTGTGTACAGAATATATCTACTCGTCTTTGAGTGCTTCTCAATTTCAGTATTTCAGTCATTTACTCAGAGTGTAGATTTATTTTAATGAAATTATTTAAATGATATAAATGTATATCTGGTCATAGAGCCTTGCCACTGCTGATCCTTGTTGATATGCCACAGTACTTTGCAGAGAACTGGCACAGAAAATAAACTTACTGAGGCAATTTTCTCTTCTTCTTTATTTTCTTTTCATGTGTAGAACTAGTAGAGGCAGAACAATCACACTTGCATTAAAATTCTGGATAGGAGGATATATCCACAAAATAAAAACTTTTTTGGAGTACTATAAGTAAAACCTTGCCTCCAGAGGAAAACAGAGAGCAAACACATCCTTGTGCAGAGAAGGATGACACCAAAACAACCAATTCAGCAAGAGCAGCTGTTATCCAGAGTGAACAGCAGAGTCAACACACAGTCTAAATCCAAAAGAAACAAAATGTTAAAAGAAACAAAAGTGTTTGCAGAGCCAAGGCTCTTTCTCAAGACTGGGAAAGAAAAGAAATGGATTAATAGCAGGTTTACTACAAATCATACTTAATGCTTTATTCTTCCCTCTGTAGAAGGTTCTCTGGAATATGATGATCAAGCAATTGAGTGAAGGGTTATGTTAGCTGTATATTATGTTGAAAGTCGAATTTAATGTCCTATGAATGTAGAAGATTCTTACCAGTAGAATAAATAGCGTGCTTAGAGCGAGTACAGCCAGTGTTGGGCAGCTTCAGTGCTTGTCACAGGGGTTGGAGTAGCTACAAATAGTTGCCAAACCCTAAACAACATCTGAACCACATTTAAAAAACCTGCTGGTTCCCAGCAATAGGGCCATGCTGGTTTCAACAGCCCAAGGATATTCAAATTTTCCAAATTCTCAAATGCTATTGCAATTAGCCTGGAGAAGAAGTGGGGCATAAAAAGAAACATTTCATGTAATACTTAAAATTATGCTAACTTCAAACAATGTGTTACAGAATGGCAAATCCTTCAAGATTTAAGCCTAATGAAATCAAAGATACATGGGCTTAAAACCGCTATTCACATTCAGTCAGCCATACTATTAACTTAGTTGGATATTTTTCATGTTGAATAGATTCCACTCATAAATGTCACCACAGGGATATTTGTTCACCAGGACGTGTGTTAGCAATTTCAAACCTTTGAGCAAAGGTTCCCTGTTGTGGCACTTCTGCTGCAATCAGGATGCCAGTGGGTTTGGGGATTGCAGCTAAAATCCTGGGTGGAGGTGAAGATTCATTTAACAGTTTTCAATAACTCAGAAAGACAGACAGAAAGGAAGGAAGGAAGAAAAGACAGACTGACAGAAAGAAAGGGCAACTAGCTTTCTGCATCCAGCAATAACTTATTCCTTAAACCAGTGGACAATTCTCAGCAGTATATACAGAAGTCCCTAACCTCAAGCATCTTTCGTTCAGAATCCCATTGACCTGGATATCCCACCATAGATAGGAATCATCATTCAATTAATAAAAGGTGTAAAGAAGCATAAGACTGTATAACAATTGCCACAATGCTTGATTTGTCTGATTTATTCTTTCTGTTTTCTAGTCAGTGTGGAATGATGAATGCTTTCTTTTCATTATTGTCTGCTTGAAGTTATGCTTCTAATTTTCTCTCTCAACAAAAGGTGAGAATTCATGTTTGGGACAATTGAATTATCAAAAAAAATATCAAACATTATTTTTAACTATAGATGAATGTATTATTCTTCTTTATTCGTACCTTCTTTCCTCCTGTGGATCCTCGCCAGCCTTTCTCCCACAGTGACAGCACCTTCTTTGCATGAGCAAAATACAATAGAATGAGTTATAGTCTTTTTTTATTTAGGGGCATTTCTAGTTACAGAAATACTTAAAATAGCTATTTTAGATTTAGGTTTTCATCTACTGTGAGGTTTCTGTATTAAAAATTTTAAACATGAAAGAAAAGGGTGATGTTCAGTCTTTTGGTCTACTTTTTCTGGTGATTTCACTGGATTATAAATTCCCTCACAAAGATGATATTTTTTATTCAAGTGATCCAGTAATTTGAAAATTGTCTAGTATTACAAATAATTTTACTCCCTGCCTATGTGTGATTTCAGAGGGCAGGCTTCATGCAAATTAGGTCAGCGCAGAATCAGTTTCCAAATTCTTCAAGTCAGCCTAACTAATGGTTTTAGTCTCGATCTTTTGCTGAGCTTCATGCAATGAATTCTCTGTGTACACCAAGCCCCAGTGGTATGAGCACTGGTTTTGGGGCTGTGTTCTTCAAATCATTGTGCACTACTTCCAATTAAATTCACTGGACTGAAATCAAGGCGGTGTTTAGGGAAGTAGGTTTGTTTTTCTGTGCTTCAGAAACCAAGTAAGAAATTCTGAGAAGAAAATGAGAAGAGAAAACAAATGAATATAATGCAGTGTGAGCAACAGCAGTGTTCATTATCTCCTCCTTCAGTTCTCCTCTTGGTGTTTCTACAGCGTGTCCAAACTCCCACATAATCTCTCTTTGACTTCAACTCTTCTGCCAGCTCTCCCTGACCATGACATTTCTTATCTTGTTGGTTGAGTGTCCAATTTTTGATACAGAATATAATACTGGAGACTAGTTTCAGTTTTAAAGGAAACAATGGGAAGTTATTCTTGCCTGCCTAAGACAACCTCAGCTACCCCTTTAAAGAAAGCAGAGCTGGGATTTGTCTGCATAATGTCAGGGTGGCTTTGCTTCTGCTGAAAGCTGCTTACAGAAAGGGTAACATTCTGCGACTGTGCCTCTTGACGTGGCTGCCAGCTTTGCAGGAGAGGTTGCCAGGACTGGCTTGCAGTAAAACTGGTGGAAAGAAGCACATAGGTGCCAAAGCTTAGGGGACATTTCCACTACAATTTCTTGAGAGGGAATCTTTTAGGCGTTTCCTTGATTCTTCTGCTACAGTTTTAGAAATTTTGAACCCCTCTCTTAAAAGCAGCACAGAAGGCCTGGAAGTCCCCTATAAATTTCCTAAGCTGCCCCGTAGGCAAATACACTGATAACCCCATGTAGCCAATTATACTGTTTGCCTCAAACACATATGTATAATTAAAAAGTAGAAAATGCGTATTTATTGCTAGCTGAGAGAATATGTACCAAGAATTCATTGTGCCTTTCTAATCTCCATATCCATCACAGATGTTTTCCAATTACCCATGTCCACCATAATCTTTCTTAGTCTCATTTGCTCAGTCCAAGGCACAATATTACAGCATGAGTTACTCTTCCTTTCTGCTTGTAGGACAGGTAGAGAGCTATTGCTTTTTGATCTACTTTTACCCACTGCCTCTAGTTCCCTTTTTGAAACCATAATAGAAGTAAAACTTCCACCTTTGGGAAGATGTAAACATCGGTAACTGCTGTGACTGCACTAAGACATGTGACTGCCCCTGCTATTCCCTAACTGTTGTCCAGGACTATAATCTCTCCTCCACAGAGTGACCCCAAAACACAGGCTGCTGACAAGATGCCCTTATTTAAGCATTTATATATTAAATTACATATCTTGCAGGAGGCACAAATACAAACAGCATTACAGCCTGTAGAAAGATGTATCTTCTTATTCTTTCAGTGAAAGAAGTCTTTCTTGGGATATAATGGCCAGGTGCCTGGTTAAGAAACCAAAAGCAATCATATAAATGGATGACAGCCACCTTGTTAGCATCTGTGCTGTTCCACCCTCAAGGGGAATGGTGCACTCAAGATTCATAGATGCTTGGGGTTGAAAGGAACAACAGAAGTCAGAAGGTCTACAATAACTCAAAGTTTTATTAGCAAATTACACACTTGGCATGGAAATTGGCATGTTGGTCCCTGACTTGCTCTATAAGGGGTTTGGATAAAGGGGTAAGGAAGAAAGGAAGGAAGCAAGGAAGGAAGGAAGGAAGGAAGGAAGGAAGGAAGGAAGGAAGGAAGGAAGGAAGGAAGGAAGGAAGGAAGGAAGGAAGGAAGGAAGGAAGGAAGGAAGGAAGGAAGGAAGGAAGGAAGGAAGGAAGGAAGGAAGGAAGGAAGGAAGGAAGGAAGGAAGGAAGGAAGCAAGGAAGCAAGGAAGGAAATTTTGGTGATCTTGTTCCCCCGCTGCAGTTCATGCCTGCTTCATGATTTGATTCCTGTGCCTATGCTGTTCTGTGTTGTGCTTATCCGTAGGAACTAGAACAAGGATGTTTGTCCCAGCAAAGTGCTGCCCTACCTCCCCACGGCCCCGTTCTCCAGCCACATCTTGCTCTCTCCCACAGTTGTGCTATTACCAACAATCCTTGGCTGTTACTGCCAACAATTCTTGTTTGGCTTCACAGCCATATTGCTGTTTGAGACATACACAAAAGTCCCTTATCTTCTGGGCTTCTACAGCATCTTAACAAGATACACTGGTATTGAATACCAAAGAGAGTGATGATGCTACCACAAGAATTGTCAATCCTGACTTTTCATATGATGTGTCTTCTAGGCAGGTAATGTGTTTACACACACACTCCCACGTAGTGAGCACACCATGCATTAAATGCAATCCTGGAATTTAACTGAGGTTATATGCCAGCTTTTTAGTAATGCACAGTATCACTACGAAAGCCATCTGTTAAAATTGTGGTAAGATTATAGGCAGTTAAACTGCTAAATGTTATTCGTCCGTCTTTTTTAGTCCCCTTCTGTTCACTGAGACTCACTGGAGCATGTGCAGGTTCTGTAACTCCCTGAAATAGTAGGTACTGAAATCAGACTAGTCTGCTATCAGGGAAACACTATCATCGTGTCATTTCTGCTAAGAATTTTATTTAAGTCTCAGAAAAATTGAAAATGATGCTACGTGGAATTTGCTTGGCTCTCCAGCAATGGCCAGCTCAGACTTTAAGAACTTGCACGGCATTACTCGTTCCAAACATATGCTTGCTCTTGAGGTGTGAAAAAGGGTTTGGTCAGTAAAGAAGTACTGGTTAAGGACAAGTCCAAGTTGTTTGATATCAGTTCTGCCCACCTCATCAACATTTTATTCATAAGGGATGAATCAGAAATCTCTAGAAAGACTGATGTCATCTTCTTCAAGCAGCTGGGTGACCCTCTGCTAATTAATCAAGGTAGCTGAACAAAACCAAACCAAGTTGGAAAGAAAGCAGCATTTCAAGAGGAAGAGAGTGCACTTCAAAACCAGCACATTGTTTGTGAGCTTTCTTCTCTGTATTTCAAAGGAAAACTTTAAAAACTAGAGAATAAAAGTAATGGAGAAAAGTGGCAGCTTTAAGACTAAACTGAATGATATCCCTAAAAACCAAGAGCACTCATGGTAATTGTTGCATCCTTCTCACCAAATAAATTACACTTGCAAGAAATCATCATTCTTAAGTACTCTGTTTCTGTTTGAATTCCTCCACCAGTTATATGAAACATTCTTAAAAAAACTGAAACCTCGTTCTCTTTCAAGACATCAGCCAACCAAACCATGAGGTCTAGCATAGAATCTATAGTTTGCAGGTAAGATAGCAAATGCTGTGTCACCAGGACAGGTTGTAAAGTATAAAACCCCACATTTTGTGTGCCATGATAAAAGCAAGCTCTTTTTAACATTACTAGCAAGTTTTTTATTTTCCCAAAAACAGTATTCATGACAACCGGAACAGAAGGTTAATGCAAGTCTGCACAAAATGCATTGAAAGCTTAGTTTTTAATACAGATTTTTTAAAAAAGGTTGCTTACATTCATCTTTCTTTTATCTATGGAAAGAAAACAAGACTAATGTGAAATAAAAACATGGCTTCTTGAGCTAATTTCAGATTGCTCTAGCTACCTCTTCAGACACTGTAGACACCAGCTTTGCTTCAAATGTAGTCTGCAGACTACTTTTTAAATTAGGTCCTCAAACTATCTGAGGACATTTCCACTAAAAACAAAACTAAAAAGCCTGGTTATATCTACTTCCTATTTGAGCCCTCTATTAAAGGGACATCTACAAATGTGAGTCACCAAAAATAAAGAGCATTTTCCATCGAGGTCACATGATTTTCTCACAGAACTTACCAGTTGCTACAAACCAAAGGCCTTAATCCCTCAAATTTTAACATGTAGTCTCAATTTTACTGTTGTACATCCCACTGAAGTGAGCAACGCTTTTTAATGTGGGAAGTACATACATGAATATTTACAGGATTGTTGACTAACTCTGCAGAGGATAACTTGTTAGATAAGGAGAGAAGGAAACAAGCACCATTGTACTCACATCTAGGCACAAAAAGTGGTGACATATTCTAGCAAACTCCTGAGAAATATAGTTTGCATATAAAGTGACACATCCAAGTTTTGTAGAATCCCTAATAAAACCACCAGACCTGTTTTCTGGCAACACAAATAATAGGCTTAATATTTATCTGAAGAGGACACATAAGGAATTTGAAATTAAACACTAGAATTAGGCAAATTGCATATCTAGAGGGATTGGTAGGGTCCGTCTCTCCAGTAAACTCTGAGGAAGATACAGCAGAGGACACAGATTTCCTGACTTTGTACAAAGATATTTCGCTATGCAAGATGAGTCAGATGAATTCCAATTGTTTCAATGTGAAATTAAATTCTTACATATCCTATAATTTTTGGATAAGAAAGTTGCTCAGGGATGCTGGACAACTTTAATGATTAATGTTTGTGATGCATATACTTGTACCTCTCAAGGGCAAATTTTTTGCATGGTTCATTATTAATGGAAATTGCATGCCTAACTCCCTGTACACCATGCAGAAAATGTACTTCTTTGCAACTATCCTGACACAAAAAGTATGAAAATATTTATTTTCCTATTTTAAAATTATATTCAAAGTATCTCTGATAAGAAGCTAATAAATATGCAAAACAGCTGGAGAGAAAAATAAGCAAAAGTGGAAAGAGGTTCTAGCAACAATTTATTCTCAACACAATAAGGTGATTTCCAATATCTTAATGTAAATAAAAGCATTGTTTAAGGTTATATCTTCTTATACCTGCACAAGACAGAGTATATTTTCTTTGTTTCTCCTTTAGTTATTATAGGAGATGATATAATACATATTATGTACTTAGAATTAGTATTATAGAAGCAAATAAAAAAATCATGAGCTTTTTAAAATTTCACTCAAACATGACAGAGCATTTCTAGACAAAGAAAGGTGTAGAACCTCAGTTGTTTATTAAGCTGCAGTATGAAGGAGTTCCCCATTTAAAAAATATTGACTCTTGATTGGACAGGTTCCCCTTCAAAATACTGGTAAGTAATTTAAATGTTCAGTTTCTCAATAGCATTGCTGAAGTCCAAACCAAACCTTCTCACTGCCTTACATATGAAACTCCAGTCAAATAAAACATAGAATCATAGAAAATCTCAAGTTGGAAGGGACCTGAAAGGATCATGAAGTCCAACTCTCTGTCCTTACAGGACCCCCTAAAACTAAATGATAAACTAAGAGTGTCATCCAGAGGGTTCTTGAACTCTGGCAGCTTAGTACTGTGATGGCTCCCCTGTGGAGCCAGTAGTAAAATAAATGTGAGGTAAGTGTCACAAGATAAAAGAATATGTCATTTAACTGACAGAAACCTCAATATCTCAGAAGAGCTATCACAATATTAAGCAGAACATCAAACGTATGGCCTGGGAAAAGCGATGGTTTGAGGGTTTTTTGGAAATGAATAAAATATTGCTTGCAATAGGAAATACACACAAATATACCATGGAATAAATCAGATAGATGAGAGTGGAGGGCAGAAAAAAAATCCCCATAAAATAATATTGTAACACAAACAAAGACTCTGAAAGTGGGATACTCCAGGACTAACTGAAAGCAAAACATGGTTATGATTTGCTTATGGAGGATGGGATGGGCTTTACAAAGCCCTTTTTGTTTCAAAACAGTTGTAAGAGGCAAAGCTAGAACAGATTCCTAACAGTTACTGCAAACCTACTGCCTACCTGATTCCCAAGCTACCTCAGGACTTTTTTAGTATCACTGCCCAGAGGGTGATTCTTAAAGATGCTAAGAATGATTCTGTTGGATGCTATTAAGGAGCCTCAGTGCCATCTTAACACTCTCCTATGAAGTTTTCAGCTCTAACATGACCAGGCTAAAAACAGATGTTTTAGCAAAATCAGTGAGGAAAAGAGAAAAGGAAAATAACTTGCAGCTCTCATTAGGGCTTTGTCTAACAAAATCAAGTAGAAAGCTGTAAAATGTATAGAACTCATTGATCTGTTCTAAAACAGAACAAATCAGTGACCATGTCTTGTAATTAGCCAAGTTTCTGCATGGTCTCTGGATATTATGTTATTTAGACTACACAATCTTAAAAAATCCAAACAAATCCGAGGCTGGCTTTGTTTTCTTCCTCTCTGGGCTTGCCAACACTGGAATTACTTGCTTTCCCATTTTAAGTGGCCTCCTGTTATCCAACGCAAATGAGAAAGTTTGGTCAGAAATTCCTCCAGTTTGGAACTCAGCACTACAGACCATCTTTACTACCACAGAAGACAAAATTAATTTAAATAGTTTATTTTGAGTAAACTCATATAGACACTTTCCATCAGCTAGGTGTGTGTTTGTTTGTTTTTTTTTAACAGAATTAAAATTCTGTTTGAGACAGCCCCTACGAAAGTTCTAAGCAGGATGAAATTAAACAGCAGCTGTAACACTTGTGCAAAATTTAATAGCAAAAAGTTGAAGCATCTAATCTTTTCATTTCAATTTCTATCCCAAAAAGTAAGCAAGGTGGTTGAATGATGAAGTAATGTGACTTTTGTGATTTGATATGGAAAAGGGAAATATTTTTCCCTATTTCTCTTGGGTGTTCCACATAACTATTTGGGAAAGCAGGAAAAAAAATAATGAGAATTTGTTATTTTATCTAATTTTTCTCTCTACTACTCTTTGCCAGAACCTTGTTTGAAGGGTTTAGAAGTATGGTCTCTCTGTTACACTAATCTATTTTTCTGAATTAGAAGTTTTGGTTGACTGAGAGACACTGTAAATATTTATGCCAGACTCTCTGCACAACCAGTCCCAGTGGTTATCTAGAGCCTCCATTCAGATTAACACAGGTTACATACTGGATTTCTAGCTGTAAAAAAATTGAACACATCGATATTTAAAACAGTCCACAGGCAGCCCACACCTGTAGCATTTTCTTTTTCTCACCGAATTTCCTACGTACATCCCCATCAACATCAAGATTTAAATGTTTTCTTAATCCACATCCTAGTTCTGACCACTGCTTAGTCTTTAACTGGAGCAAAGGAAAACACTCCTCTGAGGTGCAAGAAGGAAAAGTAGCAGCAATTGCAGTACCCACCTTTTCCTGGCTCCGGTTTCCCATCCCCCCAGTAAATTCCAATACCAGCCTGGGGGTTCGGTTTGGTGCCTTTTCCCCAGTCCCTGGCTCAGAGTTTCTATCCAGGGCTGCTCCTCTCACAAGCTGTTCCAGGTTTCTTGGGAGAAAGCATCAGTTTTATGCCAATTCTCAGAAACACAGCACCTGCACCCCAAGGGCTTCTCCAGACTCATCCATAACATTGAGGCAAAGGGCTTGAACTCCACCTAAGAGGGATGAGGATGAAGACTCCAAAAAAACCACCTACATCTACAGAAACCAGCATTCCTTCTTTTTCCTGCCACTCAAGCCCCTGGAAGCTCAGCTCTTCTGCAAAAATCGTTGTCTCAGCACCAGCCTCAGGCTCACCCCGAGCCCAGGGACATCTCTCAGAGCAGGTCCCAGCACTAACCCGTATCCCCAAGTGCCACATCCACACGGCTGTTAAATCCCCTTCAGAACACTATTCTGTGAGTGAAAAAATGTACTGAATTATGGACTACATCTACGGATGCATCACAGATAAGGCAGAAGAAATTTCTCTGCAACAGTTTTAAGTCAAAACTGTACTTGAATATTTCGTATAGCCCTTGTACCTTTCACTAGAACTAAGAAATTGTGAAGGAAACCACTGGGATGCAGGGAATCAAAAGTATTTTCTGTTCAAATAGGTAAGAAAATTTACATCTCACTTAGGAAAAAACTCTAAAAATCAAGAAAGTAATTTAAAGTATCAGCTAGTGTAGAAGCAAACCAGATGAACTTTCTTTTAGTAATCCTCTTTCTGCCATGTACCTCTGCATGACAGTGGCTCTAATTTTTAGGCAATGTTTACTAATGAGGAGCCTCTTCATACTTGTAGGACTCCTAAGAAAAAAACACTGCATACCCGGTTTAGAAACGCATAATTTGCCCCAGTTTATTATTCTAAGTTTTGGAAAGTAACATCAGTACCAAAATCAACAGGAATTTTTATCACCAAACATTATGAAGATTAGTTTCCTGACATGGAATTTTTAGACTACCATACTACTATGCATCGTTTGTAGGGCTGGAATTTTAACACAACACATTCCTTCCACATGCTGAGATCCTCAAATGGGGAGCAGAGAAATTCTCAAGGAACATAAAAGAGCAACTTCATAAGAAAAAGCAATTAAATACTCAAAACCAAATGGGAGAGAAGCCGATAAATCAAAATGACAGCTTGATCATGGACAAATGTATACCAAAAGAAGAGAGCTTAGCAATTTCAGGGAAATTTCAGATTCTTTAAGCGTGAACCTCAATGAAGTCGTGTGGAAGGTGGATGATGCATCTGTGCATCGCTGACTGTGTATTGCTAAGCCTTTTTCAAGTGGGACAGATAGTAAATGTCAGTTGTATTATACAGCAGCCACATTCAGGACATGCTTTAACAACACTCTTACATAGCAAAAGGTCACAGAGACATCACTTCAAAAGGGAAGCTCTTCCTAAAAACATTGTAGAGAAAAATCTAGTCTGTCAATACAATAGACAAACAAATGAGTTGCACAGTCCAGTGAGAAATAATGGTGCCTTATAAACCTAAGAATGCAAATGCTAAATATTTAAAACCAGAAGTACATTCCCATAGCAATTATTTCCCTCAAAAAAAAAAAAAAAAAAAAAAAAATCATTGCATTAACTTACATAGATTGGGAGTATCACCAGGGAAGTATAGAATAACTCAATTGCTCAGTTGTAGCAATTTATTTATGTACTATTTATTGTATCCTATTCAATAATTGTTTAATAATGTTATTTGTTACTGAATTAAAATATCTCTAATCTAATTTTATTACTTTAATGCAAGGAAAGTTAATCAGTCTTAACTTCCCAGTAGAAATTACACACCACACTAAGGTCAATATATTCCAAGACAACGGATTTACTTCATTCCTCTCTATGAGCACTTTCATGTCAAAATTCTTGCTTTCAGAAATTTGAAAAGTAGAAAGAAACACATCTATATGTACATTTAAAGGCTAGATTTTCTTCAAGAAAAATCTGTATTTTCCACAACAAAAGGAGAAAGCATTCCGCATCTTGACTTATTAAAGTTTTTCTTAAAATTGCAGTCCAAGATTTTTTTCTATTGCTGATTTAATGATGTTTGTTTGGATTTGATAGAAAAGACTTATGGGCATATCAACTGGTCTGCTAAGCAGACACAAGCGTGTGGCAATATCTTGAGTATCTGAGAAGAGGAAATGAATTTAGAAGCAGAGAGAGAATGGGTACCCTAACGAGTATTTTGTAAATTCCTCAGTGGAGTGGCGGTCAAACCCTGCTGTGAGGACCGTCACAATTTCTGCAGCAATGAGAGAAAGAGAGATGACAGGCACTGAAGGAGAGACAATCACCACCTGAGGTACAGATCCAGCTGGATACTGTTTTCAGGAAATAAACGAGATTCCAAGCCAGAGGATCACAAAATTCCCAGTGTAACTGAACGGGGGCTTTTCTTCATTAGAAGCTAAACTAAGGAAAAAGTGTTTTGCTTAAACTGCTCAGTGACACAATATCAAAGCTTCCACCCCACAGCAATCAGCCAGGGTCATCCCATTCCCCATGGGAAGATGCCGAGGTGAAAGACAGCATCAAGTAAAGTGTGTTTTTCTTATAAATATTTAATTCTTTCACTTTAGCCTAAAGTTCTTCCTCTATTGAGCTGTTATGGACATACCTCTATTATTAGTTTGCTCTAAATGATATTTATGAAAATTCTGCATGCTAGTCTTAATACTCCTTGCCAGTTTGCAGGATTTTAATCAGCTCTCCAAGATGCTCTGCTTCTGGTCAAGTGATAATTTTCTCCAAACAGGGTCCCAAGTAGAGCTTAGTCACAACTTGGCCATGCAACAAAAGAGATCTTTCCAGCTCGTGGTGACCCAATCAGCACAGTGAGAAGAGGGCAAAAACTTAGGCTAATTTACTAGGTGAAGTAGCAAAATATTTTCCTATTGAGGCTGAAATGAATTTGAGCTGCTACATGGAAAATCCAGGATTTGATAGTCCTTGATTTTCTTGTGTTGAAAAAAAGGAGGAATTTTACTCATTTACAAAGTCCCATGGTCTGTGAAAAATAATAAACTAAGGAAAAACATGTTTTGAAAAGAAATTAATTTAGTGCAAGTAACCTTCTCAATGAAAAGTTCAATTTTCAATGAAGAAAGAAAATTTCCTAGTAGGTCCCACAAAAATCTTTGCAAATCTAATGTGTTTTTTGCTCTCCCATGAATTTCTAAAAAGCACCAAAATCCCACTACACTTTCAATTATGAAATTGATACAATCCAATTTGTTTGAAGAAATCCTTGTAGGGTAAGGATAGGTGTATGCCACCAAGCAAGAAAACACAATAAGAATGGCTCTGCCGAACAAAACCATTCATTCTGGAAATATTATAAGCACATGGGTGCAGAGGGGGTCCTTAGACTAACTGTAATCTGGTTTTGTGTATTAAAAAACCCATGAGGTTTTTTTAATAGTGGAGGGGTGTGCAAACTACATTCTCAAGCCTGCACTGTGATTTAGTTTCATGGAGAAGAAATCCAGCTTTTACACTTCCAAGCCCACTCTCTGCTGCTGCACAGAGCACAGTAAGTGTGGATGATCTGGAGGTTCACTGTAACATCACTCAGGACCAAAAACAAAAAAAAAAAAAAAAAACCCAAGGCAAGCACACCTCAAAGTTTTCAGACAGTCAGAATTTAGAAAATTTTGCATAGTTTTAAGTACATGAATGGTTTCAATGGTCGTAGTAGAGCTTGGCTATGTTTATATACCTTGTGATCTGTATGCTTTGTTAAAATATAGCCCAGAATCAGCCAATTAAAATGGTTTTTACATTGCATGCCCATGTAGAATTTTAACATAAATTATATCTTTTGAAATTCAGAATCATCCCATGCTTTTTTAATATTTATGTAGATCATTTATTTACCCAGCTATTTACATCCCTTTCAGTTCAGAAGTACTTTCAGGACAGAGGTCTTAATAAAAACAAATATGGCCACATCCTCCTCACCTCCTCTCAAAATTGTTAAAGGCATAAAACATCAAAATATTTCAATTTCAAGAAACCCAGCAATGAGATAAATTTCTTTTACTTCTCTTTGTTTTCATCATTTAGTGTGGACTAGCACAGACATCCAAGAGTATAACCAGGTAATTTATCCTGCACAATTAGTTTTAAAATGGTAACATTCTTCTGGTGAATGTCTTTAGGCACAGAATTAAGGTCTCCAGCTTTGCTACACCAAAAAAAGGTGTTACTTTATGCTACTGATCCATATAGCCAGACAATGAGACTATGAAAATACTACAAAATGAAAATAAAGACTGAGAGAGAGCCATTTCATGGTCACACTTGGAAGCGCAAATTATGGTCTTTGAAGACAAACAAAACACTCGTATTGGCACACTTCAAAGTGTCAGACACTTCATTTCCATATGATATGACACAATAAAAATTGTAAACCTTCAGCCTTACTCATGACTGTAACCAACAGTGAGTGACTAACGATAACACATTAACATCACAATTTCAACTAAACTGACTTGATATGATAATTTATGTAGTTCAGATAAATGTGTCGGCTAAATGTAAATCAATCACTGCATGGCATTAGTCAAAGATCTAATGCTCACTGGAACTTGCAAAGTTTTGTCTGGGTCTCTTATCACAATACTGTCAAAAAGTTTGTCATGAAGATGTTACATATTTGTACGAAATTAGACTATCTAACCTCTCAAAGAAGTGGTGGAGTCCAACAGTCACAAGCTAGAGAGGTTAAAGACATTCCTTAAACAGTACGAGCTGCAAAACCTCACGCAGCAAAAATTTCCCTAAAATCCCTGGAGAAAATCAGGCCAAAATATACTAGTGAGCATAGCTCTCATAAGGTCATACCCCTGGCAACTCCTTTGCCTTTCTAATTTTGTTACTGTTCTCAGCGTAAAAGATTAATGAATGATGTACTTACACTATCTAAAACTGCTGGATGTGATAACCTACACACAAACTCAGATCAAAAGTTATGCTTTTGCAAATATACTGCTGTGAAGGCCAGGAAATTAATGAACATGCTTAAGCTTGGAGAGAAAACTGAATCTAGCAGCTACAGGAAAATATACTTGTTTAGCAGTTGTCCCAGATTGTTCTGGTGCCTTCACCTCACAAGAGTCTTTAGGGTCATCCTGAAACAACACAGATTTTGGTCTTGGTCTGCTACCATATTTTGTTAACATCCTCAGAGTATGCTTGCAAATAGGAGTCACGAAAGGAATGCGTCGCATCTTCCTAGATCCTGAGGAGTCATTTAGTAAACTTCATTCCCGTTCACAATCCGGCATCACTTTTGGAAATGTTGCATGTGAAACTATTATGAAAAACAAAGAGAATCCCTACTCCATCAGTTTAATCTTCGTTAAATATCTGAAATAAAAATAATTATTTTTTTAAAAGATAAGTGTGTGTTTCATAACATTATAGTGATAATTAGTTTTGATGGCATGAAGCATTTTCATATACCAAGCTATACTTGGAGTATAAATATCAGAAAAGTATCCAGTCTTACCTTCTATTTTCCACCTATAACAGATGCCTTAACAGAACACAATAACTGAACATAAAGTTTCTTATTTTTCTTCTTCAACTTACCTTTTATATAGCAAATAGTTATTGTATACCATTAAAGTGAAATATTGAAATTATTTAATTAACCTTTTTTGACCTCTGTAAAATGCAAAAGCTATAAATATGGAGCAAATCAAATTGAGTTCTGCTGTAGGCAAGGAACTAGCCTCCAGTGGATTGCCTGCTGCTCAGATAGCATTTGCTAATTTCAGTCTTTATACTTCCACAGGAAAAACTGAGGGTACACACGCAGTAGAGTTGTGTTTAGTGATTTTCTATAGTTCGGTGCTATAAAAATCATTCTGATCTTAAAAAATGAGACATAGCTTAATCCAATTAATTCAGGCACAGTTAAATCTCTGTTGTGAGTGAAAAATTTCAGACAATTACAATCCAGAAAAAGAATTTTTTAAATGACATTTTGTATGTGTCCCTACTTACCCCTATTTCCTTACACAGCCCCAAGCAAGGGCTAATTTTCAGCTCATTCTAATCTTATCATCTGTCACTTAAAAGATTACTGATAGTAGGCTACAACACAGTCCTGATATTAATAAAAGAACTCAGGACCCATAATTTAGACCCGTAAGAATCAAAAATCATGCTTTATATGTCATTGTTTTAGAGTCAGTACCATCTTCTAACAACTGAAGTATTAATGGCAACCGAAGGCACTTGCCAAAAAACAATTTTGTGATTATCAGAGAATCTAGATTTGCTTTAATAAGTAGCTTGAAAACCTTTTTATAGTTTCTTCTGCTTCTCTGTCATAAATATTTTCCTTTATAACTCTTGTATCTCACTGCTCTAGAAACTTGAATTTTGGATGCTAATCCATAAAATCTTCTGTATCATGTTTTTTTTATGGCTGCACAAAGTGCAGCACATACTTTTTTTTTTTACTCTTAATTCTATTTTTCACCTAGGAGAAAACTGTCTCATTTGATTGTCCTGTATCACAATGGCAAGTGATGTAATGAAAGAATTTACTGCATTGTTATGTTTTAAAAACGATCTAGCAAACTTATAAATGTTTGTATTCCATAAATTTCTATGATTCACACGCATTTCAATGTGATCATGAATAGCAATTTTCTGCTTTAAAAAAAAAAAAAAGTTAGGTTTTTTTACTGGCAAAATAATGTAGCAATTACAGTTACAAACACCTCTCACCTACTCTGAACCAACAGTTTAACAGACTGACAAGTTGTTGTATTTTGCATAATTCCTTCCGGTTTACTTCTTTTCGAATAGATTTCCACTATTTTTCCTCCAAAGATGGGCGAAGTCAGTTCTACATTTTGAGCCAGTAACAATTTGCAATGTAAGTCATTATTTATCTTAGTAGTCATAATGTCTGTGTTCATTCGTGATTTATTGGCTTAATACAAGAGATTTACACTCTTCAGGGTAAAAAAAAGTCCTGAAACTTTCACTGGCTTCATGATGATTACGCTTCTGAGATACAACAGATTTAAAAGGGTTAGGCAAATATTTCAGAAGAGTGACTACATCAAAGCTAGTAAGCTAATAATAAAAAAAAAAAGTAAATAACTGAATCCTAATAAATGACCAAATAGATATACAAAGCCATATTAACATCACCAAGATTGAAAAATCAAAGACTTAGGAAATACCAGGATTCAGAATTGCCTACGCAACCTTAATTCGTCCTCATTCTGCAGATACATTATAATGAAGTATTTAATTAAGATTAATGTCAAAGGTAACCACTAATTCCAAGTGGCCAATTTTCATTACACAGCTCTGCGTGTTCTCAGTCCAGTTCACACCGGCTTTAGGATGTCTGCAGTACTTCACATTTCTGCAGATAAGACTCTTTGGAATGAAGTTGGGAACTGAGAAAATGAGCATTAATATCAATTTATTAGCACTGTAAAAACATTTGGTCTGAGTGACTTACCTGACATCAGAGAGGAACTCTGAGGCACAGTGAAACATAATCCAATTCTCAAAGGCCTCATTTAGTTACTCGGGGACTGTCTTTTCCTCTTCTCTCAGACCTCTGCCATATTGAATACATAGTTTCCATTTTTCTTCAGTTAATGGATTAGTGATTCCATCTACCAGTGTCTTCCTTCTCCCCAAACCCATGAACCACCCCCAGAGATTTTTCCTGGGCTCTGACAGAGCCCGAGGCTTTGTGTTAGGTGGAGGAGGGGTAGAACAGGACAGCAGATGGACAAAGCATGGAAGAAAACAGAAGAAAGAGCTATCAGGCAGTTTTAATTCATCGTATAAAAGTGCAAAAACAACATAAAAATTGTATAAATAACAAGTTCATTTCTTTCATTATGACCATCTCCTAACTATAAGATCCTTACATACATTAAATGTATGTATTTCCCTAAAATTTATGGAAGTGAATGACAAAGAAAAAATGTTATCATATCAACATCCATGCAGATCACCAGAAGGCTTAGAGTCTTTAAATCCACCTAACACCTTTTTTTATTTTAGCTCATCAGTTAGGGAGTGGTATAGAAAATTACTGTTTCCTAGAGGAGACATGAACTTCATAAATACTTTATCATGAATATCAGATATTTACTAAAAGCAGATGCATTATGACAGTGAGATACAATGAGTTTTGGGCCCTACAAAGCAATTTAGGTACTGACATTTCTTCCTTTTGTTTAAAGCCTGAAGTTTTCTTATCCTCCTAGTTTGTCTCATCTACCAGAAGCTACTTTTATCTGCCTTTCTGTTCCTCTGACTTCTCAGCTCATGCTGTGTAAGTTGTGCTACTTAAATCTTGATTCTCTCTTTCTATGCTTTGTGTATTCTTTTTCCTGCTCTCTTGTTTTTTTATGGTTGTATTTTATTTTCTGGTTTTTCATCACCACACAGTTTCCCTTTGTTACCTGTTTTCTAGTCTTGACTCATGCTCCCCATCCTGTGGCTTCTCAGTCCGGCTTCGGGACTCAAGGATTTTAAGTTCCTTTTCGAAGTTTTACTCTGTCTTCAGATTTATCTTATCCTTCTCATTTCCCAAATAAGCTGCTGGTCCTAAACTCCTCACCTGGATGACCACAAAATCCTTTCATTCTGGGGTCTCAACATGTTCTCCTTGCTTTGGTTTTCCTTTCTAACAATTTATCTTCCCTCAGATTTCAACCTCAGTGTTATGCCAGCCTTTTTCATCCATTCAACCTATAGTCCTAATTTTACCCTGACCTTCCATCACACCTGTGCTTTTTTCTAGAGCTAGTGTCCCAAAATAATTTGCCTGAATATATTTTACTTTCCTCCCTTGTGGATTTTTCCTCTGTTCTTTTTTTTTTTTTTTTTTTTTTTGTACCACATGACATCCTTTTGATTCTGCCTAGCGTCAGCAGATCAAAAGACAACACAAATCTCTGAAACCAAAGACCTGGATCTATTTCCAGCTCCTTGGGAACTGTTGTCTCTCAGACTACATCTGCTGGGAATTAACAAGAGCAGGGCTGCTTCCCAAGGAAAGGTGAGCCAGAAACACAGGGATGCCCAGCCCACGAGGACAGAGACCTCACCACGCACAGCCCAGACCCACAGTGCTGTAGCAAAGACAGAGCCAGAGGTTACAGCAAAGTCCAGCCAGGAGTCCAGACTGTAAGGCAATATCACAGTACTGGAGCAGGTCAGAGACCACACTGTGAAGGCCAAGGTTAGGATCAGTGGTCACAGGATCAAGCAATCCATTGAAATCTGGCTCAAAGTACTCCATAACCAAGCAGGAATAGGACTAAGCTAGAGACATGCACTGTCCTGACACAGCTCTGCTTAAAAAGAACTCCTGAGCCCTTGGGTGTGGGTGGAGACCTCAGGTGAACAGGATCATTAGGGTTTATTAACATCCTCAGCATCCTGACTGAACAGAAGAGCAAAAGCTGGAGTACACAATTTCTCATGTTCCCTGGTTTCTCCGGTGTGCATGCCAGGACACAACCAAGCAGGTCTTCAACAAGGACAGCTATGGTATCAGAACTGGTTACACACAGGTCAAGCAGAGTCTGCTCTTTCTGCTCCTAACTGTGGTATCTAACACTACAATCTCATTCCCACTGCTGGAAAGAGCACTGGTAATCCAGTCGAGCTGTATTTCACTGCTAGATCATCTAATTCTTAGGAGGCTGTTGAGCAGAGACAGAACACGTAGAAATTATAAAGGCTATAATCTTTAAAGTCTGTTGTATGCTTTTTATTTCCCTGAGGCCTATGCCTTGGGCTTATTTTCACAGAGACGGCAAAAGAAATGCTCTTTTCACAAAGGTCCTATGAATTCTTAGAGCCTTGTTTTAAAAAGCATGGATGTGCTTGAACAAATATTTTAGGAGTCTTTAGTATGGGCTAACCGATATATTTGTTCAATTCTATGAGTCTTACTCTGGATCAGTTAAAATACTTTGACTTGTGTTTGGAAATGTTTTCAATATAGGATGCACTAATGTGAAAATCTTAGTCTGAAAAAACCCAAATGTTGGATCTAAATGCCTAGAGCCTCCTTCATATTACCAGAACATGTGAGAAAATCATTGTACTGGTGTCAGTAATAGAAGCTGCTCTTAAGAAAGTAAAATGGATGACATGATGTTCTACACAAGGAACAACTCCCTTCTTACAGAGTTTTTGAATACTTTTTTGTCACTTCAGCTGGGTGCTAGAGAGGTTTTGTGCAGCACATCACATAATCTGTGCTTAAGTGATAAAAGGCAAAGCAATTAAAAATTAGAAAACAGAAGAAATAAAAAAAAATTAAAGCAGATAAATGGATAAATACATATTCCAAAGATGTTAGCTATGATGTATTCTAAACTATATGCAAATCTGTTCAAGCACATTTAAAACACAATTAGTGTCTACTGAATTCCATGCATTAATATGTTTTTATGGCCAACTGTAACATGCATTACATAAAATCATAGAATATCCTGCATTGGAAGGGCTGCACCAGGATCACAGAATCAAAGAATCAGAGAATATCCTGAGTTGGAAGGGAGCCATCAGGATCATCAAGTCCAAATCCTGGCCCTGCGCAGGACACCCCAAGAGTCACATCATGTGCTTGAGAGCATTGTCCACGCACTTCTTGAACTCTGTCAGGCTTGGTGCTGTGACCACTGCCCCAGGGTTGCAGAGCCCAACCACCCTCTGGATTCCACAACCATGGCTGGAACTCTTTTAAAATCACAAGGAAAAAACGGTAGAAAAGCCAGTAAAGTTTTATAAATCCCCAATTCTGTCGTTTTGGTAGGAACTGACATTTCTTCAAGTAGTTGCTTCTTGGTTGGGGGTTAGAAGGCGTAGGAAAGTACACACTTCTGCTAATTATCAAACACTCTAGGAAGTGGGAGACCTAACGAGAATATATGGAGAATCATGTTAGCAGCACCATTTTTTCTGTGTCTTCATTCCACAAATTATATGGTTGAGAGGTCAGGTAATGAATAAGATAATTCTGCTTCCACTCATCATTGGTAATTCTCTTCTGCAATTATATTCACCAACTCAAAATGTAGATTAGGTATTTTTCAATGAGAATGATACCAGTGAGGTTTGACCTTGGTTTACTTTGCATTGGCATTGCATTGACAGGGTTGTTTTACAGACTTTTTTCTTCTGCAAAAGTCTGTGAAATATCTCACATTTATAATTGCTTTATAAATGGGACTTCATCCCACACATATTTTATATGTAGTATTCAGCATGCAATTCCTTTTACTTGCTTCATCTTACTAACTAACACAGAACAAAATTTCACTGAATTCATAATATTGCTCTGGAACAGATACATTCTGTATATTTACACACCAATATGTTTTATGGAAATGAACACATTTCTTCTCTGGAGCATATTTTCAAACTTCAATTGCTCTTTACTGAAGCCAATTTTTTTTTTTTCAAACAAAAAAAAAAGTGCAATGCGTTTCATGTCTATATATTTTTATTCACGCCAATATATTTTCACAGTTGGATAGATTTAACTAAATTACTAGTTACAGTATTTGTTCAAACCATTGCATTTTTGCTGGCATCTGGTAAGTAAATGTTATCTGGGGTTTTTTTGTTTTAGTAATCGGCTTCCACCAAACCCAAACCATTAAAAACGACAGCAACTCACCTCTACCACTCAAAATTTCTCACCCAAAGCAAACAAAACCCCAACTCTTCTGCTGCAGCTGCTGAAGTATGGTAAAGGGTAATGCAAAAGGGAAATGCACAGACTCCTGTGACGAACATCTGGCGCTCTGATTTCCACATCGGCTAGGAATGGCACACTGGGAGGGGAAATGCATTTTCTGTGATCCCTCCTGGATCTAGGGACCCTCCACATGAGGGAAGCAATGGTGCCATGTCCAGGTGTGGTGGGGCAAATAGAAGCATTAAGGAATTACCAAGGACTATGGCAAGAGGCTGTTATCCAGACAGAGATTTCTTCAAGGCTAGGGGGAAACTGCAGTTGGGTTTTCTCACAAGATTTCCTTTTTACTGAGCCATGCAAATAAATCTCACTTTCCAAACTGCTGTTTTAAATGCGATCGTGAGTGTTTAGCAGTTTTGCAGCTCAGGATAGATCTGTCTCTAACTTCTGTTATGAGCAGCTTCTCCTTATTTCCTGTGGGGCTTTTTTAGTTGGTTTTGGTACTCTCCAACCATATTTTGAGTACTTCTTCCCTACCCTCTAGATTATACAAAATTTACTGTAAAATATCTATGATAGGACATGGCACAGAACAATTGTTTCTAGAGCTATGTTTCCCAGCTTGTAACACTGGAAGTTTCCCTCTCCTTATATTATCTATATATCTTCCACTATTTGCTGAATTCGACAAAACCATAGTATTTTCCAAATATATGTTTTCCTTGGGTTTCCCCTCCTTAATCACTGACTACTGATGCTATCAAGGAGTATCACTAAAAAACATGATTATTCCTTCAGAATTTGTTTGTCTTCCAAGGCAAACTCTAGAGGTACTCTAACCCAACCCAACACAGATGGCTCCTTCTAGAAGAGGTGGAGTTTAGCTTTTCAGAGGGAAGCCCAAAGTCCTGCTGATCAGGAGAAAAAGTGTGCCTGAAAATGAATTAGACCATGTTGCAGACCCAGACATGAAGTGGTCAGTGATCTGAGCTGTCTATTGTGACTGCATGCAATTCCACCAACTATTCACCCATACCTGTGACATCTTTGCCGTCTAGAAAAGGACGAACAGGAAACAATGGAGAGGAAACAACTCAGAAAGCTGGCTGCTCTGCTAGAGGAAGGGTTTGTCTATTCTTTTTTGAGTGAAAACCAACAAGAAAAAGATTGGGAAGTAGGAGAATGCAATGTAACATCTATGCTGAGAGTGTACGGGAAGTTGGGCAACTTGTTATGTATCAATTTAGTGAGAAGAAATATTTGAGGACTCTTTCTGAATCATGCTTGGAGATTAAATAGTTTTGCTTTCTTTAGCATTAGGGATATTTGTATATATGAACACCTGTACATGTCACCTTGATGAACAACAGGATAACGCAGAAGAAAATGTTCCTGATTCTAATAAAATCAAATAAAAACCTTCTGCATCTGATTTTCGGCATTATATCTTGTTGATGTTTTAGGGTATTACTCTTTACTCTGTTCTGAAGTGTGTTTCCTGAAGAATCCCTGTTGCCCTTTTGGTCTGGAAGCAATGAAGCTTCTGGCCATGCTGCTCACGAGCTTCAGCTCCACAGACCAATTGCAAAGTTCTGTGTTTGGTTTAGATGTCAGCTGCCACTGGATGCCATAAGGTGTGTTAGTATGCCTACAGAAACCACGAAATTAACACAGCTGAGTTAATCAGGAGAAGTATGATGTCATATCTGACAGTTGTAATGACTTTAATTATATATTTTTCAGACACATAGTTAGTATAAAAAACCAGGAACTTTCATTGGGAAATTTTTCTCTCTGTCAACACATTGCTGGCTCATTTCAGACCCACCTGAGCCAGAAAAGAACGGAAAAAACTGGTATTTCTGGTTATGCTCCTGTCATGGGGCGAGATGCGATGTCCATGTTACTGAATTCTGGGAAGAAAAGGTCAGCTGCTGTTTCTAAATACTCAGATCAGCTTTTCCAAGTATGCTAATACGCCAAAGAACTTGAAAACCCCATCATGTACAGACAGGCACTTCATTCCTACACCTGCCAGAGGACCCCTTTTTACAGCTTTTAATCACCAAGCTTGGAAGACGCTTGTATCTTTCCTATAATGTTTCCTAGAACAAGACTACAATCAAAAGTACACCTTGTCAAAAGTACAGAGCTATCAGCTGTCATAATTAATGCAAAAGCACTTCAGGATGGATTACAGTCCTGCCTTAGTAAAGGATTTACATTGCTTATTTTGTGGGAATTGGT
This sequence comes from Oreocharis arfaki, assembly GCA_013398015.1. Lineage (NCBI taxonomy): Eukaryota > Metazoa > Chordata > Aves > Passeriformes > Paramythiidae > Oreocharis > Oreocharis arfaki. The sequence continues at coordinate 77,457 of VZRR01010716.1, read as the reverse complement.
TTTTTAATTTCCTCCACCAGCAACCAAAAAAAAAAAAAAAAGCATTTGTTGACATTTATAGGGCTGCCTCAAAAATGATGACTTGATCCTTTTCTAAGTCTTCTAAAAGATTCTGGCAATCATTCCCCATTCATTACTGCTATATCTGCACTGAACCCTAAGAACAGTTGTAAAACCTTTGCCTGTTGTGTCTTTTTTCACTAAGAATAAAAATCCAAGTAGAGCACATATCTACTCATGCATTAGAGAACAGACCACAACTGCTTCCCTGTCCTAGGAGACATTCCAGTGCAACATCCTCTACAGTGTTAACATAACCCTCCAAAGGCATGGAGATGGACGCGATGGTTCTGTGCTACAAAATCATACAAATGCTAAAACTTTAAAATGTAATTCTGTAATTTGATTCTGTATTTTACGTGAACATCTTTTGGAGATAAGGGGAACTCAGTATAAATCCTGATGCAGTCTCCACTGCTGCCATGCATAATCATCACTTGCTAATGAACAAAGTGGAAGGTATGACTACAGAATACATAACTTCCCAGATCCCACTCCAGTGCAAGCTCTTCAAGGTGAAGTTGACACCAAAATGCACTTCCTTGACGATCTGACACTGTGCCCCCTTCAGAGAAATGAGCTTTTAAAGAGCTTCCCTCTCCTGTAGGTAAGACTATTTCACCACTTACGTCTGCAAAGCTCTTTGCTGTCAAAGGCTGGGATATCAAGGTGGAAATTCAGAGAGGTACTATGGGAAACATACTGCATAGTGCAGGAGAGAAAACCTCAATAGGAAAAGGATGGAACCAGAACTGGAGAAATACCTGGTCATTATAGGCATTTGGGTGCAAGGGAATCCTGCTTTTCTGCTTTTCTGTTTGTTAAGGCAACACAATTCCTCCACAGCGTGTTTATAGACAGATCCAGCAACTTAAAACCCCGGCATTCTGATTTCACTGAAAGGCTTAGGCAAAAGGTGGCCCACACTGTGCCTAACACCGAACAGAGAAACGGAAGTGGCTGCCTGCCCTCTCGGATTTCTAGTGACGACCAGTGCCTAATCTTTCGAACATAAACAATTCCGGACCACGAGCTGAATGCTACCAACCCTCCCAAGAAACCCTCCGAACAAAAAACTTTCTCCACGCCATGCAGAGTCCGGGCAGCACGGCGAAAAGTCCAAGAAGCTCTTTATTGCCATTGTTCGGAGGCCGATCTCATTGCCGCCGCGGTGAAGGCACCTGCACGGGATTCGTTCCCACGAACGCGGAGACCCAGCCAGCCCTTCTTTCATCCGCTGTTCTCGAGGAGGAAAAGCAGAGAGAAGAGAAGGGGCTTTAGGCAGGGGCCGACCCTTGGACCGTGTCCCTCGCTCATCCCCGGGCAACGCCCGCGTCCCGCGGCGCTCCCGGCCGGCGCTGCCGCCGCTTCAGCACCGGCTCTGGACAGCGCCCGCTCCGCCCCGCCCCG
>VZRR01010716.1:0-74064 GCA_013398015.1 Oreocharis arfaki | reverse complement strand
GGTGTTTCGGTGTGGGAGGGAGAAGCGAAGAGTCGATTAAACTAAGTGGCCTTGTGAGATTTTTTTTTCCTTTTCTTTTTTTATTTTTTTTCCCCGCTCTCTTCCGTCGTGCCATTTCACGTCAAGTTTAATATATTTCGCGTTTCACATGGCTGCGTCATGTGTCGGGCGATCTCTCCGAAGGGAGCCTCGGCTGGCAGCCCAGAGCGGGGGCACGGGCAGCCGGTCGGGTTCCCGAAACACGGGAGCCTCACCCCTCCGACACTCCCATCGTCCAGACAACCCTGAGTGCCCCCGCTCCACCTCACGGGGAAGTTACCGGCCGAGGACGCGAGAAGGAATGGGAGGGGAAGGGAGTGCGCTGGGCAACTGCGAAGGACGGGTCCGTCGGGTGGATTATTTGTATTCTTTCCCGATGTTTATGGGTTGCCCGGTACGTCACCGCACAAGGAGCTGCTGTGTTGGTGCTATACAGGATTATTTATTGGGGCATGTGCGGCGTGCTGCACCTGGGGGCTGGCTCCTCTCTGCCTTTTACATTTCCCTGTGAATTGTCAATTCATTGCCCTGCAACGGAGCTGGGGGTGGGAAGCCTCTGGACTGACTTTCTGTCACCAATGAAATCGGGGCTGCTGCTGGAGGAGGAGGATTTGATCTTTCCTAAGATGCAATCAGCCGCATTCAGCGCGGCGCAGTTTTGAGAGTAAACCAGTGATTAAAAACAGTGATGTCTTTCACTGCAGTTTAGGGAGCGTGCCAGGCAGAATGTAACTCTGTGAACTGCATCAGGTAAAAAACGTGTTGCAAGAAATGGGGAGTAATACAGATCTGGCTGTGGCTGTATGAAAATAACCAGATTGGGCCTGCCCTTGCAGATGGGGAAAAGCAATGCTTAACACATTACCCAGCTTGCCCTCTGCGTGTGTAAAACATCTCCTCTCTCTTCAGTTTCTCACACAATTATTTTTTCAGCTCCTGATTAAAACTTCAGTCAAAAATACTTAGGCTCTCTGTGTACCGCTCTTCAGCAGAGTGCTCTTTCAACGGGATATAAAGAACCTGTAACACTCAGGCAGAAGTGAGAAGAAGTAATTTCTCCAACCCTCCTCTCCTAAGGTTAAGGAGAATGGAGGAGATGAGTAAATATATTCTATAAGGTTGTCCTCAGCTGCAACTGTATCCAACAGAATATCAAATTCTTGCAGTCCACCTTAAAGACCACCTCCGTAAATGTTGTTTTCTTAGTTTCTGCCATTTATTTTGACAGAAGTAGCTGACACAGTTACCATTAGACACATTTCTTGTTGATAGCTTAATAGGTGCATTTAAAAGTAGTTTTTGCTGTTGGCTTGATTTACTTCCCAGAACTGTATTGTGAAGTGGCTCAATGGATTTATTAAATTCCTCCAGTTTTCTGTTTGTGGGCCATGGGGCATGCAGGTTTTCGTGTCAGCTCTGTATGTGAATAATATCTTTATCCTGAGGATTTGAAGCACTTCTGAACTGTAATTACTGATGGTTTCTGTTTGCAAAACTGAAGCTAATAAAAGACAAGGTGACAAAGAGTCAAGCTGACATGTTTCCTCTATGGAAGTGTGCCTTTCTGGCCAGATCTGTGGAGAGACTTGGTTAAGGAATCTGTCCTGAGTATTGATGAAGCATCAGCTGAGGGAAGAGGACATAGAATAATGCTTCTCAGCTTGTGCATGGAATAGCATTAGCAGCAAGCAGTCCCTTCAGAAAGGAGGCAAACAAGAAGTAAAAGAGCCCAGTGTCAACTGCTTGCTGTGAAAGGGGAGCGGTGGAGGTGGGAGAGGGAGTAATGACATGTTGAGCTGGGAAGTGGTTTGTCAGCTGAGTTCGGGTACGGTATTTGTCTGCTCTGTCCTCTCCAGCGTTGGCTGTGAAAGTAGAGGGGTCTCTGGCTGCTGCTGTTCTTAACTTGTGCGCTGTAATGAGCCTGGACTACTTAAATGATGTCCCAGGGGGTTAACCTGTTGTTTATGTTTACAGCCAGCCTTGCTTTTTTTTCCAATTCTGATTGTCTTTTGACTTCATGAATGTAGTCTTACTTAGACAAAATTTAACACTTGTAGGGGGGCATGTTTTTAGAATAACTCAAGTGCTTCATCTGAGCTGTTTTTATGCAACCTGACGAGTAAGCTCGTTATTGTTAAGAGTCCCCACGTGAGAAACTGTGACAATAAAAATAGTCCTGCTGGATTCATAGGATACAGACACAGGTTAGGATTATCCTGGAATTGTAGCTGCTGTAGCCCCCTGCTGTGTGATAATGCAAATGGCATCTAATGCCTTAATGTGCTTGGCTCCGAGAAGGCACTGGATTGTGCCATGTGTGGGAGCAAACGACCCACTTCCAAGATTTGCCAACACCGGGCAAATCTTCTCAGTGCGTTTGCATCAGACACTTCAAATGCTTGCAACCTGTCTACTAGTGAAAGTAATGCAGGGACTCTTTAATTTGTCAGAAACTGTGGTCACTGATGCAACAAATCAGCCAAGACAGGTAATCGCTTGCGGGTGAGACTCTTTTCATTAGCCCAGATCTGTTACAAGCAGAATAAAAAAAACTGCAAACAAACCTGGACAAACATGGATATAACTACTTATGAGATCATCTAAGCTGATTTAAGATGAAGTTGTTGCATGTTACGCGATATCTTGTGTATCTAGACTTTTGTTTTGAATTTTCAGTTGGACTTCTGTTAGCAAAACCTTGGCAACCCAGTGCTGCCTGCACAGGGGTTGTCTTGACAGCTAAGCGTTCATATGCTAATACAGTGAACAGCGAGTCAAATGCATGTAGTTTTAATTCTGTAAGTTCTGTTTGGGGCATAAACAATTACAGAATAAGAGCAGTTTTAATACAGTCTCGATGTGGAATATTTTAGACACAAGTTGAATCAAATTTTTTCTCTCTACTTGATGGTGTCTGTCTTTGTATGACTTCCATCAGTCTAACCAAGGCTTGGTAGGCTTATTAGCTGCTTAGTTCTTAGGATAGTTCGTATTTTATGAATTATTTTGCTTGATTTCTTCATGCATTTTCATTGATAGTCATCCTACAGCATTTCAGGTTTAGAACATGAAGTAACTAAACAATCCGAATTCCCACTGATGATGTCCCACAACTTCCCTGGGGAGTACATGAATAGGGATTACTCACTCAAATATTTATCACTCTTGCATTCAAAGTATTTATCAAGTTTCTACCATCAAATCAACTGTAAACAGTTTTGAAGTTTGTCACCAAAGAAGTAACTCCATGGAAATGCTGATCAACCTCTGTTGAAACAAATACATTTTTCTTGTCTACTTTCCTGTTAGCTTAGTTCTTCTTTATATTTTTTACATTTTATTTCAGAAATGTAGAACAGTCAATCTCCCTCTGCTTTTAAATTTTTTTTGTCAGTTGCAATTCCATGATAATGTACTGTAAATGTCTTTAAGTTATAGTTTATTATTATAGAAGCCTTAGTTCTCATAATTAGATTTCTCATCCCTCTGGCCTGATCCTACTATGGACAAAATGTGTTGAATGAGATTACTCTTACTCTTTCCACCAAAGAATTATTCTCTTAATAGTAGTTTTTCTCTTAATATTGCTATGTAAATTGAAGCTTGGATTTTGAGATGGTTTTGTTTTTTTTTTTCTTTTTCTCTCTTCTCCATTACAAATGTTGATTAAGTAACTGGTGACAGGAATTATGTATGGGCATGGACATCAGGTGGTTTCCAAAAGAACAGCAGTATAACCAACCGGAGTGTGGTTGGCTGTGCTAGAACTACCTCTTCATCTAACACTTTAAAATGTAGAAATAGGAGATGTTGTCATTGTCCTGTTAATGCCTTCTCCAATAGAAAGAAGGATTGCTTTGGTTTTGTTTTAATTGAGCTGAACAGCAAGCAGAAACTTTCAAAAGTTAGGCCCTCAAAACAATGCAGGGTCTTCTGTAGAGAGAATGCCACTGACACGCTTTTTAAAATACACATCCTTAGACAAATGCAGAATGCTAAAACTATTAGACACAGTTTAGTGTGTGTATCCTCTGGGATTGCATCGATACTAAGTATGATCTTAATGAGCATATACCTTCTTCCCAAGGAGTTCTTGAGGTGTGTTTGAAAGGAAGAAAGACAAATATCACGTTCCAGTGGCAAGGAATAAATTGTAAAATCATGATTTCTCTCTGGAATTTGCCCTTGAACAATTGTCTTTCTACATAATGAAAACATTTTGGAAAGAACTGAGTATTTTCAAAAATGAATATGGGTGTCTTTGCTAGGGCTCTTAATGTTGTGGGTTCTTTCTCTCTCTCTTTTTTTTTCCTCTTTTTTTTTTTTTTTTCCCTCTGAACCTATTTCAGGATCTTTTCCCTTCATTTTTAAAATGAAAATTAAAGAGAAAGCCCAAATGTTTGCATTTGCTCTTATGTTGATGCATACTAAGCTCAGGATGGGTGCTTTAAATATCAATGCATAAGACACTATTGTAATAGCATCCTAAGGGGGTTGAAAGAAGGAGAGAACACTTATTTCAGTGACAAAACTCTGGGGGCTGTGAAGCTGTTCTTCCAGTGCTCTCCTTTAATGCTGGAGTTTGGTGTGTAGGACTTTTTAGCGTGTGGAACTTGGAACAGGCACACAGGATTTAGTGAACAATGTAGGTGGTTAATTTTGTTAGGTTTCCTTCCACAATGTCTGTCTAGCCATTGTCCCATCTCCTTTCCATTTAATCTGCAAAAGTGAAAAAGAAAATCATGCTTGCATCCTTTGCTTTACTTTTATTTGCAAAATAGAGATCTTGGGACCTTTTTTAAGTCTTCTTTAGGAGTGCTTTTGCTGTCTTGACAAGTTTGGGATTTTTGAGGGAAAGAATTTCTTCCCAACAGTGTCTTGAGTTGTGTTTGCTGCTTTTTTGTTTAATCAAATGGCTCTTAGAGAGTGTGAGTGGTTGTATAACTTTCACGTTTTAAATAGCAGCAAATCAATTTTAATTTAGTTTTACATTACTATAAATTCATGCATTTATTTTTGTTTTCTATTTTGTAATACCCAATGTAGATTTATCCTTTTTTTTCTTACATAGCTGATAAAGATTATGAACTGTCCATAAGCAGCTGCTTTTCAGTTTCAGAAAAATAATTATAGTGTATGTTCCTCAATTCAAGCCTCTAAAGTTCTTCAGAGCTGAAAACTTTGCTGGATAAGTTTTGTTCATGTGGAGATACATTCCTGAACTACTCTACAGCTTTTTCTTTGTTCTGTGAATGGAGTTGGCAGGGTTTAGGCTTTTTGCAAAACAGTGTATATCACCACGTATCCAGTATGGTGGTTGTTTAAATAGCTTTGATAGTCCCTCTATCATCGTCTTTGTGTAAACAGTTTGTTGGCTATCTGTCATTTTCTTTGCTGGATGGGAAGGATAGTGCAGGAGAGACTGTTTTCTTTTGTTAAAAATATCCTGGTGATATTTTAAACCTCTCATATGCCACAGTATTAATCAAACAATGGTTTTAATCATGGTGATTCAATTACTAAACCTTGCGTGAAAGAACCAGACTCTGCTGCTACATGCAAAAATAATCTGTGGCCGTGTATGAAGATGCAGTTACACCTTTCTGGATATCATTACTGTGGGATGCACTGCATTATTGCTGCTTGTTCTGGCAGAAGGCGAATAGGCAGCACAGCTGTACAGACCCATTAGAGTCTTAAAACTCTGTTTTTATCAAAGTTCAGCACTGGAGATTCAAGAACTGCCACTGACTGACAGCTCTGAAGAGAGTAAGACCAAATTACTTCACAGCAGCAGTTGTAGTAGGCACAGGCACTTCGGTATTTTCTGTCTGTTCCGATATTTATCCCAAACTGACCTACATCTGCTGGATTAACAGTGTAACTTGACCTGCTTTTATTCCTGCCATGCTGTAAGGCACGAAGGCTGTTCTGGTTAGTCCCTAACCAAGGGAAAACTGTACTAGTTGAAGCAGAAGCAATCAAATTTCTTTTAATTAAAAGATTGTAAAAAGTGTGTTCTAGCATCAAGCTAATTTTATATTTATGCCTTTTAAAGTATTTTTTTTTTCTTCCCTGAGTGTTAATATGTTTTTATATGTGAAGTTTAAATCTTGACATGGTAGTTGGTCCTTTATTGCGGTACACTGGAGAACAGTGAAGAATTCTCCATTGCTTTGCACAGTTTATACAGAGAAATTAAGACTTCATTTGATAAATGAAACCACTTATTTACACGCTTGAATTTCTTTCGACTGAGTGAGATTTTTTATGTCTTCAAATACACAAAAACGTCGAACAGCAGCCATTTGCAAGTTGGAGAATTAATGCAGTGACTAGAAATATTACTCACTAAAGAGATTACTAATCAAGGATTAACAAAGTATCCCAAATTGTGACAGGTCATAAAATGGTATAACATACTGAAGTATTCAATTTATTTGAATTCTTTTGTTAGCATCTAACATAATAGTAGTGAGAATGAAAGAACTCCTTGTCTTTGGAGGAAACCTTAAACTAACATGCCAATTCTTAAGTGACATGTGAAATATCTTCTTGGCATTGCAGTTTTCTCTTAACTTTACAATTTTTTAAACTTTTCCATTTCAGGTTTCTAATAATGTTATTGATGTTTCCAGGCTTGTATCATGTAGCCTTGTATCCCTATGACAAATGGGTGGGATTTGGACCAATATAGAGGAAGATACAAGTGCCGTCTTGTTCAGCGATGATTGTGGTTAATGACAAATTATATCTGAGCAGTCCAGAAAATGGTATCTGTGCAGATGAAAAATTAAATCGGTGCAGTAAAATTTTAATTTTAAATTAGAACCAATTGTAGCAAAATTGGCAACACCAAACATTAAGGAGCTTTTCAGAACTTAAATATCAAATTAGACAATTGAAAGGACATTGTATATTAAAAAAGTGTATCTCATCTTTTGGTCTAAAACCAAACTAGCAGTGAATAGGTTAGAGGCTGTGCTTTCTCTAAAGGCTGGAATCCTCAGTCTAACATGTCTTAGGACATATCTTGACTGCTGCTTATATTAACACAGTCAAGATGGTGTGGTTTTGAACACAGGCAGGGTATAAGTAGTTTAAGTATGGGTTAGAACCTTGACTATTTGCCCATCTTCTTCAGAATTATTTGCCATTCTTGTTATTAGATGGAATTTTTTTGTCAAGTATGTGGCATATCTGTCCTCAGTAAATGTAAAGTTTGTGGTTTACAAACTTCTGATTAATGCTTCTTTTTGGTATGTAAAATGCAAAATTCATACCCTTCTTAGACTGAATAAATCTCATTCATTTCTTAAAGAATGGTCCAAAGCTCACATAATTCAGGTACTTTCCCCACAAAATAAGCCTGAGTTCTAGAATTGGGCCAGAATAAAATTAAAATGTTTTCAGCTTCCTAAGTCATCTTTGTTTTGCAAATTGCAAGTCATTACTGCTTTGCTGCCTTCTGAATGGTGAATTTGGGAGCCACTGGGAAAGCATATAATCAATAGAAATATATGGGCCATTTGTTTTTATTTATGACAGATAAAAACCTCAATGTCTTGTAGACTTATTTATGGGACTTTCACATAGGCTTTACACATAAGATTAATGTAATTTCAAAATAGCTTGGAATGTAACATTGGTTTAAGTGACTAGGCTTTTATATATTTTGTGGACGCAATATCTGGGGGGGGAGGAGAAGTGTTCTTGAAAATAATGGAGTTGCAGAATTTTCCAAGCTGTCTTTGGGTTTTGAGAAAAAGAGTTATGCCAGATTTTGTACAGATCTGCTTTTGTCTGTTAGAAAAAGAAGAGATACTTCTGTTCTACAAAAAGACAATTTTTTCCTCATCTGATGCAAAATGGAATAACAGGAAATCTGAATAAAGAAGGCAGTTGAACACAAGCTATATAAAGGAGATATCTATCTATCTATCTATCTATCTATCTACCTCCTTTAATATGTTCTTAATTTCTGTGATAATTAAAGGATATTCTTCATTTACTGTCATATCTGTACCACAGGATTTGGAAGTGCAGATGCACTTAATGTTCATTAGACTGTGTTGCAAACTGAAATATACCATAAATCCCAACAGGGAAACAGAATCTGGTAGTCTTTATCATTTCAAGTAAACAAACAAGAAGTTTTTGTTTAATGAATTATTATCATAGACTTTTTAAAAAAAATTTTAATTGGTCATTAAAAACTCATATAATTTGAACTTTTTTCCAGAAAGTAAATATCTTCAGAAAGAAATTTCAAAATAGGTGACTGCCTGGTCACAGATAAATGCAGTGTAAGCTGCCTCTACGCCTTGTCTGCCCAGGATGTCTGTCAAGAAAAACAAACTTCTTTTTTTTTCCTTCTGCTTGCTGCTTCAAGGCTTATGATAGGGAAACAGCAGTAGCCCTGCTCTGTATGCATGAGGGATTTGCTTTCTTAAGATTATGAGGATAAAGGCCTCAAATTTGGATCCTGTCTAATCTGTTTACATTGATGTGTCAATTCTGCAGCGAGTGAGCTATGCCAGGACAGCGCCCGAGTGGCCTTCACGGGTGATACGTAGGGATGTGGATGGATGGAGGACAGGGCATGTGGACAGTTCATTTTCTCTAGGAATAAAACATCCCTTCTGGAGTTACCACAGAAGCCTTTGCTGTGAAAGACCAAGACACCTGTGAGGATCAGGCTGGAAGAAACCCCTGTATGACTGCAGGTTTGCAGGATGCAGTGGGACTTTGCAACTTTCTCCTGCTGTGACTTTCACCTCTTCCTCTCTGCAGGAAATGGAATGAAACAAGTAAAGATTTTTAGGAGACATGCATTCTGTAGAAGCTGTGAGAGGACATCCTTCTTCCTACTTTGGGGAGAAAATACCTGAGAGGGATGTGACAGCAGGCTTAGAACTAGTTTGTTCCCTTTTTTTTTTTTTTTTTCTTCCAGGTTTGTTCTGTTTCGGTTTTGTTTTATTTTTAGTTATTTGTGTTTTCTTCCCACTACTCCTCTGCCTTCCTAAAATGTGCACTGACAGAGGTGAGGAGGAGAGCCAGCAGGAGTCAGTCCCTGGCACTGGAGCCTGCCTCCTGCCAGGGACACCAGTTTCAAATGCTTTTTACAGGGGCAGTCATAAGGCTCCAGTCTCTTTTGTCCATTCATCTGATTTTTTGCGTCAGTAAAGCATGGAAGACTTCCTACAGGCATAAGCAGGACAGGGCAAATCTGAGAGCTGAAAATACTTCAAAAGTCACCATAGAAAAACCAGGAATTGAGATGAATTTCTGAACATTGGTGCAAATGTACTGCATGAGAGCATTTCAGCATAGCTCCATTTCATTTTCCTCATTCTGAGTTTAGATAAATCAATTATTTGATTTGAACATTTAATTCAAATGCAGCTAAAGCACTTTGTAGGTGCAGTTAACTCCCATTTTCTCTATAATGTTACAGGACATGGCATCTCACTGTAGAATGCAGTACTACCCAGAATACTCAAAGTATCAATGTCACTTGTGCTCTATTTCAATTAAGAGGCTTACAGAAAAGATCCAGGGAAATGTATATTAGTATGAGAAATTGGAGTTCACTTTTGAATATCAATGTCAAAACAGAAGATGACTGTGGAAATACAGTTCCACTGCTATTATGTCCTCTTGATCTGAGTGAGAATTTAGGAAATCTAGCATGTCTAGAAAAATGGAATGACTGCTCTGCATGTGTAGCAATGTGCTTGTCAAATTTAAACGCTGGCAGCCACGCTACTGCAACTTGGGTGAGATGTTTGCGTGGCAGGAGTAGGCAGCTTCTTAGGTGCTGCTCTTGCCTCCTGGGAAACTTCGGGATTGTCCCAATACACACCACTCATTCTCTAGAAGGGGAAGTTCTTCACATGAAAGCCTTCAGTCCAGCTAGCACCTGAAATATCTACCCCATTTCTGAAAGGCTTCTGCTGCTTGCAGAATACGAAAGTAACTGTGAAGCAACTGGCAATGAGTTTTTTAAACACATTACTGAGGCCCTGGGGATGTCTGTATCATGAATATATTTTTTGTGTCTGGAACATGTGTACACACTATAAAGTGTCAGGCTATCATACAGGGGAATCAATACAAATGCGGCCTTTTGGTTAAAATAGGGAAATATTCCCACAAGTAGTATTAGGAATGGATGAGCAATCCATTCAGGGTTCCTGGTGCTTCAGAGCAAGATTTGTATTACTGCAAGTCTCTGCCATTCTTGCATGTGCAAGTTGTTTTTTGTTTTTTCGGGTTTTTTTTCACAGTATACACTTGTAAAGCTTCTACATCAGATGCTTTAATAACTCCTGACAAACTTGTTAGTATTGTTTCCTGTGGCAGTGTGACAGATTTTATTGCAGAATACGCACGCATATGTGAATTTAGATTACAAAAATAAATCAATGGATGATGATATTTGAAAACTTTTAAATAGAGAACTAGGTGGTGCTGTTCTTTCATCTTTGTTGCTTAGCTGAATTCTTAAGTATGGACTGAGAACACCAGGCTACTACTTTTCAAAAATGAATTTAGCTGTCCTAAATATTAGAAGAAGTTACTGTTTCAGATTTCATTAAGAATGCTACTTTAACAGCTAATAATTGCACAATGCAACACATTATACTTAATGAAAAAGAACTTTTGCATTGAACAAATGGTGTAGTTTTATTCAGCATACTTCTTTTTATTTTCAGTTTGAATGACTTCAGAGTTGATTCAAATAACTTTTTAGACTCTATGCTTGGTGTTATATTTAGGATTATTTGGTCTGATCAGTTTAGCTTGTTTAGAAATGTGAACCTTTTTAACCCTTTTCTGTTGTTGGTTTCTTAAACACTTCGGGACTAATTTGCTAACAGCACAATGAGATCATCAATAATAGCTGGAAGAAATTTGTTGTAATTCTGTAGTAGCAGTATATAAACCACAATTAATTAAACAAGAAAACCAGTTTATTAAGTTTTATTCCATTTACAAAAAATTTAAATTTTTAATCACTGTCTTGTCTCAATACCATTAATGCTGCAATAGGAAATAGTGAAGCTAGGTTATAATGAACTGCCTAGGATTGAGATAGATTTGTTTTATTAGTGTTCATGTTGCAGCAGAATAATAAATGTCTAATTAGAATCCAAATCCAGTATGTAGCTCTTTGGTAGAGAGTGCCTCTCATTGACCACTGCTTAAACTAAAATGCTGAAAGAACAGATGGAAGATAAAAAAATAAGGGCAAAATGTACTTCTCCACTGAAAAAGAAATGAAAATGTGCTGTAGCTAGGTCAGAGTAATAAATGTGTTTGCTCTAAGTATATAATTACTTATTCAAAAAATAAGCTGCAGCGGTTTGTGGAGGAGTCTGAAAACACTTTTTCATGGAATTTATTTCCCCTATTCCTTCTGAAGTGCTGCAATATAGAGTGGAATCTGAAGCAGAAACTTGGGGTTGTACTTTATACCTAATAATGAACAATCAAAAAATGCTTTTACTTGACTCAAATTAGAGATTTAGTCAAATATCCAAATAATTTCCATACAGTTGCAAATTTATATCTACCAATGCTAAAAGCGATAATTCATTTTATGTTGATTTTTGTGAGATTTAAGTGTCACAGGTGTAGTTATTCCAATGTTTGAAAAGCACCAAAAGGTGTTTTGATTTCTCTTTGGAAACTGGAAAGAAACCCAAAACAACTCCAATTCACAAAGAATTTTAAAAAATCCTGTTTCATTCTTGGCAAGCAAATATTCTTGGCTCTGGAACAGGAGTGACATTTTACTGTGCTCTGTGTGGTAATTGACTTTGTACAGTGTTTTTGGTTTGTACCATTAAAAACTACTAATAAAAAGTCACTGCCAGAGTTAATTCAGTGCTTAGCACTTGCTTATTGCAGAATTGCATCTCAGAGATAGTGGTTCAATTTGCATGGGTTTGCAGACTATTTACTTTTAAAAGGGATGTGTTAATAGATTAAGTGTTCCTAACTGTAATTGGGTACAAGTGTGCAGAAGATTTCTGAATGCATATTATAAATTGAAAATTATCAAACCAGCTACCTTCAGGAGTTTCTGCTTTCTCCCTCAGCCTATAGTTTGTCTTGTGGATTAACACGATGAATTAACACTCATGAATGTTGGAAGTACTGAATTTTTGCAGTATTTTCCTCTTTTCCTCAGGAAGTGTTGGACCCCTGCATCAACTCCTTCTGTGTGCAGGTGTTCTCCTGAAGAAACATTTGACTGGAAAGAGAGAGAATTTATTTCAAGTAGTTACTTCTTTTCAAGTCTTCTGACTCAAAACCACTAAAATTGATCATTTGTGTACTGTGTTGGAGGTGGGCTGTCGATAAATAAACAAAAGACTACTTATAAGTCTTTCTGCACCAGCCCACTCCTTTGAAAGCAGCTGAGCATGAACATGTGAAGGAGTGAGGTGTTAGAGACAGAGCTGCTGTTATTTTACTGATTTTTTTAAGTTATAGATTCTGTTCAAGAATCTAATTTAAGCTTTTTGCCCTGAAAATGTCCTGTCCTGTGATTCCTACAAAATTCTGCAATATTCCAAAATAATTTCTAGACAATGGGTGCTGCTTGATCCTCAGATCTGAGGAAGAGAGAGGGTTATTATTATTTCAAAACAGAGGAAATATGATAAAAATGATCTTTATTTCTTTTGTTCTGCTTTGGTTCTGGGAAGCACAATGTTTCCAAAAGCATGAAAGGTGTCCTTGCCCATGGCAGGGAGGTTGGAAATAGATGATCTTTGAAGTCCCTTCCAACCCAGGCCATTCTCTGATTCTATGATTCTGTGATCACTAAAGCTCAGATTTGCTTTCTAAATACATTAAAATAATACTAAGTTCTTATTTTGATTTTCCCCCCTCTTGAGTATTACCAGTATGGGAAGAGATCTGAACAAGGTACTGAGTTTTAGGTAACTCCTGTTTGAAATCATTTAGATTGGCGCTGTAAGTTTGTTCCCTTGGCTTGCATTGCAATGAATACCTTATACCTGAAGTGCAAGATGACACCATATATAAGGTTACTTTTCTGATCCAGGAAAATGCCACGATGTAAAGGAGCCATAAAATACTTTGCATTTCTATTTGTGAGAAAATGTTTTTTGTTTTTTTTTTTTGCAACATTCTTTGATTTGGGCTTTGTATTCCACTTTCAGATTTTATTCTCTTTTAATTGGCTACTTCACCTATTTTTTCCTCCATTGTCTAGGTTTTTACTTTGTTGGGTTTTTTTTTTGTTGTTTTTTGGGGTTGTTTTTTTTTTTGTTCTTATGTCAGTGTGCTGACATAAGACTTAATATTTTAAATTTATTAAATCAGCTGAAGAATAATTCTGAATAGACATGAAATTGTTGTCCGTTTTGGGCCAAAACACAAGGAACCCATTGTCGCTTGAAACTTCAGGGTTTTTTTTTTCTTTCCCTTTTGTTTGGATTTGAGTAAGGATAATGGGGATAACAGTAAACGTTAATGTCTGATGTAGTAAAAAGGACAACTACACCCAACTTCCATTTTATCTATGGAAGGGTTTTGAGAAGGGGGCCATAGAGAACTACCCTGCTTTTCATAACAATATCTCAGCTTTTGCTGCTGCTGCGCCACTTTTAAGTTCTTAGATACTTTATTTTGATATTGACAAGTACTTTCCCTTTGTTTTCATCATTTTTCAGCTGCTACAGTTACAGTGACTGTATACTTTCCAGTATAGTCAAAGCAAGACTCTTTAGTATAACTTTAGTGTAGAGTGTGACTTTTTGGTTTGTTTCTTCAGCATAGCTTTAGACAACTCACACTTCAGAGCTCAGATGAAAACTAAACACGACGTGTACATAGAGAGAATTTAACCTGAACTCTTTCTTCCAAGTATGTAATTTAAAGGAAATAATTAATATTTAGAGTAAACAGTGCGTACTCCTCCTTTCCCCTTGATAATAGGTTCTCAGAACCTTTGGATTTAACTTTCTAAAGTTGACACTACCTGCGTTGAGCTGTAAGGCTACTCAGGCTCATGATAGCTATACAATTTTTTTGAGAGTTGTTTCATAGTGTTTATCATGATTAATTCATCTTGAAAACTCCTATCTGTACATAACATTGCAGACATAGGAAAATTAAATAGAAATTATGAGATAGGCAAAGCATTGTTTGTCTACCTCTGTCTATATCAATACTGAAAATAAATGATCAAGAAGATAGGGCAATTATTTCATGATATTTGATGAACCTAATTCGATTATTTAGCTGACTCTATGCAAATATTCCAAGTATGCAGGAAAGAAGTATTTTGGGGGTTTTTTGCTAGCCACCCTTCACTCTCTCTACTTCCCTGAAGAATTTGAAGTGTGCATGAAACTTTCCTGGCAACACTTAAAAATACAAATAAAATTCTGAAGTCCAGCTCTTCTGCCATGAAACCAGTTATTTAAGCTGATTTGAAGATGATTGTGTTTTTTCATCTCTGTGGGACTGTATAATTTGGAATTCTATTTATTTTCACTGTCAAACACGTAAGCAATCGGTATCAATGCCCAGATAATATCACGGTTATTTTGTTGCTATAAATTGTGTGTCCTCTATGATTTTTTGCAGTTGGAATTGTAGGCATGCCCATGTGTCTACTCCGTACCTGCTTCTGAAAATACAAAGGTGCAGTCACAGTATGTGAAAAGTCATTCAGCCCCACACAAGTGTTGGCATTTTTCTCCACTTGCTGAGTGCATAAGCTGTAAATTTTAAGTAATTGCCATGTAGAAACCTCATACATATAACAGGACCGTTTTATCTATGCTTCTTTGTCAGCAGCTGCATCCCAGAATGGATTTGTTAAATAAGTACCACTGTTCTGCAGTCTGCGCTTGTACGTGCTTTTAAGTTGTCTGATGATCTCAGCAAATCAAAAACTCTTTCCCCACCCCACCAAATAGTCTTCTGAGATTGTGGAAGTACTAAAACTTATTCACAAAAGTGATACAATAAAGGAGGCTTTTGGCCATCTAAAATGTGGGCTAAATTATTGACTGTTGGTCCATTAAATGTTTTGTCTTGTTGCTGGCTCTGCTGGCAAGTGTTTTTCAACACTTTCATTTTTGAGGGTTTCTCGTGGCAAAACGCCAAGACAGACAAAGTATCAAGTAAAGCTGAGCTCTTCATTCTGCACTAACCCTTTGAGTTGAGCCTTATTCTATATGATGTGTATCTTCTGAGCAGTTACAGTTCATGAGCTTGTAGCAAGGTTAGGGGGCTGAAAGTGGAGTTGCCAAACAAGTCCCTGAGCTGGAAACATCATGGGGCTGTGACTGAGATAATTAGCCTTGTGTAGTTCATCTTCAATACACTGGTTTTCCTTACTCTTCTCTTTGCAAGCACAACCATTCAGCTTTTTGTTGATATATGTCCCATTCTTCTCAGTGAGATTTTTTAGTATCATCTCATCCCATCACTGCTCTAAACCAGATCTAGTCTCGGAGCAGAATGCTAAAAATGCATGTTGAAATTCAGAGTTTTGAGTGAGATGTAGTCCAGGTTAAAAATGCAACCTCCCCTATGGTCAGTGCAGAAGCTCATGTGCAGAAGTTTGGAAAAAAGTCAGGTTGCAGTTTCTATTATTTAAGAAAAAATACGTGGTATCTAGGTTGCATTTATTGAATAGGTTTTAAATGTATTTTTTTATAAACTTTTAAACTAAGTTTAACTCTCTATATACATATATTCATATTTCATCACTTGATTTGCACTGCATTCAAAGCTAATAAATTAAATGTCCATGCATGAGTCGGCTTCTGGCAAGAAAGTTGCCCAAAACTAAAGACAACTTAAGTGCAATAACTGAAGCATTCTGAAAGTGAAAAATGAAAACATCCCCCCCCAAAACGTGTATTTTTGCTCCGTCTAAAGAGAAGTCACATCCAAAATGTGTACTATTTGTTTGTATAAGTGTTAATGTCAATGCAATATGGAAGACCTGTTACTGGCTGGTTCAAGAGAGTCAGAATTATGCTGTTCCAGGTCATCGTGGGTCATCTGGTTAATGCTGGATGTGAAAGGCTGTGCTGCATTCCAGCCTTTGTCCTACTTTCATGAAACAGATGCTCTTCGCTGAAGAGACATAATTAATTTCTATGAAATGGGTGGGTGTCTGCCATTTCTTAAATGTAACCATTTCATTTAGTTTTGGGTAAATTCTTTGTTGTTTGTAGCTGCAGGAGCTCATATTTTGAGGTTTTGAACTTGTTAGACTCCAAGGCAAGCTGAACAAATGGAAACACAATTGCCTAATACGAATACTTTCAGTGCTTTTAAGCTTTTTGCTTCTTTTGCAAGCATTTGAGCTTATTAACCCTAAAAAAACCCCAAACCTGAAATGGTAACAAATATAAGTCTCAATGCAACCTCCTCTTTTCACAAAAAGAACCGAAAATTTGCAACACCAGAAGGTCAGTCTAAAGACCTCTAGTTTTGCATTGAATGTGGTTTAATGAACATTTTCTTTCTTTCTTTGAGGTTGTTTTTTTTTTTTTTTTTTTTTTTTTTTTTTTTTTTTTTTTGCTAAGCAGTAATTCTCCTGTAAAAGATTGGGCTATTTACTAGCAAGACTAAAAGGTAATACATCTGAAAAACATGATAGTATGAATTTTATTATGCATGTGAAGTACAACCACTAAATTTTCAGTGGCAGATCTATTTCTTTTTATTATTGGTTTCCACAGGCTGCAGTGAGGGGAGCCGTCAAACCAGATCTTCTGTAGGCACCGCCTTGCTGATCCTGGAGTGCCAAGGCTAATCTTGCTCATCTACAGGGCTGAGCGTGCACATTTAGGTGGGGGAAGCATCTCGGGAGGATTTGCAAGGCTGGGAGACTCCAGTGGAGTCATGGGGAAGAGGAGACTCCAGGTGGAATCCAGACTTGGATGGTTTTCTCTCTCCTGGGCAGCACAAAGCTGCATTCACATGGTGGCATTAGATATTATGGTGAGCGAGGAAATAGGGAAATGCAGAGAGTTCTGAAATGCTGGATAGAAAGGAGAGGGATAGAACTGATGTACAGTGATATGGCAGAAGGGAGAGAAACAGGACATGTTATTTGAGGCATGAAGGGAGGACTGTCTGCTGTAAGGTGTAGGAAAATAACGTAATTTCAGATGGAGAACTTGCACAAAGATCCCTGTCATGTGTAGCTGGTTCAGCCTCACTACACAGTTTAGTCCTAATCAAATTGCAAGTTAAAATGTATTCTAAATTCCTTATTAGAATTAAGAAGTTACATGTTTTGAACGTGCTTCAGCTTCACATACTTTCTATAATAAAAGAATAAAATACTTATTAGGGTAAAACGTTAAATACCAGTTTATGGTTATAAATTGATTTTTCTTAAAAGACATTGTGGAAATTTATATTACCTTATTTCTTCACCTTTTTTTTTTTGTTCCTCTGTAAGATCTCTTTAATAATGATATACTTGTTTCTGTGGTTGGTTCTTCCTGTGCCTGATTTCAGAAGAACAGCTTGAGTGACTTCCTCAATTCAGTTTTTATATAGTGGCAAATATCTTATGCTTCTATTCCAAAGGCTGTGTGCTTGACTAGCCTCAGTCCAGAGGGTGAATATCCCTCTATGAACAGAGCCTATTCTAATAGTTTTCAGAATATATATCAGCACTATTCTGCTATTCTAAGCTGCCACATACTGTAGTCCCTTTTATGAACCAAGAATTCATTTATAAATGCAATTAGGAATTTATTGTTACGAATCCTTCCTTATTTTTAATGTCCACTGCTGCTGGATTACTCTGCTTGTCATTTATAGGAACTGTAATATTTGGAGCTCATATTTTTGATATATTGTTTGGGGTTTTTTTTTGCTTTGCTTCCAAGTCTTAAACAAGAAACTTAAAACAGGGAACTCTGTATAGCATGCAGAAGGAATGAATAGCTACCATTTCTCATTTCAGGCTGTTGTACTGGCCCAGTGTTTTAAGTCGTGAAGGTTTTTTTAGCTCTTGAATTGTGCTTTTTCCCTACACTTGATAGTTCTTCCGAAGTCTATCATCAGTAAATTTAATTAGCACAGCCCTACCTATGTGGTAATTGTTGCTTATGGGAATGTTGAATGAATTTTGTCCAAAGATCAATCTCAGGATCTCCAGAAATAAGCAGAAGCTAGTAGAGTTTGATTTCCCTTTCATATATGAAATATTTTTTGTCTTAGGAAGATCTGAGATTATTTGTTTCCTGCCTTCTATTAAACTTAAAAAATGATAGGTTGGTATTTTTTTTTTTTTTTTTATGTGTCCAACATGGTATTTATCACAGTAAAAATATTTGTCTTCTGATATAGAACTTGAAATTTACTTTACTTTTTAATCAAAATTCCATTCATGTTGCATTAAAAAAAATATTATACAGATGGAAATACTTTTCCTCCTTCAATCTTCTTTGTATATTCATTGCAAGACCTTACTTGTTAACTGTTCTTTTCATCCTCCTTGCAAGCATTAATTTATTCTTGCCTTGTTTCATTTTTATGATTACATTTTTTGTAATGTTTTCAACAAGTTTAGGTGAAAATTGATCAAAGAGGTCTCTTGGTGTAGCTGTCTATTCATTAAAGTCAGAAGCTTTTCAATAGCTCTTTGGGTTTCTGCCCACGGATTAAGATTGTCTTTCCAGACAAACTCTTGTGAAAGTGCTGACTCTTGAGTATTTGCTACATTTCACTGTAGATGCTTTAAATCTTCATTTCGTCCTTCTGAAATGAAAAGTTTGATGTATTTTTTTCCTAGTTCATCAGAAATGTTTTCTGGTTGTGCAGTCCAAGGTTATATATTCTGCTCTATGATTTAGCTACTTGACAAAACCATGTGTGAGATAATATGAAGTGTGGTTGATGCTTTGTGGCAAAAAAGCCACCAAAAAACCACCAAACAAATCCCATCTTAATCAGATTTCTGTATTCCCAATACTGGTACTCAATGTTCTTGAATGTGTATCTGGAAAGTTGAAAATGTATTAATTTCTAGTGGTATCTGCTGACAGACCAAACCCACAATGTAGTCAAAAGAGATTGAACTTTAGAAGGAAGCCGTCCTACAGGATTTTCAAAGTTCTTCTGTGGGTTGAAATCACAAAAGAGGGAAAACAGTTGGTGTTTTATTTTTACTCTTTAATTAATTATAAACATGTACTTCTGCCTTTGCATAACATTTTAAAATATGGCTTTGCAGACCTGCAAGGGGTTTTTTTTATGACTTTGGAATAGCATGTAAAGTTATTTCACAGTAGAATAAAGAAATCACTGCTTAATATAATGTTAATCTTTTTACTAAACTAAAGCTGTTCACCTGGGAACATTATTTTGGCCTTACATTCGTTTAACAGAACTTCATTGATTCTTACTACATATAGTTTTGAAATAGATTCTTGACCATCTATAGTTGTTTTTGTAAAAAAAGTCAAGTTCTAAATTTATAAAAGCTGTTCATGACAGAAAGTGCATGAGTCTGGTGCATATATGTGTGTGTGTGGTTAGGAATACGTGGTATGTTGAATTACACTTTTTTTGTTTTCACTCCTCATGAAAAGGAAAATACATCTTTGCACCTCTTTACTTATGGCAGTTTCGTGCAATGTGACTCAGGCTGAAGTTATTTTGGCTTACCCTTCTGATGCTTTGGGTTTTAACTTTTATGTTTTTAAAATCCTGTACAGCCTAGTGTATAAGTGTGAAGCTTCTTGTAGCCTGTTAACTTCTGTTCTCTCATGCTTAGACAGACATAACAAAGCCTCTCCAGGCCTGCTCTCCAAGGACACCCAGACTGTCCTAGGCCCCAAATGTGTAAGCCAACATCTCGAGAAGGGGGGTAAACCTGGAGAAATTACACCATTAACTGAAGCTTTAATTGGAGAATTAACCCTGATATGCAAATGAACCAAATCTATAAAAGTGTGAAGAGCTCGTGGCTCGTTGTCCATCTCGGGCTCCATCTTGGCAGTAGCCTTTGGCTCCCCAGGGTGTACCTGTGAAGGCCTTTCAAATAAATATCTACCTTTATTCCTTTATTCCTGTCTAGTCTCTGTTTCTAGGTAGCCACTCAAGGCATCAGTTCTTCCCCTGAAAGTTCACAACAGTTCATTAAGAGTAACTTTTAGAAAGCAGGTAATGGACTTAAATCATTAAAAAACTCTGAAGTGCTTGTGTGTCTTCGGTAGCACAGAGATACATTGTAGAAGTGTGCGTACATATGTAAACTCTCTTAGAATATTTTGCATGCATGCTATTGAACATTTAATTTAATAGGTATTCAGGAGCAATCTTCTGTTTCTCCTTTGCTTAGTCATACTTCTGAAGTGCTTCCTCTGCAGAGCACATTACAGCAAATCTTTTGAAGTGTTTCATCAGAAGCTGCAGGTGCCTAAGACAAGTGAGACGCCTGAATAGCTGCCTTATGAAATCTACTCATCATGTGGTATTCAGAGAGATTCATGTTTGTCTACAAGTCAATCTAAAATTCAGTTCTTTCAGTAAGCACCAAGACAATGGCTACAGATTTATTTCCATCATAGTTAGTGAAGAAAGAAAAACCAATAGGATCAGCTAACTGATCTATTTCCACTACACTGTTTTCAAAGATTCACTTTGTTGTTGGAGCAGATGAGAAAGTAATAGCTAAAAGAGGCTCAAAGTTGTCATTATTTGCTGTGTTTACCACAAAGGGCATATGCTAAAATCTTACTAAATCCAGGTGCGCATTTAAAAAGTCATTTAACTTACTTAAATTATTAAACTGGAGATGACAAATTAAAAGACTGATTCGTTGTTTGTTTTCACAGTGCCAGTTGCCAGGAAAATTGCTATCCTCCTACATTGTTTCTAAACATTTTTGCTTGGGAGAGTGACCAAATTTTTCATCATTTCTGACTTTGCCAGGATGCATTTGTTCTGCGACTTAAAGCTGTTAGATATGCTCTAAATACTCCGAAAATTACAGATCGGTTGGATGGCACTGTTAGTCAGCATCTTCAGCTGCTGTGTCTCCCAGTAGCTGTTGCAGGGTGATGGGGAGAGCACACAGTGATGCTCAGCTCTTGGATTTGGCCATGTGCCTCGGTGGGGGTTTTCCTCGTGGCATCCTTTGTGTGCCTGGCAGCTCTGAGGAACATGGAGCTGATCCTGAGGGAGCAGGTTGCACCGTCACCATGCCTTCAATTCCACCCTTATGGATGGAGCTGCAGGTGGGGTAGGGGGGAACGTGGTGGCACAGCCACCTTTGGGGAGTGAGGAAGGTTAGAAGAGGAGCTGTAGGGAAGAGGGGCCAATGAGAAAACATGATGCAGGAGAGGAAAATGGAAGAGGATGTGGCAGCAGGACTGGAGCAGAGCAAGAGAGAAGAGAAGCTGCAGCAGGGTGGGGTGAGGAGACAAAGGTCCCTGGAATATAAGGAGAAGGAAGCAGTGGCCACTTTAGAGAAGTCACTCAGACACTGGGCTTAGAACTGTGCTTAGAACCCTGTTCCATTGTGGGTTTCTACACTGTTCTTACCCTCAGCATTAAAATCGTTTAAGCAAGAACACACACAAAAATGATGATGTCTCATTTGTCTCTTCTGGGGATGTAGCACCCAGATAACCCCAGCATCACTGGAAGTTCAATCCATGAGCTTGGAGTTCAGGACACGACCAGTCTGCTGTTGACCCGTGTGTCTTTTCACTTGGAGGGTGTTCTGGGACACTGATGGTTTTGCTCCAAATTTAAGACATCTTAAATTGTCTCTTTTCAAAGGTAGAACAGTTTTTCAGCTGCCGACACTTGCAAGCTTGACAGCATCATAGAATTTGTTTCACATGTGCATTAACTTCTTAAGTGTATCCTAACTCCAAATGCTAAAACAGTTAATATGTCTGTATGTCCTTCCTTTTTCTTTATTTTGAATTGTGTTGCTTAGGCTGTACCACACACTCCAAAAAAATAAATGCAAATGGGAAGTTTAATTGAATTGAGACTTTGGCAGTGTGCCAAACTTGAGTTAAAAAAAGTATCAAATGTTTCAAATATGGATATTGTATAAATTTGAAAGAATATGATATATAAAATATACCAGTATTATTGTTTTATTAATGTATGCATATAAATAGATTAAAATAATTGTATAAATATGTATTTATATAAGATTTTGAGACCTTATGTTGTTCTAAACTGTACAGTAAACACAGTCATCTTGCAAAAATCAGGAAGAACTTCTGTCTAGCTCTTTTCTCAGCTTCATGTCTGGCTTTTGCATGAGCTAAGAATACTCTTTAGTTATCCATCCTTGGAGCCTGTCTGAAACTGTCAAATTTAAAAGTTTAAAAAAACCCAAAATATCCAAAGCCCAAAACTAATGCTTCCCTCTCCCTCTTCCTTTTTCCATGTCTTAGGTCATTTAGGTGAAAGTGAACAATAAAACAGTAGAAGACTGAGACATGTGTTTCTACATGCCACAGCAAACCCATCACCAATTTTTCCCTCATCTATCAGTGTGATATTTGGGAGGGGACAGAGGGGAGCTTAATGGATCCTTCTGTGAATGCAGCTTCCTCCTGGCTTATCAGAACTATTTTGCCAGTTTTATTTCTTCTTTTAGCTGCCTCCAAGTTTATGGCCCATCTGTTGGACATAAACAAGCCAACAAGTTGTCTTGGGTTGCAAGAACTGCCTGATTCAATGGCAATTTGAAGCAGAGCCTGCTGTTGGATAGGGAGGATGTTGTGTGCAAGGATTAGACGTGTGCAGCATTGCAGAGGCTTTTGTAATACGACAGATATTGAGGGCAAATTTGAGTGACTTGTGGCTGGAAAAGGGAAGGGGTGACAGATTCTGCTGAGACCTTTTTCTTTCTTGCCATGGTCAGTTATCAAAATCTCTAAATCATCCCTATGCAGGCATGCCTGCAGAAGTTTACTATCTTGAAAGTCCTGCAAAATTGAAAGTATTTTATCCGGTTTCAGGGCATCAGGATTCAGCAGGTCCATACGTTTTATAGAGTGAAAAGCTTTTTGCCATCACTCCCTGATGCAATGAATTGTATGGATTATCTGGAATTTAGCTGCAGCTCCAAGGCCCTGTCCTTCCCTATGCTGGCCTTGCAGACAGGTGTTTTGATGCTGGAAATGTCGATGCTCCTGCTGCTGCATCTGTTGTCAGCTCCATGTGCCAGGACATTATTGGGCTGTAGTGCAGGGCCTGGAGAGTTTTATTTATAAAATATGTCGATTTTAATGTTGGTGCTTACTTGGTTCAAAAACTCTCAAATTGTCTTTTTTCTGAGAATGGTGTTTTTTGCACAGTAAAACTGCTACAGCAGAGTAGTTTTATGTGAGAATCTTCTCCATATTTATAAGGATAAGTGTATGCAGTACATTGGCAGTGAACACTATTAGCTTTGTTGCTGGGCCACAGTGGTTGTAGACAATCTTTTTGGACATTAAGCATGTGTGGTTTGGGGTTTTAAGAAGCTTTCAAGGTTTTCTGAGTCACCTTAAAAAGCGTTTCAGCCTGCTATCAGTTGGTCAAATAAAATACAAAATATGGATAAGTAAATTTAAGTTAGTGCAGATTTGGAACTTGCATGCCTGGGACGGAGAGGTCAGCATTTACATAACACAGGAAATCACAGGTGCCTAAAAAAGTGTGCCAAAGATTTACTCTTGCATACTAGAATATGCACTGATTCCTCAAAATTATGGCTGAATCTGATGAAAAGTGGGCAAGAACTATTTGCCTATTCATATAAAGGCAAGCTGATAGTACAGTCTAGAAAAATCATTGCTTTAGGCTGATGCACTCATTTTATCTACAAGTTTGAAGCAAATTCTGTGTTTCAAAACTTCCCTTACTTTCATTGGGAGTTTTTTATGTGTTTGTTTTTGTTACTTAATTAGTTTCACTCTTTGGAGGAATTTCTTCCCATACACCTATAGTATTTAAGCAGATAAAAACTATCTAAAAGGGACACTTTGTGGAGTCTTACTTGAGTTTTCTCTGCAAACCAGTTCCTCTGACCCACTTCTCAAGTTAGATTTCTTACTTTTAGTGGTTTTTGTTTGTTTGTTTTTGTGGTTGGTTGTTTCTTTGTGCTTTTAACACTTGGCTTTTACTATTCTGTGCTATCACTGGCTTCTAAGTAACAATGAGAAAATTTTTGGACTACAACTTGCCAAAACAGAAGAGCATGTTGATGGTAGAAGTGCAAATGTGGTCTCTAATCTGTACTTGCTACTGTCAAATTGGTGTTTGCAACCAATTCACCTTTTGAGCTTTTGATACCGAATTGACTATGCAGCATTTTGAGTTGCTTTCTTCCATTTACTTCTGTTTTCAATATTCCTTTTAATTAATTGGCTTAGACTAATAAATGGTTTTGTTCTTACATCCAGAAAGTATAGTTTTACTTTAATTGTTATATCTGATTTCACGTTAGTGTGCAGTATCCTAGCAACTTAATTCCTTGGTAATTTTTCTTATTTCATTCTTATTATTTCAGCAGTTTGACCAACCTTTTCTTTTCATTCTGTTGCAATGCGAATCTAAATATGGTTCTGTCTGATCTGCCATGTGTTTCTTCAATAAAATGGAGAATATCCAGCTATAAGAAATGGAGTCTAGATTAGTCAAGTCTACTGTAAAATGATGAAATGGGGATCTTCTTGCTGTGTTAATGGATTTCTATTATTTATCGTTTATTCACATGAGGTAAATGCAGCTTTTTGCCCTGAAATCTCTCTTGACCCTGAAAAAAACTGTTTTTTAAATCTTTGGCGCATACAGAGTTACGTTCTGCAGAATTGGCACTCACGCTGGGGAGGTTGTCCTGACAGGGGTGTGTTTATATCTCCAAGGCTGTTCTTTTGGGAAACTAAACAGAAATAACTCTTATTTCTGCATATGCCTTATGTGGCAGCAAATAAGTTTTGTTTATTTGGTTTCTAAATAGGTTTCTCTTGGACTATATTTTGGTTTTGTTTCTTTTTTTTCCTTTAGATTTTGAATGTTTGTAGTGATTGGGCGTGTCTACTGTTAAAAGAGACATATATATTATAATTTCTTTAGCATCACTTTTCTACTGCGTAGTCCCTTTATCAGAGTACATTTTGGGAAGAAATTTGTTTGCATTTTGGGGCCTTGCCATAGAAACCAAACATCATCCTGGATTTAAGATTAACATCAAGCTTGGAGAAAATAGGATTGGAGTGCTGTGCAGCTGGAATTATTTGAAAGTGTACTGGGCTGAGGAATTAAAGGACAGATGTTCATCCATGTAAACTAATATGGATATATTAAATATGAGAGTAGTGTTGACATGTTTATAAAAATAAAAAGTACATTAGATGTGTATCTTTATACTGAGAAGAATTTTGAGCCTTTTCTGACATTACAAAGTTAAACATCAAAATAAATAAAATTTGCCAAACCTATGCATAATACTTAGTTACTGAAGTGCTCACTAACATGGAGATCAACTTCACAACTGTAGCTTGATTTATTGAATTTCACTCTTTGGCTGTAAAGAATTTGTAAATGACAAAGGGGACAAAGCTATTTCTGGGAACAGGGAGAATGCCTATGCCACTTGATAATTTTTGCTAAATAAAAGTTAAAATATCTTTGGAGAAAAAAGTGCCTGGTTAGAAAAAGCACTGCTGTAAATACCTGTTACCTCAGCATACTTGTCCTAGAGGCTGTAAAGTCAGGAGACTCGAGAAGACTGGAGTTGTTGAGAATCCCTGTGGACAGAAGTAGATGTACAGAGAATCCCAACTGCACCTTCTGGCTGCTGCTGGGCATTGGGAGTCCTTGGGGAAAGCAGCAAAGCAGATTTAAATCTGATCTCACAAATCTGCTGTGGAAGGGATAAGCCACTGCTTCAGCTTGAGCTCTGCAATTCTATGCCCTGCAAACTTAGACATGACTGTAGTTTTCCTTCCCTCTCTCCCCACTTTCCTGAGATTCTGGATTTTCATCTTTTTGTGTAATATTTACTCATTAATTCATATTTTCAGATGATGGATTGAATGCTTGTGCCAGTTAACGAGCAAACTATTTTTTTTTTTTAAATCTTCCCGATGGAAGACTCCTTACAGTCTCTTCTTACTGCTTTCAGTGCCAGGAGTATTAAGAAAATGTGTAGTTATTATTAGAATTCACAGGAAAAAAAGGAAAGTTGATCTGCATATTAGATTAGGAATAGAAAATACTCAAATTAAAAAAATAATACTAATCAGAATATTTAACACATCCTAAATTGTGGCTTCTACTAATGAAATTTAATGCAATGTATCAACATGTTTTTCCAGGCACAAATGAAGAAAAATAGAGATCCAGTTTGTTTTAATCAATTTTTATTAATTCTGCCCTGAAGCTCTTCATGATTTCAGCATGGAACACAAACACGCAGAGCAGCAGACAGAGGGGAAATCTGTCTCATTAATCTCTTCTGGACAGAGCGTGGTGGAGAGTCATTTAGGATGCAGACAGGTTTTATGGATAACATGCTGTCCATGTTCCCACCCAGGCCAAAAAGGCTTCTGTGTCCTGGTCCAAAAAGGTGCCAAGCTGTGAGTACAGAGAGTGCAGTCAGGGATGGGGTGAACAAAGTTTCCTGTCTTCAGCTTGGGAGGTGAGGGGAAAAGGCCAATATCTCAGGGTTTTTCTTCTATGAAAAGAGTTATTGATATTAAACCACATCACTGTGTCTTATCAGAGGCATTCAGTGCTAGTTTCAGGCATCTTTATTTCTAATTCATGGGAAATATTTGTAAAACTGTAAATAGCTGATTTTTAAAGGGTTTTTTGTGTAAGTTTTGGATTTTAAAAGGTTTTTTGCCCAAGTTTTGTTTTTGCAATTTGAGATTAGATCTTTTTTCCCAGATTTGCTTTTAGGATTAAAAACTCCAATAATAATTGGAAAAAAAAAAAAAAAAAAAAAGAAAAGGAAATACCTTTTAAAAAGACACAAAACCAAACTCCACACAAACCCCCAAACCTGGAGGAGATAGCAGTCAATGTTTTATTGAACAGCAGTTGTGCAGCAGATGGGAAAAACATGATGTGCTGAATAGTTTGAGGCTTTTTAAGGCAGTTTGCTCAGAGTTATGTGCAATCTAGAAATCTCCCAATTCTTCAGCCGGGAGTTGGAAGTCTTCATATACCAGGCTCCAGCTCTGAGCTTTCATGTGCTCTAGAGCAGAGGCACTCTCAGGTTTCTGTGCTCCAAAGTGCACTTAGTCTTCCTGTTCCAGAGAAAGGAGACAAGGAAACTTGGGCACAGAAAGGCTGTTCCCTGCCAGTTCCCACGAGCTGATAAATAATCGCTGATGTGATGGCCCTGTGTCCAGGAATTACCAACAGGGGAAGGCAACCTCCCCAGCTCACGTGCCCTGAAATTTCTGATTTCATAAAAGGTTAATCACCTTTGAGACATTCTGATGGTATTTAGCATTTTCCAGAAATTCATTAGAAAATAACCAGCTCTATTTAGAATCAATATTGATATGCAGCATATTACAGATGTGTAAAGTGAGCTACTAGGCTGTCTCTCCAAAGTAAAACAATTTATATTACATTTTATAAGTTATTTTCTCAAAGAAACTAATATATGATCTAGCTACAGGAAGTGTATGTTCTGTGACAAACCACAGAATTATTCCTATTCTTACAGGGAAGTAAGAATTGAAGTTTTGTGTATTACTGTCCATACAGTCTGTATTCCTAATCTCTACTCAAAAAAAGAAAAATAGCTTTGTTTCACTGAGTGCTAAGTTTTATTTTTTAGTAACTTCAATGTCCATTCCTTTTTTCTAATGATCTAAATTTTAGAATCTGAAAGAGCTAACCTTTTCGAGAGAGCAGGGTAGGAGGGGGGAAAATCCTAGCTGGACAGCACCCTTGTAGTTTGTCTTGATAGGTTATAAACTGGTTCTTAAGCATCTGCTTGTTTGTTCGTTTGTGTCCCTCCTCCAATATTACTGAGTTTATTTTTATTGACATGAGGGAGAAGAGAACTGTGAGTACAGTAGCAGTACCTAATTTGATAGAGGGCAACTGAGTTAAGAAAGTAAAACACTGAGGATCTCCATAAAGCAAAAAAGGAATTTGCACTTCTTTTTTTTTTTCCTTCTATATCTTCTGTGTTGCACTTGCATTTTGGCTTTGGAGACTGAGAGTTTGCTGTCATAATCAGTCTTTTTTCTTTGTAATGTCTCTGAGTGCTAACTCACCACTGTAAACCCTATTTCCTGCTACTCTTCCAAAAAGTTAATGTAGAGGAGTATTACAGCCATCATCTTTTGATGTTTCACTACATAATATTATAGAAATTCTTGGCTGTCTGGGTTCCCTAAATGTCTTTCCTGCCAGATGAAAGTCATCAGGAAATTATAAGTATACTTTTTGGTTTAGTCTGCTGTCATCTCTTTCTGGACAAGAAACTAAAGCCCAGATTTGCAGAACAGCACTGGTGTAGGAAGGAAATATCTGAGGGATGATCTGTAGCTGCTTGTCCAGGAGTCTAGCTTTGCAGGAAAATCAGGGTGCACTAAATGATCTTCTGAGACATCCTATTGTACAAGAAAAAAGACCACCCCTTACATATCTCACCACCTCTTTCATGCCAAATCAGAGAACAGACTCCCCCTCAGTCATCAGGGGCTCCTGGCAGGTGTCACCTGTCTCAGATAAGTGCTTTAACCAGAGGGCTTGGAGAATGCTGCTCCATGAATTCCATCTCTAGAACAGCAGGTCATAAAGTGTTTGCTACTCAGTGTTGCAATTCTGATTAGAGTGTGAAGTAAAATAACTTACTTCACATGCTAAAAAAGCTTAATATTCCCTTTGGTGAGACAGGATGGATTTAAACTCTTCTGTCTGGGTAGTGAGTCTCTACTTCACAATTTTTTGATTATTTCAACCACTGCACTTTTGGGATTCCATACATCCCACTTAAATGGTAGTGGATCAGCAATACCCTGTTCTCTTCTGCTTCCTGTGATGGTTGTTTGAAATACAAAAAGGTTCCTCATTTTACAGTTCCATTTCTAGTGATGGCAAATTTTAAACCTGTTTATTTGACAATGTTAGAGTCTCAAGATAGATGCTTAAACCTCCGAGACCTGTGGAACAAAATGAAGTGTTCTCTGTCATCCAACTTGTACATTTTCCTTTAAATTGCATCCTCTGCTCTTAAATTGCTGTTTTCTCTTAATGCTCTATGCAAACTGGACTCTTCCTGTTGACTTGGATACGACACTTAAATAGTTGCAGTGTAAATGCTGAGTAACATTGCTCTGAAGTACCAAACTTACCTGACTCCATTAAAGATGGTTTTTGCAAGATTTAAGTTTTTAACCATTTTCTTTTGCTTAAACTTGAGAAGTTCTTCATAATGTCTTTGTAGTCCTCTCAAAATCATACTGTTTTCAGATTTGCTTTATTTTTTTTTCTGAAAAAGCTAATACGTGCCAAATGACGTGGTGTGATTATCATCACTGCTAGGGAAAAGAATTGTCTCAGTTCCATGCAAACCCCAGGTAATATTTGGACAAAGATAGAAGCAATAAGAGAAATCAGGAGTTATGATAATGGTAGTTCTTAACGGCATTTGAAAATTCAGTCCACAGTGGTGATGTGTTGGGAAAAACATATTAATTTTCTGTATTATTTGCTGTAAGGGTATAGTTCTATTCTTCTGACTACCAAAGTGAATGTTCCAGGATTATGTTGCTGCTGCTGATTAACTCATCTGACTATAATAGTTTTGATAAATTTGATTGTAGAGGTATTTTTAACAAGTGCTAGCAGCCTAAAAATTACAAAGCAGTTTTAAGTGAGATTTCTGTGAAATTTTTCGTGGTTCAATACCTTCATTCTGTACAGGTTAGCTGTCCACCATGGTTTGTGCACAATGGAAAGATATTGAGCTGAAATCCCTTAAATGAGGGCGAAAGAAGAGTTCATATGAAATTCCTACCCTTGGGAATTATTCTTCCTTTTCTTATGAGGCTCCTGGTTACAAAGAAACCTCTCTCTAGCCAAGGCATTTAGATAAAGGAAGCAATCAGTGGATTTCTGAACTAAACACAGAGGGTTTATTCCAAGGATATTTTTATTATTGTTCTCTTTTTTACATTTTCAGCAAAGAGTATTTGTCTGTACAAATTTGTGTTTCAATTAAAATAATTTGACTGAACCTTAGCTCGAGTCTTTTTTAGGTGTTCATCTTGGTGACTTTCACTAACTTACTGATGTGGCTTTAGAATTATATTTATTTTGTAATTCCATTTGATCTTGATGTATTCAGAACCCTCATAAACAATATCTTGGTATCCCAGTTGGCTGATTAAAAATAAGTATGAATGAATATTCTGTCACTCTTCTCATATCCTTAATTCATACAACATTCTAAAACCATTCACTTCCTAAATATTTTTTTTAATTCGTTGGAACTTGCAAATTGTGTGTTAAGTTTATGCAACAAAGTCTTTTATATTAGAATTGCTCTATAATTACATTTTTTCAGTCATGAAAAATGAATTAGTGCTGCATTTTATGTGATGACAAATTTTCCTGTTTGTTCTAATTTTACTGAATAGCATGCTGTAACTTCTTGGCACAGCCTAGAATAACTCTATTTAGCTATGAAAGTAGGAACTGTGCTTAGTACCAGAAAAGGCCAATATTGTGTGTAAACAATTAACTTACATGAAACCCAAGCAAAACGGCTGTGAGAAGGATGACATGGGGAACTGGCTATCAGACACCAGTACACCAGTTTGTCTAGACACCTGGGATCAATGAAAGTGCTTGAAATGGAGCTTCAGCAGGACTTCTGGGCAAGTGGTGCAGATATTTTCTCTTCTGGGAATATTAGTTTATCCCTGTCTAACTTTGTTTTGATAGCGGAGAAGTAGGCGATGGAAGACATCAGGTCTTTTTTTCTTCATTGCTGAAAAATTTGATTAGAGGCATAACCAAGCTTATGTTTTATTTTGTCCTATGGGAAAGTGTTGTTTTTGTTTTGTCCATTCCAGATGAAAATGGAAAACACACGAGAGACAAATTCTCAAAAGAAAACACATTTCGGGTCTGTCAAAACACTTTGTTTTGATAAGTGTGCTCTCCTGTTGTATTGTTTTTAACCTTTATTAAAGATTGGTAATCAGGTTGCCTGCTATTTGATGCAGTTGGCTTGCTAGCCATAGTTCTTCCTGACACTTCCTTGGTTCTTGTAAAGTGTCAGATGGAACCAACCAACCATGTTCTTGTTTAACTCCAGAGAATTAGGAAACTCGTCAAACAAACAAACAA
This sequence comes from Oreocharis arfaki, assembly GCA_013398015.1. NCBI lineage: Eukaryota > Metazoa > Chordata > Aves > Passeriformes > Paramythiidae > Oreocharis > Oreocharis arfaki. Next base: position 42,651 of record VZRR01010716.1, on the reverse strand, counting down.
ACCCAGCAATCTGGGGTCACCGAATTACCTCCATTTCATGTGGCTTTCTGAGCTAGATCCAGCTAATAAGTGAAAAGAAGGATTTTAGACAGGACAGAGAGAGAAATAATAATGACTATTAATCTAATTCCTGAATTAGATTGCTCTTCTGGTGCTGCCCTCTAATGCTCAGGTTAATATCTAGTTATTTGCTTTTCTTTCTGTCGTGTGGATGCTTTTTGCCATTGAGACACTCTGCTTCTTTGTAGTACCTATATAAAGTTCAGAATGGTTTTTTATGTTATAACTAATGTAATAAATTCATTGTTCAAACAGGACAGAATATACCGTGCCTGTGTATATTATTTGTAATGCCAGATGAATCTCTTGAGCCACTTAATTCACAGTTTTTGCTTGTCAGCTGGAAGGCTTCCTCAGCTTTTAAATCTGAATGCTGTGTCAGGCGTTCAAAAGCTTTCCAAAAGTCAATGTACATTGCATTCACTGTGCTTTCCTTATCTGCATAGACAGTCACTTTGTCACAGGGGGAAATTAGGTTGGTCGAGCATGATTTGCTTCTTGTAAATCCATGTTGACTGCTCCTGATTGACCTTTTTAAACGTTTTGAAATGAATTTTGAGGATTTACAATCTGTGGCTTATGTCTTTCTTGTTATCTCAGGTGGTTGCCTGATTTCCTTTTAAAACACAACAAACCCAAACCCCATAATGAATGATTCTGGCTTTTTTTAAAAGCCTTTGAAAATCTTTGCAAAATCCTTAGATGGAACATCATTAACCTTGTGCTGTTGTTCCTCACAGAACTGCGTTGTGTTTCCAGGCTTTTCTTCAAAAAAGCCATGTTGACTCTTCCAATATAAATCACATTTTTCCACACATTTTACTAACTCTACTCCATTTATGTTCCCTGCTAGTTTGCCTAATGTAGCAGTCAGGAGCATGGACCTACAATTGCCTTATTTAAACCATGGAACCATTTAAAATTTTTTTTTTATAATTTTTTTTAACTACTGTTGTTTCCACTTTATAGATAGGAAGGTAATTTTAAATGTGATTTTATTGTGCAAGCTGTGATGTATTTCACAGCAAGCAATACACTGTGCTGGAGGGGTGGATCCCTACCAACTTCAACATTTGTGGGAGTATCTTTGCTGGGTTTTTAAAATTTCTTGACTGAAAAATATGGTTTGGACTGCCTTGAGGATTTATTTTCAGGTCCTGGTCCTGACCAAGACATCAATGGGTTCTTGGCTAAAAATGATTCCTAAAAAGTAGTTTGCACCTTAATTTAGTAGCTTTAGGCTGTTCCAAGAGTCTTGAGGTATAGCACAGTGAAACATGTGATGCAGTTACCCAATCTTAGTGACCAATGGAAGACAAAAAGTGTGCTTTGGCCAGGAAAGTTTATGATGTGCTGACTTTTCACAGACCAGGAGAGGTTGTCAGCACAGACAGCTCAAGCACTAGAAGCAGAAATCTTCACAGTGTGGAATTTGTCACAAAATAATACAGCAGAAACAGTTTTGTAAATATACTGGCTAAAATAGCTGTCTCCATTATTCTAATGTGACTTCTCTACTAATATCTACAGTTTAAACCGAGTCCAAACGGATTGGATAAGTAGCCAATTGATGCAAGTAATTTGAATTTTTCTAAATGTTGCAAAAGCAGAGTCTCACTGCAATTAGGTGCCTGCCTCGCCCAAAGTGAGACTTTTTTTTTTTCCCGTATTTAAATACATTTTTTTGTTAAAACAGCATGCATGTTTCTAGCTGAGTTTAATGGTTAGGCACTTGGGAATTTGTGATGCTCCACCTCATGTGAATTCCTAGTCGTAATCAGTAGGTGGTTTTTCCACATAGGATGTAAAACTGGTTGTGCCCACAACAGTAATAAAAAAAAGAAAGTAAAAGCAAGGTGAACATCTTTGGTGAAACTTCTCTGGAATATTATCCTAATCTCCAATAAATTATGATTAAGATAATACCTGTGTTACAGGTGATGTTTCCTCTTTAATTAGGTGTTTGGTTCATGTTCAGTCATCTTATCTTCAATAGCTGACTTTAATCAGCAAATTTGATTACTTTCCTATTCATCTCTTCTTTGAGATAATTTAATAATGGACCATCCAGTTGCTATCTTAAAGCACTTAATTGAATATCTCCAATTTCAGTATCAATCCTTGCAGAGCTCCACCTCTCCCTGCTGTGAACTGTGACCCTGGGCTACTTCACTGTTCCTTAGCCAGGTATTTCCTCCTGCTGGATCTTACACCTGGTGGCAGCTTTGTTTCTTTAAGCACCTGGGGAAGGGGCATTTTTGAAAACCTTTTCTGTAAGTATACCCCTGTATAAGTGCATGGCTTTTTGACACCTTGACAAGACTCTGGACAGCTTTCTGAAGTATCAGTTCCCTTTATAACAGCCAGGAATGCTAAACTTTAATCCTTAAACCTCCTGCCCTGTTTTTAGTTACAGTTTCTATTAATCTACTCAAAAAATACATCAAAATCATGTGTATATATATGGGTTTATTTGCCTCTATACTATCTGCAAAGATGAACTCTTTTGAGCTTCCTTTCAGCTGCCTTTTTCTTTTTTTTTTTGGTCAAGTGTTCTTGCTCCTTGAAAATAAGCCCAACAGGAATATTGTTGATACAAGACTAAGAAAAGTATGTAAAACACTCTTCTGATGCTAATCCTTGTAGTTCATCTGCTTAATTCTTGTTCAGTTATTTAAATAGCATTTTATTTCAATATTAATTAAACCCTGGTGGACAGAAAGGTACCTGGTTAAACAAATTTTGTCAAAACTGACTTTAATTTGTGGTGAGTTGAATAAGCTAAAAAATATCTGTCAGGGCCCCAAGGCCACCAATAGCCTTAATTGCCCTGACCAGCATCACCTGGCACTGGAGCTCACACCCTCTGCCCCTGGGCCATGGAGCTCCATTTAAACTGAGGCCAGGAGGCTGCTCCTGTCTGTCTCCAACTTTGCTCCTAAACATCAGTGGGATTTCCTTGCTTGTTCGTAGCTCATTCCTTTCCCTGCTGCTCCCAGGGGTATGTTGGTGGTACCTGTGACCATCATTTCGTGTCTCTGCTCACGGCATTCAGGCACTTCAGGGCTTTTCTCTGCACAGGAAGCACCTTTTGTGCTGGGCTCATCCACAGTTCCTTGCTGGGGGAGTAGCCTAGCTCATGCTGCCTTCTGCCAGTGAGGTTGGTGAGTTTTACAGATGTAAAGTTTAGGATTTAAAGTAATTGAACTGCTCTTAAAGATTGTTTTTTAGAGTTATCAAGGGAGATAAAAGGTAGCGATGGGTGCATGTTGCAAAATAGCAGCAGTGGCAGAATATTCTTTGTCCTGTGATTTGATGAGTCTCTTTTCCTCAGTTTCTCATCTGTAAGTTGCAGATATTGAAGCTTAGCATGCTTTTAATTTTTCCTTTGGAGGTCTTGTATGTACTTTTTGGATTTGCTTTAGCATTGTCATAGTTTATTTTTTTTTCAGAAATTTAATTAAAAGTGTATCATAAGTGTATCATTTTTGAGGATGGCTATAAACAGCTTTTACTTTTTAGGGCTCATTTTTCCTCGTTTCATTGTCTGTGTTTGGAGCTTCTGATTGTTAGATAAATGAAAAGGCTCTTGTAATGTTTTCACACAAACAGGCAATTATGTTCTAAGTTGTTCGGGTAACACGCTGTTGGACAAGAGCACACAGCCTCAAGTTGCACTAGGGGAGGTTTAGATTGAATGTCAGGAAAGCTTTTCACCAAAAGGTTGGTCAGATATTGGAACAGACTGCCCAGGGAAGTGGTGAGATCTCTGTTCCTGGAAGTGTTGAGAAAGTTATTGATGGGATGCTCAGGGACATGGTTCAGTGGTGTACTTAGCAGTGTTAGGTTAATGGTCAGTCTGGATGATCCTGGAGGTGTTTTCCAACCTAAATGTTTATATGATAGTTTCTTTTATTTTTGGTTTAGTTTCTGTTAAGCTTTGCATTGCACCTCTGAAAAGATGAGTGGTTACGCAAAAGGCTCTGGACATCACTGAGAGAGACCCACCTGGTGTGGGAAAAGCAGGACTGGGATATCCATGGAGTCTTGTTAGCTAAACGGTGAGATTAACAAGTTCTCTTATTGAGAACACATGAGCAGAGGTGCTGCTTCTGTCTGTGTGATACCTCCAGCCCTCTCCTGATAGTGGAGTGCAACAACTGCTTTCCTCTTCATGAACAGATTTTAGAAGAGCTTTCAGTTACTTAAAACTCGGGACCAGTACTTTTGATTGGTATCTCTTACATACTCTTTTCTTAGGCAACACCGCATAAATTGAGTTACTATATTCTGTGTGATACTGGGTTGTGTAGTTAATTGCATGATGTATATTATGGGCAGAGAGGAGGTAGACTTCGCTCTTGAAGTCAGCTGTAAGCAATGGATGTTTAAACTTGTCGCAGTTGAGGCGGATGCGCGGCACACACTAAGTCTAGTGTAAAGTGCAGGCAAAAAGCGTTTATTTTAAAAGTTAGTGCTATATGTATACACTTTTGTATGTTTATCATTTGTGCTCATTGTTTATTGGTTACTTAACTACTACAACAGGTTCATTGGCTATTTTAACTACACTATACTATTATTAGTTATTTACGATACAGGCATTTCAAGAATCCAAACAGAAGCTAGCTGCAGCTTTGTTGCTGTTTACTCCCTCTATTGTTTTGAATTTCTTGCTTTTCTCAACTAGATTTCTCACAGGTAGAAATGGACTGTGCTGAGACCAATGTCAGACTTGGACTGAGACAGGCTTTCTGACCTGCTGTTAATTCCCACATAAACTAATGCATCCTGTGTTTCAGCACTAATTACTGCTTTTGCTCTGACGCTGTCCATGTGCTCAGTGGGCAGAGCTAATGCTGTCAGAGAAAATATGCTCATATCTGCCTACAAAAATCTGCTCTAGGCTGGACTGTTTGAATTGTGTTGTAAAAGTTGATAATGCATAGCGAATAAAGAGTAACTTTCTCTATGTTTTAGTAATTATAAAAAAAAAAGCTTTGGTTCTGTCATGATTGGTTGATACTCAGAAATATTGAGAAGAGTGTACAGATGCAAAAAAAAAGTTGCTGCTGTTTGAAACACACAGGTGTGCTGCTTTGAGCAGCTTGAACGCACAAACATATCCGTAATTGAATTAATGCGGAATTGAAGGCAGTGGAAGATAATTAAACTGAAAGATGATGTTCCTTTTAACTTTTCCTTCTATTTCCTCATGTTTAGCTTGGGAAAAGTTTTGCCCAAGTTCCCTGAGATTTAACTAGGTGTGCTTCAATTTGGGGAAAAATCTGCTGCTTCACCTTGGTACCAAGCTTCTTCCCTGGCTGCCTGTGGTGCTGCTCTCTGTGCTGAGTGAGAGCTGTGTCTGTGCAAGCAGGGATCCACAGCTGTTCCAGCTGAACGTGAGCAGTGCTGCCCTGCCTGTTGGACTGCATTTGCAGCAGCTCCCTGTAGAGAGAGGTCTCACAGGCAGCAGCAAAGAAGCTTCTCGAAGAAATCTTTGCTGTGAATAATGCAGAATAGTCCTAACTGAATGTCCAGGTTGAAGTTGGTGGGGTTGCAAGCTAAAAATAACTTAATCTTTTCTTGTAGAATGAACAATCTCCTTATGTTGCTATCAAAGGTAATGAATCAGTCTAGGTTACTGTAACACACCTATAATGGTGCTTTTTTTTGGGTAGATGCCTTCAGAAATTAAGTTTTGTGTGTAAGGCTTATTGTTGATGTTTTTGAAAAGAACACATTTTGGAAAAGTGTCCCAAAGCTGTGATGAGAATGGACTACAAAAAAGTTCACATTGTTTCAAAAATTCTATCATATGTTTGTCTGAAAGCAAGGATGAATTAAACTGAGAATAAAGTGAAAATAAGGATTAAAGCAAATGTAAAATGAAATACAATTAAAAACCACTGCAACTTCAAGTGAGGACTATTTCTACTTGTAAGAACTAGTATGGCACATGAACAGTTCTGCTTTTGAGTGCTTAGCTGCCTATTGCAGTTCACAGGACTTGCTCACTATGGCTCTGTCAAACTTTGAGTTGGATTACTTAAAATGGATTACTTAGAATAGCAGGGTACTTTTCATTTGTTTTCCTTCCACATGTAGTTGTCAGAGCTTCTCTTTGCATTACAACCTCTGCTGCTCAAAGTTAATCTGTGCCAATTATTAAGGATTCAGCTGCCAGCAGGAACTCGCGTTAAACTGGTGTTGCTCCCAGTCGTTCACCAGACTAGGTTTTGACATTCTGATAAAAAGCCAGTGGAAGATTCACAGAAATTCAGTAGAAAATATAAGAGTGACTTCATGCATTAAGATGTGAGCAACTCTCTTAATGTATTCTATCATCATCTCCTTTTTACTATCACCTACATTTTTCTCCTCCTTCTTATAGCTGTAGAGAAATCTCTTGTCAAGCAAACTGACTTTTTTTATTCAATAGAGGTAGGGATTTTGAAAATACTGTATTATATTGCACAATACTTTCTCTCTCCAAACTCTTCAGGTTTAAAGCAATGGTAGTCCTTATTTCAGCTAGTGAGTGAAGTATTTGCTGTCAGTACTCAGTGATGGTCTGTTTGTTTGTATAATATTTTAGGTATGAACTATTTAATATATGAGGTGTTTTGTTTCTCTGAGTTTATTAAACTTCCCTCTTTTATGGTGGACCTTTCAGTACATGAGCAGTAGAACTTTGTACAACTCAGGCTTTGTTTCTGTAATGAGAGCCACAGATTGTCTCAGACTGTCAAACATGCTGATACCATAGCTATGTAATTTTGACATGTGTGTTTCTTGTTTCTTCTTTGATATATATGTTTCTTGGAGGCTCATTTAGATGCATATTTGAATTTGGTACGTGGTTCAGTGTTTTAAATATACAAATTTAGAATCTGGCAGCCTTTGCTTCGAAGACAGATTATATTATGAAATGGTTTCATGTTTACTAGCCATTGTTTCTGGGCTGACATTGTTGTGTTGTGGTATAAAATACTGTCTTTGGAGATTATTTATTTTAATTGAACAGTTCTTTCCCTTCTTTTGAATAGTTGTTTGGAAGTCTTTAAACTTATCATTGCTGTTTTTTTCAGTGGTTTGTTTGATTTCAAGATGCTTGGTTTAGATCTGCCAGAGTGTCTAAGCAGGATGACTGAATTTTCTGAGCATCAAATGCTGGTTGAAAAAACTTACTACTTTGTTTATATGCTTCAAGTTTTAAATGTAGAAGAATACCTGTTTATTGTTTTCTTGCATTCATTGGAAGAACAAATGCCATCCAAATAAACAGAGTTAAAACAGAACATGAAAACTTGCAAAATGTTATCTATAAAGCTGTCTTTTTTTTTCACTACATTCACAGACATAAGTGGTTTTTTTTTCAAGTACAGGGTTTTTTTTTGTTTTTTTTTTTAAGAAATATTTTTGATTGGTGGTCCAAGAGCAAGGCCAGAAGTCTCTGTGATGGTATGGGATCTGAGAACTTGCAGATTAAAGCTAATCATTCTGCTAGGTTGTTTTGTGTCTGGATCCCTTCCACAGGAGCCAGCAGTCAGAGTGTAGGTGGCACAGCAGCAGAAATGAACCAAATGGAATTACAGAGAGAGATGGAATTCCTTCCTTCCTTTCCTGACAGTGGCTAAGTTGATGTGGAGTTACAAATTATTGGGGACAGAGGAGCTCATCTGAAAGGGGATTACCTGCCAACTCAACACTTTTGAAATCTGACAATGGCTTACATTTCACCTTATAATTTTTTTTTTCCTGCCTTTGAAGATTTTTGAAGAAACACTTAATTTTTCCTTTGGTAAGGGCAGCTGGCAGCTTTGAATTTCAAACACTGGCTGAAGGTGTCTTTCAACATCTAATACTTGCAGTTAAAGTAGGTTTTCATTTGATCAGGCATAAGTAAAGACTTGGACATGTTCTCCTCTGATTACTGCTTGTTTTTTTTCTTATTTTGTTTTATTATTTCTACTTTTTATTGAAACAATGCAGCTACATTTGAATTGTAAATTCTCTGGAAAACGTCCAGTTGAAGCAGATGTTTCTACTGTAATCTGTTTAATTACTGAAAAAATAGTTAAATGATTTTAAAGTTTGGGAATTCTGAAGTTTAAATTGGCCTGGTCATAGTTATTTGCAAATACTTTGATTAAAAAAACCCACTAAAATTGAGAAATATAAAAAAGAGACAATTGAATATTTCTTGTTCATTTTTACTACTTCAGTGAGACTAGCTGAGAGAGGATGTCACTTCCTGCAGTAAGTCAGTTATTTCAGTTTGTTTAGTACTCGTAAATAAGAAATTACTGTATTTAGTCATACTTTGAATGTCCTGCTCCTCAGATATTGCAAGAGACTTAATTGCAAGTTAATGGATAGATGATATTCAGTTGAGAAAAAATTATTGTATACATGCAATTTCTAATATGCTAATGCAGGATAGGACATTTCCACTTGGAATGCTCCTGTGGAGATTTCTAACCTATCCTCCTGCTCTCCAAGCAGCTTCAGCTGTAATGTCTGACCAGGTTACTCAGCTCTTGATCCAGCAGGAGCTTGAAAGCCTCCAAGGACTGAGATTGCACAGGCTTTCTGGGCAGCCTGCATTCCTTCCTGCCTACCTGCCCTCACGAGGAGGGAGATTCTCCCTACAGCCAGTTTGGACCTCCTTTATTTCAGCTTATTCCCATTGTCTCTTGCGTTCCCACCTGATTTGGGCATCCACCTGCTCTGGTGTGGGATCCTCCCTGGGCTGCAGGTGCATCTCTGCATCCCTGTGATCCTCCCTGGGCTGCAGGGGCACAGCTGCCTCACCATGGTCTCAACAAGGGCTGCAGGGGAATACCAGCTCTGACACCTGGCACAGCTCCTGCCCCTCCTTCCCTTGGTGTCTGCAGAGTTGTTCCTCGTTCTCACTCCTCTCTCCCACTGCTGCTTCTATTGTGCAGGTTTCCCCCCTCCTTCTCCAGTCTGTTACCTCAGAGGTGCTGCTGTTGTTGATGGGCTCAGCCTTGACTGGCAGCAGGTCTGCCTTGGAGCTGCCTGGAGTTGGCTCTGTCACACGTGGGGGAAGAAGCTTCTGGCAGCTTCTCACAGCAGCCACCCCTGTAGCACCCCTGGCTACCAAAACCTTGCCATGCAAACCCAGTACAGGCAGGTATTTGCTTAGTTCTGGCCAGTTGTTTTCCAAAGGGCGGTAGCTTGATAAAACTGCAGAAGTCAGTTGTGTGGGTAGTGTTGTGAGGTCTGAATGCACATCAGAAAAGGTGGTGCATTGTTTTTCTAAGCCTATTTGGTTGCTTCTGTGTTTCTCTACCAGAGTTCTCAGAGCTCTGAGGATAAAAACAAGAAAAAAACTGCTGTGACTATTATAAAGGGGGAAAGTCTTGAAATACAAAACAAAATGGGGGCTGGCAATCACACAAAAGAACCATCAAAAACTAGTTTTTGTGTAAAAGATTGTCACAGCCTCTGAACAGGAGCTGGTGTCTCCTGTGAGAGTATATGGTGCACACTGCTTGTTAGAAAACAGTCATATTGGAACTCCAGATATGAATACTTGAAGCTGTAACATGAAGGATAATCACAAGTAGGCTCACTGTTTCCACAGCTGCTGTTTGGAAGATCAAGTGATGATATGAAGGTGGATTAACGAGGATGTAGTGTTGCTCTGTTTCTCCATTCCTTTTGCCTCATAAGACAGCTTTATAATAGGACATCTGACTGTGTAGCGGGACTGTGGCCCCTACATCATGGCCATGCCTCTGTGTTTGTCAGCATTTTAGAAAACATCTATTTCTAAAATATTATGAAGAGTGATTTAAATAAGCCTTTTCAAGAAGCTATACTTCCTATTCCAAAAAAGAAATCATGACAAATGAATGTCTGGATTTCACACAAAATTGCTGAGATTTATTTATATTGTGTACTACATCTTCTGGAAGGCGTAACTCTAACCTAAAATACAAGCAGTCAAATAGTAGATGGTTATATTTCATACTGCTTCATTTTCAAACTCAAGGAAAAATTTTATACCTGGTTTTCTTTATAAGAAGTTAAGTTTAGCGGGTGTGGATTTATTTTTTGCTTCATAGTATTCTACCACTTCACACTTTTTTTTGACAATCACTTTTTTCTCCCCTCTCCCTTACATGCAAGATTGCATTGCCTTCGTTGTTTCACAGAGGTTTTCTCAATGAGAGTCATCTCTGAGAAGCTGGTGAGGCAAAAAGTGGCAGGGACTTTAACATGAAATCAGGGAGGCTAGCTGGGAAAACAAGTGTGTTTGTTGAAGTTTAAGGTCTTTCTCTAGTTTCGCTGCCTTTTCAGTGGAATGTTATTGGATGGTGTGGGGGCAAGGTCTGTTTCAGTCCTGGAGATACGTTTTGCATAAGTTGTTTGATATTGGATGGTTGCTTTTGGTCATAGAGAGGTAATTTGCTTTCTTTGATATAAATCCAAGCAAACCTTTGTCACTTTTCTCACCTGCTTCCCAGTGGGCAGTTTTTTAGCCTTTTTTACTGGATGCATGGTTCTGGAGTTTCATTTTTGTTTAGTTTTGCTTCTACTAATTCTTAAAGTGGTGTCTTGTTTCTCAACTTGCCAAAATTGCTGAGAAATAACTTTTAAAGGAATAACAGGAGATGACAAGGGCAAAAGACAGCTAGGGAAGGCGAGTCCTACCTCATTGCAGCACTTGTCCAGATCTGGAAGTCCGTGGAAGTGGTTGTGCTTTCCTAAAAGCCCTACCTCTACTTTTGCTGCCAGCATCTGTGGATTATGGCACTTGGATCTGTCAGCCTTCTCTATCAGGACTTCAGATCCCTGCCAGCAGAGAGGAAAAGGCTATGTGGAGTTGAGCCCTCTGTTAGTGGAGTATTTAGTTCAGATGAGCCTGTGCGTGTCAGAGCTGCCCTGCAGTCCCTTTTGCCTGCTTGTGACCCTGAGTGCCCTGGGGAGCTGGCACTGCCAGGCTGGGTGCCCAGACCCTGCCTCTCCGCAGGGCTGGGGACAGCCTGCCCTGTCTGCCACCTGAGAACAGCACAGTGGTTTGCACCTCAGACTTCTGCTGGCTTAGAGGTGGCATTGCCATGGAAAAAATTGTTCCTATCCATGGAACAAGCTACCAGTGGTGAACTCTGGAAGCTTGGGGAGAAATGAAAAGAAGGAAGAGGGAAACAACAAGCACTATGCTTAAAATATCACTTCATTTTCATCAGAATGAGATTTTAGTCTCATAGAAATACTGACAAACTTAAGGTTGAGCTGGTGACATGAGACATATGAGCCTGAGGCACAGTGCACAGAGTGTGGGTGTCCAGGGGCTGGCAGGTGGCCAGGATTGCCCTGTGCTGGACACAGCTGGTCCAGGCTGACCCCTCTACCCAGGGCACAGCTGAGCTCGCAGCCACTGTGGTCATGCTTTGGGGGCAGCCGGGTGAAGGGAAAAAGTGAAAAACTGAGAGCCCCAAGGGGGCAGGGGGAGCAGGAGATCCTGCTGCAGGAGCAGGGGGTCCTCTGCAGTTCCCAGTCAAAGTGTGGTGAAGCAAATATTCCCTGGCAGCCTGTGGACAGGACCATAGCAGAGCAAATACTCCTGTTGCATCCATGGAGGGCCCTCACAGGAGCATTTTTATCCCAAAGGACTGCATCCAGTGGGAGGGTCCCATACTGGAGCAAGGGAAAACCACGAGGAGGAAGGAGCAGTGAAGAGGAGCTGGGGACTGACCTTAAACTGCTGTCCACTCTGCCTGTGGAGGGTTGGAGTTAGGAATCAGGAGTGAAGGGGGAAATGTGTTTTAGTCTTGGTCTTTGTTTCTCACTGTGCAACTCTATTTGGTCATAAATTAATTTACCCCAAGAACAGTCTATTTTTTAGTGACACTAATTTGTAAACGATCTCCCTGCCTTTATCTTGACCCACAAGCTTTTCCATCCTATCTTCTCTACTGATGAGAAAGGAGTGAAAGCAGCTGGGTGGATGCCTGGCACCTTGCCAAGGTCACCTCCTCAGGAAGTTAAAATCTGTATGTGGTGTTGAGGGTATTTAGCACAATTGTTTATTTTTGGTTGTTTTCCTATTAAAGCTTTTTTCAGAGTTTGTGTGTTCAAATGTAGCGCATCTGTGAGATCAGAAAAATGTGAGTGATGTTTTATTTAAAATTTTGAAGAAGCTCTTGAACAATACATCTCAACTCAGGCATGGAAAAGGACATTCAGTTCTAGGGTGCTATGCCAGTTAAAGTTTCTTCACTAGAAGCGACTTGTGTGTTTTCCTAGCTAATTCCAATGAGACAAATTAATATTTGGCAAGTGAAGAGAACTTGGTGTGGTAAATAGTGAGCTTCTGGAAAGATTTGAAATAAATATTGTAATGAAAAATATGTTGAGAATCGTCCTAGAGTGTCTCCATTTACAGAGAACAGATGGCATGGAGATTATTAATGGCATACAAAGCTTTTTACCTCTTGGTCATGAGTTTGAACTGCCATGAGGCTGGACGTGATTGAAAGTTGTGACCATCTGTCTAATGGCCTACATGAAATGAGTTAGTTGCCTAAATCCAGTTACTAAAGAGCATCACCTTCATCATCATGCAGATATCACAAATAATATCCATTTTTGTCTTTAATCAGTTTGCCTTTTGAAAAGGAAATAGGTTTTAACGAATAGCCAAATCTCCTATGGGTTGCAAACTTATTTCTGCCATAATGTGAATTTGCTTTGTTTTTCAACAGGTATGTGACTGTGCACATTAATTTAAAATATTCTGGTTTTAAGGAAATATAGATATGTGCTGGCTTATTATGTTGAAAGAGGCATTTTATTTCTGTTGGCAGCTGCCAAGAGTCTTAATCTAACTCTGATCCCACAGTTATGCCACTGCAGTACTTTTGCTGTGCTGTCTCCACACAGATGGAATGTTCCAAAGGTTTTAAGGCAAATTTTATTAATTTTCAACTTAACTTTCTGGCTCTCTAAAGCTCAGAATGATATTAGCAAGCTCTGTACTTAGTTCACCTTGCGAAGCAAATGTTGCTGTTTTTCTTCTGAACACTTGAATGATGTCAAACAAATAAAACCATTTTTTTCTAAGCAGATGTTTGTAAGAGGGCCTGATATAAAAATCTGTGCCTTTTGATTCTTTAGCTTTTAGATCATAGACTTAATTTGCAGACAGGAAAGATTCATCAGTGAGAAAAATATACTGCCTTGAGAAGAAAAAAACCAGGAAAACCTTTGCACCCCTAACTGTTGTCTTTGATGTGCTTACTGTATGCATTGTTGAGAAGAATTTTTATACAGAGCTGGGAAATTTATTAAGATATTTGACATGTTTCATTATAAACAGCTTTTGGAAAGGCTTGAAATGCTGACTGCTTTCTTTTAGAGGATTATCAAAACATAACAGGTTATGCTGAGTATTCCTATATTCTGTTTGGAATGTTGATAAGCATGTGAAAGGACTTCTCATCTGCATCAGTCCTTAAGTTTTTCCTATTTTAGTGACCAGTTTCCTAATAGGTTACCATGTAATGAAGGAAGGAGAAATTATAAGGGGGTAGGAAGATTAATCTGAATCTGCTTTATCATAGACAGATGCTTTTATTTCACTGAAAATATTTGGGAATACTTTCTTTACTTATGTGTAAAAAACACGACTCAACAGCTATAATCCCAAGTAATTTATTCTTTTGCAGTGTGATGCTAAATAACTCATGCTTTTTCACTCTCTTTAAGATTATTCTGTAAGATATGTGTAGCATGTTGGTTTTGGCTCAGTAAGTTGGTGCGTGCGTTGGCTATGCCTAGATGGAAGGAATTCTAAAATAACCAGACTTTCTGCACCCTCAGTGTCTCCCTTATTGAGAGATTAACTTGTACCCTATCCAGTGAGAGGGAGGCTTTTCTGGTGTGCTGAATAACACTTCAGATAATACTGTACATTCTGTAACCACTCTGCTTAATGAAGAACAGGGGGAGAGCTGGGGATGAGCTTGCTTATGTCATCAAAATTACAGTTGTTGCAGGACAAGATGCTCATGATGAAGCAAAAAGTAGTTGAGTGTTTTCCCCTGAAAAGGCAAAATGCTTATTTCAGAGTTAACATTACTTCCTCTAAGTGGGAAAGAACACTGATTGCAACCTAGTGAGAGTGATAGGTTTTTTTTTGCAGTCTGAAAGCACCCCCTTTTCTCTGTTTGTTCTTTTGGTCATAAGTCAGTCAAAAAACTACAAAATCAATGAAAGAGGAGTTTGCTGAAGTTAGAAAGATGCTCTGCTAAAATGCTGGTAGTTATAGCCTTCCACTGCGTCCTCTGAAACCATTCTGAATATTCAAGATTATGGAGAGACAGAATACTATTTATTTCTTTTTAAGTAGCTGCAGCACCATGAAAGGGAAACAAAGGAAATAGTTGATTTTTAATACCAAATGAAAGGCTGTGATGTCACTGTCTTGTTTCTCTGTCCTGATACTCATGGTCAGAGAGATGATAGGAGTTGGCAGATACTTTCATAATGGTTAATGTACTTTGTTTCACTTTGGGATTAACATGAGAGGGAGGTTGCTTGGGCGACATCTTTCTCTCAACTCAAGTGGAATTACCGCTGTTTGCGGTTCACCTCTCCCCCAGTCCATAACAAAATAAAGTGTGTTAACTGCCTGGATCTAATATTGTTAAGTACGTTTAGTTTTAATGATCTGTGTGCAGATCAAGTCTACATGCTTTTCAAATGCTGGTTTTTAGCACTTATTGATGAAGTTACAGGCTCTATTAGGGACTTAGTGAGATTTTTGGCACCTTACATAGAAGTGGAACACTCTTAGAGCAGAGGCAGATCTTAGAGGCTTCATTTGGTTCGAGCATGATGCTAATAATGCCAAGGTTGTGGGTTTGATCCCTGTATGGGCCATTCACTTAACAGTTGCACTTCGTGATCCTTGTGGGTCTTTTCCAGCTTGGAATATTCTGTGATTTGTCACAGGTAAACCCAGTGTGTGTGTTGGCTTTCCTTTGTTTACTGCTGACTAGGATGGTGAAAGCAGAGTTTCCCTGTGATTGTGTGCAGGATTTCTTTAACTTGGCACTGACAAAGCTGTGTATCAGTGAGAACCAGCTGTTTGAATTTGCAGGAAGAAAATATGTGTCATTACGTGGGAATGTTTTATGAGCTTCTGAAGCAATGTTCAGCCGTGCCAGTCAGCGCTGTTCTGGCGTGCTCCGTACTGTCTGCAGTGTTGGTGCTGTTCTGCAGCTGCTGAAACTGTCAGGCTTCAAACACACTGTAACTTTATCTGCTGTTGGGATTGAAATAACATGGTTTCATTTTTGCACATGGAATATTGGTCATTAATATGCAAGCAGATCCCCAATTATTATTTGTCCTGCTGTTTTCGATTCAGGCAGACTGTCAGTGCTGGGGCCGGAATCGACATCTGTGGTGTGAGAGGTCTCTCTCGTTTGTGAACAGCTCTGACATGCACATTGACTTTCTAAGGCTTCTTCAGTCGTTAGGAGGTGTAAAATGTATTGCTTTTTTCGTAATTTTCAGGGCATTTAAAAATGGATTTTGCTACAGCATTTGAAATAATAGAGCTGATATCTTTGAAGATACTTGACATGTTGCTGTTTTTCTCAGGTGACTTATAAAACGGTGCTGATAAAATTAATATAAGGTAGGAACAATATAAGCTTCATAGGCAGTTGAAAAATACAATTGGGTTTTGGTTTAGTCTTAAAGCTGCTTAATTAGAAGTAATGTAAGTTAATGTTTTACAATTCCATGTGAATTGTGTCTTCAGAATTATCAGCTTCTGTAAAAATGGCTAACTAGGTGATGCAGGAAATACAGGTTGGCTCATTAGAAACTACTAGCAGGGAAAAAAGAATCTGAAGCAAAGCAAAAATACTTCGACTTGGTCTAAAAAGCACGTGTAAAAGGTTTCCATGTATTCTGCCGCATTTCCAGTCTTGGGCTGAACTAGATGCATGCGGGTATTTTTTTCACATTTTATACTTTGTTCAGTAGTTTCACTGATGTTAAAACTTGTTTCCTTTGTGCCAGCAACAGGTTTACTGGGTAACAACCAGCCTTGTACTTCTGTAAGCATAGAACTAACGCTGTCTTTGTTAGAGGACTTCTTTAGGCTGAGAGAATTTTTCTTTTTGAGTTCTTCAAATAACTTTTTAAAAAAATATTGCTCGATGGGCTTAAAATGTATATTTGAGTTTTTTCTTGGTCAAGGATAAGAACTGTAGCTAATAAGAATGTATTTGTTGCTCCTCTGTGAGTCCTTGTCTTGGACAGAAATGCAGACCTGAGAGGATTTCCAGGGTTTGGAGTATTCTTTGCATGAATGCACAGCAAGATGTGGATTTTACTTCCTGAAGAAAAGGTTATTAGTATACTTTATTTGGAATGAAAGCTGATGTGGCACTGGTAGTCATTACAACTGAATCTACTCTTCTACACAGGAATCCTAGTAACATTTCTCTGACCAATTAACTTTGTCCTGAAAGAGTAGTTTTGTGGCAAAAGTTTGCCATGGTTTATTATCACACTAGCATAGAAGCTTTGGAGGGCATTTCATATATTTTGGGTTGATCCTGGATAATGACTGAGGCATCTCTCTTGGTGATTAAGCTTGCTAGACCTTCCTGCTAAATTATGTTTACTGTCTTGCTTTGCTGAGGAGATGTGCTTGTTGGGATTTTCCAAGTTTTTTGAGATTTGAGATCAAATAGACCAATAAATAATTTTGGAGCTGAGACTCTGCTGGGTTATGTGCAGCCCTTACTGAATTAATGGGAACTTTGTTAATTTTGAATTCCATGGAAGCAGGTAGGCTGCTATTTGAGAAGGAACCATGCTGTTTGGGAAGTACTCCCAAATGTGTCTGATGTTTTATTTTGAATAGTGTGGAACATCATCTGCTGTACGAATGCATTCAGGCTACAGGCTTTTGCAATTCGTGATGCTGTTTATGGTCCCCAGGTAGATCCTTAAAGAATTTTATTTTAAAGCAAAATTAAATAACGTAATTTTCTTTCCTCTTGATGACTTTGATTCTTGTTAGAGCTGTGAAATGTAACCCTCTGCTAAGATATGTTTGATGTTAATCTGCACAATCTCGCTCACGGTGTTTACAGCATTCCCAAACTATAAATAGTGAGCAGATCTATTTATCATGTTCTGAAATGATTTTTTTTCCTTATCAAAAAGAGGTTCTTGAGGTTTTGTTGGAATGATGAGTAAGTGAAGCACGGAGTGCAGAACATTCAGTTCTCTCCTACCAAATATGTGCTAAGGTGCTACCTCATGTATATAAAAGATTGTTAAACAAATTTGGCTTACCATGGTGAGGTTGGCCCCATTTATCTTCTTGCAGTGTTTGAATCATCTTTTGGCTTCAGAAGAAGTGGAATGTTAAATTTAGCAGTGAATATCTTTAATCTGAAATGTGGTAAAATTCAAGTGATTAAAGGCGCTTTTTTTGGTGCTTTTTTGTGGCTACATTTTTTTAAGAAAATTTTTTTTAATTTTACGGTGTTTTTAAACAAAAGTCTAAAAGATACCACTGCACAAGAGCATGAATGAGATTATTGTTTCTTGCTTTAGTAACCTGAGATGGTGTTTTTTTTATTTTGTTTGTCCTTTTTGATACTGCTTTTGTCCAACTTAGTTCAGAAACGTAGTTGTGTTCAGAGAACGCAGGTCTGACTCAGATGTTGGATTTGGTCTGGTAATGTGATTTGCATTTTTTTAAGAAAATCCTAGTACTTGAGATACATTGAGTACATTTAGTTAAATGGATATTTTTTCTAATAGATTTTTGAATTCCAAAATAGATTAAAGCCTCATGGGGGAAAAAAATAAATTTTCTGGTTGCAGCTTTCTAGTTTAGGGAATTCCTGAGTGATGATCTGATAGAGTTCATAAATTTGTAAAATGTTACATTTGTCTAAATTTCATGTCAGGAGCTGGCATTGTGACAGAAGGTACACCTGTCTCTCTAGGCTGGTTTTACATAACTGCAACACTTCTAACTCCAGTCCTCTGTGGTGAAAACCTTTCCATGCCTATCCTGTTTCAAGCCTTGCAGTGAACAGCAGACATCCTTAGCTATCACCTTTGTATGGCTGGCATGTTTATCTACAGTGTTTTCCCCTGAAATACCAGTTCCTAGTGAAGCTTTCAAAAGGAGCTAAAGCATGTTGAAACTGGAAATTATTTATTTTCCCTACTTCTGTTGTCTCTCTTGTTATGGACAAAAAGGAACTCACCGTATGTACACAGGGCCAAGAATTTGCTGTTAGTCCTGTTAATGTTTTTAACAGTCTAATATTCTAAATTATCTACTTAAAACAGGAAGGTCTCAAAAATAAATGTTAATTCTTCATCCACGTTCATGTAACCAGTAGCCTACACGTATCAGAAAAAGCAGCAGTGGATTTGCTGGTGTGGTAGATGAATCTTCAGCTTGCAGCTCTTTTAATGAGATTTATTTTGCAATTTGTATGCTGCACTTATGGGCTAGAGCAGAGAGGATTGAGTGATTGTGGGTTCTATTGAAAATTTATGGACATAACAAATGAGGGCTTGTGCTACTGCGTGTAGCAGCAGCCTGAGTGCTGAACCTCAGTGCAGCAGACATCCATGTTTGAGGGAAGAGGAGAGAATGATGGAAATAAAGACATTTGGACACAAACTGGGTGGCTGCTGAGGTTCAGGCAGTCTGCACTCACAAAACATGACTTGATGGAATTTCTGTGTGTGATTTATTAAGCAGATGTTATTTCATAGGGCCACATCTTGTTTGGATGCTCTTGAGTCAGTTTAAAGCAGAGCGTTTCAGTTCAGATTTAGGTAAAAAATATTGAGAAAATTGTCTCTTTTTTTGTTCTGAAACTCTTAAATTCAACAAGGTTTGTGTGGTATGATAAAGAAATACTGTTGTGTCAGCTGTGGAGACATGACAATATAAAAAAGGACAATGTTTCTATTTTTTCTTTAAACCACCCGAACATGTACATTGGCACAGGTTTCAATTATATTTCTGTTTCTCCCTTGAAAGAGTTTTGGCACAATAGGTTTAAATTATTTGGGGTGTTGTGCTCTAAGCTTGTTAGTTATGTGAAATTAATCAAACTTTGTCTAACGACTTCCTTGACAGCTTTGGAAGCTACTTCTGTCAAGAAGGAATTAAAGTAATGTAAGTGTGGGATCTGAATCTTGGTGTACCTCCATTATTTAAGAGAATGATTTACTAAGCTTGTGGCAGGCCTTTCAGAAGCTTCATGCTTCCTGTCAGTTATGACCCAGGTGGAACTGAATTTGTCTACGGCTCACCATGACATAAAGGAACTTTTGAATAGTAATACATCTTGCTAGTTCTTGAAGAGATGGTTGCACTGATATAAAAGCAGTAAGAAGAATATTTGTTTTGTTTCAGGCCTTTTTTTGTTTGGAGTCTTTAGGATTTTTTTTCTTCCTATGGTGGTTTTTTGACCTTATACCTGCATTTTATAGTATGACCATTCCCCCAAACCACTAACACTTGTGTGTACTTACATGCAGTAGTTGTGTTTTCAGCCAATGGCTTAAAAAAAAAAGTGCGGTTCTAGCACTGGACTATGAGGTATTAGTAAGGAAGGAAAAGTAGGGAATATGCAAATTCATTTCTGTCGTTATTAGAAATCATTTGCAAGGGGAACAAAATAGTGTGAAACAGAGGGATAAAATCACAGGAGCAATAGTGTGAGCTGGGCAAGAAAATAAGAGTCCAAGATGTGTTGAATTGTTTGTGTTTCGGACGAACAATGNAAACAAAAGTCTAAAAGATACCACTGCACAAGAGCATGAATGAGATTATTGTTTCTTGCTTTAGTAACCTGAGATGGTGTTTTTTTTATTTTGTTTGTCCTTTTTGATACTGCTTTTGTCCAACTTAGTTCAGAAACGTAGTTGTGTTCAGAGAACACAGGTCTGACTCAGATGTTGAATTTGGTCTGGTAATGTGATTTGATTTCTTTAGTTTCTCTCCTAGTACTTAGTTAAATGGATATTTTTTCTAATAGATTTTTGAATTCCAAAATAGATTAAAGCCTCATGGGGGAAAAAAATAAATTTTCTGGTTGCAGCTTTCTAGTTTAGGGAATTCCTGAGTGATGATCTGATAGAGTTCATAAATTTGTAAAATGTTACATTTGTCTAAATTTCATGTCAGGAGCTGGCATTGTGACAGAAGGTACACCTGTCTCTCTAGGCTGGTTTTACATAACTGCAACACTTCTAACTCCAGTCCTCTGTGGTGAAAGCCTTTCCATGCCTATCCTGTTTCAAGCCTTGCAGTGAACAGCAGACATCCTTAGCTATCACCTTTGTATGGCTGGCATGTTTATCTACAGTGTTTTCCCCTGAAATACCAGTTCCTAGTGAAGCTTTCAAAAGGAGCTAAAGCATGTTGAAACTGGAAATTATTTATTTTCCCTACTTCTGTTGTGTCTCTTATTATGGACAAAAATGAACTCGCCATATGTATACAGGGCCAAGAATTAGTCCTGTTAATGTTATTAACAGTCTAATATTCTAAATTATCTACTTAAAACAGGAAGGTCTCAAAAATAAATGTTAATTCTTCATCCACGTTCATGTAACCAGTAGCCTACACGTNAGTGCAGCAGACATCCATGTTTGAGGGAAGAGGAGAGAATGATGGAAATAAAGACATTTGGACACAAACTGGGTGGCTGCTGAGGTTCAGGCAGTCTGCACCCACAAAACATGACTTGATGGAATTTCAGTGTGTGATTTATTAAGCAGATGTTATTTCATAGGGCCACATCTTGTTTGGATGCTCTTGAGTCAGTTTAAAGCAGAGCGTTTCAGTTCAGATTTAGGTAAAAAATATTGAGAAAATTGTCTCTTTTTTTGTTCTGAAACTCTTAAATTCAACAAGGTTTGTGTGGTATGATAAAGAAATACTGTTGTGTCAGCTGTGGAGACATGACAATATAAAAAAGGACAATGTTTCTATTTTTTCTTTAAACCACCCGAACATGTACATTGGCACAGGTTTCAATTATATTTCTGTTTCTCCCTTGAAAGAGTTTTGGCACAATAGGTTTAAATTATTTGGGGTGTTGTGCTCTAAGCTTGTTAGTTATGTGAAATTAATCAAACTTTGTCTAACGACTCCCTTGACAGCTTTGGAAGCTACTTCTGTCAAGAAGGAATTAAAGTAATGTAAGTGTGGGATCTGAATCTTGGTGTACCTCCATTATTTAAGAGAATGATTTACTAAGCTTGTGGCAGGCCTTTCAGAAGCTTCATGCTTCCTGTCAGTTATGACCCAGGTGGAACTGAATTTGTCTACGGCTCACCATGACATAAAGGAACTTTTGAATAGTAATACATCTTGCTAGTTCTTGAAGAGATGGTTGCACTGATATAAAAGCAGTAAGAAGAATATTTGTTTTGTTTCAGGCCTTTTTTTGTTTGGAGTCTTTAGGATTTTTTTTCTTCCTATGGTGGTTTTTTGACCTTATACCTGCATTTTATAGTATGACCATTCCCCCAAACCACTAACACTTGTGTGTACTTGCATGCAGTAGTTGTGTTTTCAGCCAATGGCTTAAAAAAAAAAGTGCGGTTCTAGCACTGGACTATGAGGTATTAGTAAGGAAGGAAAAGTAGGGAATATGCAAATTCATTTCTGTCGTTATTAGAAATCATTTGCAAGGGGAACAAAATAGTGTGAAACAGAGGGATAAAATCACAGGAGCAATAGTGTGAGCTGGGCAAGAAAATAAGAGTCCAAGATGTGTTGAATTGTTTGTGTTTCGGACGAACAATGTTCAGATGCCCAGGTTGCAGCGTTCAATTTCCAAAATAAAGAGAAGTTATGCGAACTGAAATAAGAGGGCTCAGCAGGGGAAATGTTGAGATTTTTGTGCTATAAAGAGTTCTCAAAATAAGGCTTGTGTGTGAACTTTCCTGTACGGGAAATATTAAGGGTGGATATTATGCCGATTTGGAGTTCATTTTTATGAAGCAGTGAGACAGACAATACTTGCTGAGATCTAAACTTGTGAAACAATGTGTAATGACCAATATCTACACAGACAGTGGCATCACACTCTGAGCCTTAAAACTTAACAGGATCGGTCAGTGTGGATACTGGATTTGTACAGGAGAGCTAACAAAGAGTATTTAATCTGTAATTTTTAGCTACACTTCTTCAAGCTCAGGGACAAACTGGTTTTGTTGGCTGTTACCCTGCAGCCATAGTTAAGGTGTTGGGAAGTACTCAGGGTGGTTGAGAAATGCAGAGAAACTTTGTTAACCCATCAGATAACATGCTCTGTGTAATCTGTACAACTGTGCTGCAGTGAAAATCAGATCAGTGCTGCTGGCACCAGTCTGTAGTGCAACTACAGAGAATACTGACAGAGCTGGTACTTGGAGGCAGCTGGTGAGTTGCTGCTTCATCTGAAATTTAAGTGAGTCACACCAAGGAAAGTGTTGAGCATGTAGTTCTGGATAACAGCCTCTGATGATGGGATGCAGCATGCTGGAGAGCAGCTTCACAATAGCAGCTTCAGCATTGTTTTACTGAGCTAAAAACAACGAAAAACATGAGTCAGTCCATTTGCACAAAGTTAGCTTTCACAGCAAGAGTTGCTTTTTTAAAATCTGTGTAGTAGATTTTAGACCATTTACTATTTAAATAATAGTTATAGGCTTAGTTGGCAGAGGATGCTCACATGAAAGAAGACTTTGGCTGTGTTCTGTCTGATCAGATTTGTTACTAATAATTGGAGATGGCAAATTTCAGTCTGAATGATTCAGTGATTAATGCTTCAAATGCCTCCCTGAAGGGATATTTGTTTTATTGACTAAAAATATAAATGTTGACTGAATCTGGTTAGCAAAAAGTTCTAAGATGCTTTATGTCTAAGGAACAATGTGCCATCCTCTGGTGATTGTTGCACAGCAGAAGTGATGGTGTGTTTAAGGCTTAAAGACGAAGTTGAAGTTATGAACTTGTTTGTCTCAGTTGAAAAAGGTGTAAAAGAGGTCACGCTTTTCCTTTTCATGTGTGTGATTAGGTCATAATAAAAAGATCACAGTTGAGATACTGGGTGAGGACTCTTCAAAAATTAACTGTGCTGCTTGATATTAGGTCTTGAATTATGTCAAGAAATTCTAAGCAGAAAGAAAGGAAAGATAATTTGCTGTAATTAGTGACTATTAGGGAATGCTCACTGAAAAAGTTACTGTAGTACTACACCTACAGAAAGTGTCTGGAACAATTGTGAAGATTGCAGATGTTTTGCTGTGAAAGAAATGAGCTTAATGAGAGACTGTCTCAGCTGACTGAAACAAAGGAAACTTCCCAGCAGGTAGCAATTGAGGCAAATAACAGGGTTAAAATGTGAGAAGCATGTAGTAAGGTTTGCTGGGTGAAATGAACTGGTGCAGTCTATTTCTGGTTTCTCTGTTTTCAAATTTTAAGGTGTGATTTTAAAATATTGGGTTTTGCTTATCCATTACAAGAAGTAGTATTTGTATGGATACAGTGGAGCATTAACTACTGAAAGTAGTTTCTAAATTTAAAGAATACAGGGTTCTTAGGTATCCCTTTTTCTTCCATGTGGTCACAATACCAGCTAAATTAGGAATATAATTTTACAGAGTTGTCAAAAAAACCCTTATTATTCTCTCTCCCACTTGTTTTTGAGGTACCCATAAGTGTTTTCTTCTATTATATTGAGCTAATAGTAAGAAACTTTAATACAGGGTGTCTTTAGTTCTAGTTATGTTGCCAGGTTACACAAAAATACAGGAAAAAAGGCAGCAGAAATGCAGAGATTCAATTCAGACTGCAGTTGTCCTTCAGCAACTCATCCCAGAGCTTTATCAAGCCAGCATAGTCCTTCCACATCTGCCTAAAGAAAAAGAATCCAGATGACCTACCTTTGTTTGGAAGATGGCAAAGTAGGGCTGGTTAAATACAATTTTGACCTAAAGAGATATTATATTGTCATAGGAATCCTATATCTTCTGGGTTTTTTTTCCAGAGAACCCTACACAATAGATCTGAAGTAGTCAGGATGACATAAGTCTTCAAGGCCATGCTTAAATGTTTAAGGAAGAGAGCTTACTGGGCTTTCCTTTCAACGAGCAACATGTTTTGGACTAATTCTGTACTCACATCAAAAAAAGAGCCTCTAAAACAGAAGGCAAGCAAACTGACAGACCTCTCTTTTCTTATGGTTCAAAAAGAGTTATAGGGTTTTTAGGTAGATCAGACAAAGCTCTTTGCCCTGAGAATTGTGTAGGTTTTTTTCAGATTAGGACAAGTTGTTTTGTTTGTTGACAAGCACTAAAAGCAGCTATTTGGTGCACAAAGATGCTTTTGCTTGGTGGTTTGTAAATACTGGCGAACTCCAGAAGCTGAAAATTGCTTATTTTCCTGATTTCTACCTCATGTAGGGAAATTTGTGGCTGAAGTGGCATATCAGTCTGCATTTCGCTTGAGACAGGAGCTGATGCTGATTTACAGCTTAAACCTTTTGTCCTGCTCTGAGTTCCTAACTACCAAACTACATAAAACTTTGTAGCCCAGATGAAGCCAGAGGAACATGTCTGGCCTTAATCAGGCTTAGGAACCATATACCGTTCTCCTGTTTCCAGCAGTAAACGCAGTAGCCCAAGTATTTATGATACTGCCCTTAATATCGCTATCTTCATTTCATGAATTTCTAGAACCAGATGTGGGGCTGTACATAATTGGCTACCCTCATTTGATTGTTACTCCATGAACTTGCCTAGCCCCTGGTGTAATATTTAGCTTTTGCTTATCTTTTGGCAAGGAGCACGGCGGGTTTATCTCCCATTGCAAGCAAACTGCTTCCTTTTGTTTTAAATTACAAATTCATTTTGATAAGTACCGGCTCACACATTGGAGTGTACTGTGATACTTAACTGCTCTCTGTGCCATGGGTGACCATGGAGAGTTGTAGTTGTGGCTTTTAAATGAATTAGCTGCTGCTGCATGATTTCGTCATTGCTGTTGCTCGTGGAGTTTTTCCCAATATTTTTTTCCCCTGTATCCTTGTAGATGAGGTGATCAGAACTTAACACAGTATTCAAGATGCTGACAAACTGGGTTTAGACTGTGGTCCAATGATGGCCTCTTTTGTTTGGCTTTCCTAATAATCACTAGCATTTCACTTTTTGGGGGGAACCCCACTCCAAACAACAAAATATTGCCTTGATTTTTATAGCATTATCTAGTATTACATCAGAGTTTCATTCATGAGTGGAGATAGTCAACTTAGCCTCCCTGTGTATCAAGACTGGTTCTGAAATTCATGTACCATTTCCCTGGAAGCCAAACAGTCTCATTAAGATTATTTTCAAGTTTTCATTTGCCCATTGTACTTACTATTCAAAGTAATAGCAGTGTTTATTTTTTGGCCTCATTTTTCTAGATAATTTGTGTGTATTTTGGTTTACTGCTGTCTGCAGACTTAGCTTTTGGTTGAACTGAAAAACAAACTGGGATTATAATTGGCAAAGTGGTAATTTACGAACTGTTTATGGAATGGGTCTCTGCCCATGGTATCGGGAAAAAAATGTATTTCCTTTTGTTTGTTAAAGTCTGTGAGGTTATTTTTCCTGGTTGTTCCTGCGAACTATCAAGGTTTCTCTTTGTCCTTTGTGCTAAGCCAGCTCCATTTCCTTGTTGGTTGCACTTCCAGACTTCCTCCCTCACTGTTTTTCAGGTGTGTGAGCAGCTCTCTGTCAACATAAGCAAGCTTCTTCCATATTATTCATTGCAGATAAGTACAGTTCTTTTCCAATGACTCCTGGAAGAAGAATCTTTGACTTGTTTCAAGCCATTAGATCTTTATTCAACTTCTGTGAAACCTCTGCTTGGATTTCTGTTCCTTTTTCCTCAGGCACAGTCTCTTTTCTCTCCCTCTCTTTTTTTTTTTTCTTCCTCTTGGAGATGTGTTAAATTAGCAGGCATCCTTGCAGGAGCCTGGTCTGTATTTTATGAACTCTACTACCACAGGTAAATGACATTATATAGAAAGCAGCAGCTGCCACTAAATGCACTGGAAGCCCTTCTGTAATCATGAGCATCAATAAGGATGCTGACTGTAGTTATGGGATCTGAGATTCTAATTTGATCTCTGTTGTGCCATCAGGTTTTCAGGTAAAGTTTAAAAAAACTAAGTATATATCTTTTAATTCATTTCCTAAGATACTGTGATGTGAATTATGAAAAGTAAGCATGGTAGGAGATGGGTTTTATTTCCCTGCGCTCTCTTGTTTTTGGGGGCTGGCTTTTTACTTGATCTGAATGCTTCGATGCTATTACGGTTCCTGAAAGATGCCACACTGATTCACTCCAAAGAAACTCAATTATATTTGAGCTGTTTTATCAACAGAGGAAGCAGTTGGACTGGAGTGAGGCTGCATTAGTGTTTGAAGTCAGATTAGGTGATGGGGTGCTCTGGATATGGGTGAGGAATGGGCCTGTTGTGCTCAGCTGAAGTGAGTAGGGAAACATAATATAGAAGAGAGTAAGCCGGTAGGAACTGAACCAAGCAGATTATTTGGGAGTGATAAAACTTCATTAGAAGAGGCAGATGCAAAAGGTCTTGAACTGCTGAAGCATCTGGAAGAGAATCCAGAATTCCTGAGTCTCAGACTTGGTCAGGTGTTGGCAAGTAGCCATGAAATTGACTATCAGCAAAAACGTGCTCCATTTCTCTCTCGCTAGTTCACACAGCTGCTGTAGGTTATAATCTTTTATCAGTTAAGACTGTCAGCATTCATGTGACTTCAATTTTAATTTGCCCCCCATTTGCCCTGTGAGTATGTATTATAATTGTTTTTAATTACATGTTCACACACTGTCTTTCATTGGATTCTTACTCAATTTAATGGGTGGTATTTGGAAAATGAGAGCTGTACAGTTAATGAAGCTGTTGTCTCTAGGGTTTTTGCTGTGGCTTGGTGCAGGAATAAAGAAATGGAGTGAAGGAAACAGATGAATTAGGGAGAGGAAAAATAAGTCTTCCAGTGTGTAAGCCATTCCAGAAGATCACTGTTCTTGTGGCTTTCAACTCTGAAGTTACTTAAACCAACTTTTCATACATCTCCATAAAAGTGGCTTTAATATCTTGTCACTTCCATGGAATGTGTTTTGCAGTGGCTTTCCAGGCACAGCAGCACAGTAAGGAGGACTTCAGTTACCTCGCTGGAAATCTGAAGAAAGAAAATTCTTTGAACTCGCAGCTACAGATGGTGCTGTGTTGTGCCAGGGATCACAATCTTAAACTTGGGGAATGCTGGTGAATCCATATCCTGTTCCAAGAGGGAAGAGTGCTTAAGAGACTTCTAAGCCAGAATTGTGTGACTAATTTTTTTCTTCTCCTATCAGTTTTGAGGAAGTCTTGGGAGAGTACTGTACCGTACCCCATCTTGTTCTAGGCTGGTCTCTCACTGTCCTTGAGCTGTTTTTTCATAAAAATCCAGTTGAAGGAAATGAGAGAAAACACCTGTTCACTACTCAGTTTATTCAATAATAGAGGCCATTTGATGGCTTTGTACTCCTTGTGAAATAAGTGTATCTGCAAGAGAATGGCATGAAAGCGAAATGGTGGATAGAGTGACTCTTCTTGTCAGTGACTGCAGACTTAGGTATGAACTGCTGAGCATTTGCATGATAAAAGCAGTTGTACTTATGTACTGAAAATAGGTTTCTTGAAATCCCTTTGGCATCTTGTAGTACTTGTGTTTTTCTGCCAAAATGCTAGGTTTAGAAGTGCACAAGGCTAGCCAGCACCATTCCTTGGTTCTGTCCCTGGAGCCAGAGCACTGAAGGTCTGGAGCCCAGGTTCTTCAGTGTGGATCCAACCACACTGGGGCTTTCTGGCTGTAGGACACTTGTTACCCTGGCATGAAGTCATGCCCATGCTAAATGGAGATGAAATACCCTTCCTTGCCATCCGTTTCTGATATTGGCTGCATTGGATCAAGCTGTGACTTGGCTGATATCCCAGCATGAGAAGGAATGTAAAATAACAGTGGACTGTAAACTTCACATTTTGTGAAATGATGTTGCATTTAAACTAATCAGAATGAATTTTTTTCTTGCTTTTTGTAAATTATTTTTTTAAGTAGTGTGTGGAAAAGTACCTTGTAACTGACCAAGCAGTTGTTAAATCCCTCTGAAATGACCTTCACAAAAGCATTTTCTCTGGCAACTTTTTTTAACTGCCAGGCATTAGAAATGGTAGCACGTTTGTACCGATGAATGTTCAGCATTTATAACTTTAAAAAAGTTTAAATCCAGAAAGAATTTTCTTTTGAACACAGAAAATAAGTTTTCTGCTGTGCATGTGTGTATGGGATAGCTGGTGGTTGTGAGGTTAGCGAAAATTTAATGGGCCACTGGAAACATCTTCAATATTAACTGTGATTTATTTTCCCTATCTTTGAGGAAAGTTATAGCAATATATGCCTTTAACTAATAGGAATTTTGTGGTAAAAGTAAATCATAAATAAATAAAATCTTTCTGGAGTGCTGAGATACCTTGATGAAGATGGATAAATGCAAGAGCTCAATTTAGAGTAAGACAGTTTTCAATAAATGATTTATAGGAGTGCATTTAAGGATCAGGAGAATACTAAAGTACTAGTTCATCTACTTTATGGTCTGAACTTTCAAAACTTTATGTAATAGTCTTCTTTTTTTAATGCTGTATGTAAAAAAAAAAAGTAGGTGTAAGCCTTTTTAAGAACTTCTTTCTGTAAATTTGAGCTTAAAAAATAAAATGTTGACTATGGGTAATTAGGCTTGATGATATGCCATTATTGTAAAAGGATCACTAACAGAATGTATACATTTTTATGGTACTATATACTTTTGTTTTTTTGATGCAATTGTAAATAAACTCCCCTCTTGTAGGTGAAAAACTGGGGATGTTTTGCTTGCAAATTTTCATTTAAATTATTTTCTTTATTTAAAATTCTCAACTATTTTTAAGAGTAGGAAGATGTTTTTGTTTTTTTTTTTTTTAAATCATCAGTCCCATGTTATTACCAGATAGACATTAGCACATGGAAAGTAAAAGCAATAAAACAGAATGTGAATTCTATAATATTTATACTGGCTCCAATTGCTCAATTATTAAGGGGCTTAGAATTCTTGAGGATGACCTTTAGTTGAGTTGTTAACCAGTTCTATTAAGTTATCTTCTAATTAACTGAAGAGCTCTTACAACCTGATATTTCAAAGTGTGAAAAAATCAAAGCTAACCTTTCACCTTGTTTTAGGCATGTTTTTTATCACCAATGATTTTTGCTTTTCTCAAATTGCCTTCTGAATCACTGGCTTTATTTCGAAGTGATAATACTGTTGCGTATTGACAAACTGATTTCAACATTTAGTGTTAACCTGCTCTTTGTTAAAAGTTTGAGGAAAATGAATGGAGTAAAGGAAGGGACTGTGGCATTTTGTGAAATGGAGTGTGTTTTAAGGAAGGAGCTGTACTTTTGCTAGGATTTCCCTTTTTTCCCCTCACAAACAGGAATATGTTTGCATGCCTTATCAAATATATGCACAGCAAACATAGCTGTGCTCAGACTTTTTGTCTTTGCTGAAAAAAATGTCACTGTAAGAATTCTCAAGGATTTCTTGTAATTTAGCTTTTTTTAGCACAGTTAGCCTCGTTCAGTTCAAGTAACTGGAAGCTCTGGCCAAAATTACCACTCTGTGTACCTGCAGGTCCCCTGTGTTGCCTGTGAAGTTGGTGGCATGGGGCGCCAGCAGTCTTGTGCCTGCAGGAGCATTTGCAACTGGAGTTTTCAAACATCTGCAGCCTCATTAGCACAATATTCTCTGATGCAGTTCCTGGGGACATGGAAAGGGATGTGTGTAGTTTTCCTCAGTGACACGTGTATATTAGGCGCAGTATTTTAATTCTTCTGCAAGCTTTCCCAAAGAAAAAATGCTTTGCATTTTATAGCTGTCAAACGATGCCTCATTGAAAAGTGTGCTGATTTTCCAAACCCAAGATCTTTATTGGGAGAAAGTAAGTTTATTATTTATTCTTTGTTTAGCTCAGAGTCACATGATGGCCTTTTTTTGGCCTGTCATGTCTCTTTCAGGCTGAAGGGTCATAGTTATTTCTTCTACAGAAATCATCTGGTACTTTGTTACTCTGAAATATATTCCCAGTTTAGCTGCTGGAAGAACAAACTGTCACTTAAGATGCATCTTTGGCTGGTTCAGATTTCAAGTGTGAGTAGGGGAAAATGAGATTTTAGGCTTACCTCGATGCCTTTTAGCTTCAGCTGAAATCAACAATCATGAGAATATATTTGCCATTTCTTTTTCTTTCACACATCCCATTCAGGATATCGCTGTGGATTCTCATCTAAGCCTTATCCACTGTGAACCAAATCCTAATGTGATGATAAGACTGGATCTTTAGAGTTGGATTTGACCATGGTAACAGACTGGAAACACGACTGTAATTTTTGATCTGGAACTCAGTTTAACCCTGTTGCTTTACCACCTGTGAAAGACAGAGTTTGCCACTCGGTGCCCTTGCTTTCCTTGGCCAAAGGTTTCTGAGATCGACATAGGTTGTCTCAGAGCCCTCCACAGGAGTAACCATCTAATACCCAGTGAAGTCTGTAACAGTCATTATTTTTCCTGAAAAAATGACTGCTGTACTTAAATGCACAGTAGTGCTTTGATTTGCGCTATTTCAGGAGAAATTAGAGCACAAAACTTGAAAATGAAGTGCACTGTGATTCTGAAAAGAAGGTAAACATGGAGACTATACTGCTCTTCCTTTTGGAGTAGCAAGTAAACAGAAAGGGAGGTCAAGGCAGTAAGGATGTTCTCACATTTTGCACTTGGGAGATCAAGGTAGTTGCTACACTGTGGTGTGGCAGTGGTTTGGTTGTGTTGTTGGTTTTTTTTTCCCTAGACTTGTAAGATGAAACTTAAGGCAAGATTTCTGAAACTTTTCTTGATGTCTGCACCACTGTTGTTGTCATATTGCTTTCCATTTCCTGGTTTGCATTAGGACCAACAACTCATAGAAAGGAACAAACCATTTCCAATTTCAATGTTTGGAAGGCCTCTGAACTGTTGGAAAATCAGATAAATGTTGCAGTCTAACCAGATGAAAAACAGGTTTTAAGTTTCCATGCCAACTTCATCTTTCTGGCTCCTCCTGTATTGCATTAACATTTTAGTGTCCAGGTATTTGAGAGAGGTTAAATGTTCAGCAGAGCCCTGTGTCCGTGCAGTATGTGTAGAGCTATCTGAGGGTGTATCTTTCCTCAGCTGCCTCTTCCTTGCAAACATCAGTGCAAATATTGATTACTGAAAATTACCAGCCTGCCTCAAAGCTGGTTCCTAATGTTATATAAATTTTGTTTTGCACATAAATCTTCCCAGAATCAGTCTGCTTTTAAAAATCAAACTGTAACATTTCTTCCATTAAAGTTCTTTGGTTTTCTTACATTTTTGTCATGACTGTTATGTTCTGAAATCATTTGAATGTTCAAAATTATTTTAGTGAATCTGCAATTGAGAAAGTCAAATTTATCTCTTGTCCTGCAAACCAATTACGGTAAATTACAGTCATTCAGAACCTAAAAACTGTAATAACTCTGACAGAATTATGAGCAAACTAATGGGTCACTTATTATCAGATAAGTTTGCTTTCATTGAAGATTAATATATACTTGGCTATTTTTCCTTTTACCTCAAGAATGGTTTTTAAACCAAAGAACTTGAAAGATAGCCGGCTGTATTGCTGTAGTACAGTTCTACCTCATACTGTGTTAACAAAGATCTATTAGATTGGAATAATTTTTCACCACTAACAGGAGTGACCAAGCTAATTTTTATTTCACTTTATAGTTACCACTTTATAGTTTTCTGTCAGCCTGCATAATAACACCCAGGGGAAAAAAATACCATCAAGTTTTGCTGTTGCTAAAGCGAGTATTTGTATGAAAGACTAATCTCACCATTTTGAATTGTCTTCCTCACCGGAAAGGAGAGGATATTGTTGTTTTGTAACTTTGTAGTATATATGTATGGAATGAAATATCAGCAACAAAGTGGTCATCATGGGCATACTAGGTAGTTATTCCCCTAAAATTTGGCAAATGAAACTATTGTTGTGTTTGCAGATAAATTTAAAAATACATATATTGAAATCAGGTATGAATGATTCATTGGTTTTTATGCAGCCACAGTAATGATCACATGCAAATCTGGATATGCATCCTCTAGCACTTGTATGGTTTCTGCACAAAAAGCTAAAAGACAAATAATTTAAGTTCTGAGTACTGTCAGTGTTTTTAACCATTTCGTTTTTTGGGTTGTGGACTTTCCTAGATGCATGTTGGTCTGTTACTTGCTTTAGAATTCAAAAGTCTTTTGCTTTCAGATACCTTTCAGAGAAACCTGATCTTCTTTGATCAATGTATCTGATCTAATTTGAAATTTAGGTATGAGCTTTGCATTTAATTGTGTGCCTGAGAGGGGAAGAACATCAGTTTTCTATAGCTAGAGGCACTTTGGAGAAATGTTTTAGTAGGGTAATTGATTGATGTGATCAACCAGCCTGATCTATAAAATCACAGGGAGATGGAAGAGGCTTTTTGAGTAAAGGATGGTTAACAGAAGGGTTCAAAGAGATCAGCCATCATGATTAATATCAGCAAGTGCTGGGAGAATCTAAGCCTCAGACTGCCAAGGAAATAGGTTGCTGAAGGCTGTTACTTCTGCTGAACTTAATCCAAGGGGACTTCAGGCAGGATGATAGAATTTGGAGTTGTTAATAACTTTTAATTCAATTTATGAGACAGCAGGAAACTAAATGAGGGTGGAGGGCAACCTGTGAAGATGTAAGCCATTGAGGATACCTTTTATTCTTCCGAATTGTTGGAAGAAATAAAACACTTGGAAACACAAATATTTGATATGAAGTAGTATCTAAACAGTGCTTGAAACTAAGGTGTTTCACCATCACCTCATTTCTAAGAGCAGGTACAGAGGAAATGCAAAGCCTGGTTGTTCCCATTGAAACATCCAGCTTGGGAATGGGGTGTGGTGCTGGACTTGGCAGTGCAAGATTAGCCGTCAGACTGCATTTTACAGGTGTATTCCAATGTAAGGATTCTGTGCATATTTGACTGAAACTCACTGAAATACTTGCAGTTTGCCAAGAGGATGAAAAGAAAAACACCTCTTAGGAAAAGTAGATTTTGTGACATGCAAGGCCTGTGGTGAATAGTCTGGATGGAATGGTTGTTTTTTTCATTAGGGCTCTCTTTGGTCCTGTCTCATCTGACTTCAGTTAACTTAAGCAGAGTGATTCTCTGGTGCAGGAGTATTTGCAGTTCAGTTTTGCTGAAAGTTCTGTTTCTCCTTTGATTGTTAATTCTTAAGTTGTGTTTTTTTCTCTATTTCTTTTCTGTTGTCCTCCAACAGTAGGGCTTTTGTACAACTGTAATGTGTTTAAATGAATACACATTTTGATGCACTCTGATTTGTGATAAATAACTTTTTTCTTCCTCTTAGTTTTGTGACAAAGCGACCTATATCAGTGTCACATTGTTGTAAAGCTGTTTATATCAGTTTGCATTTTTTATCACACTGGTGTTTTGATTAGCATCATTAGCTGTTAATGATATTTGTGGGGAAAAAAAAGAGGAAAATTAGAGTTTAGCTGGTATTAATAATTAAGTATTGTTCATAAAAACATCATAAAAACCATATTAGGGACCACTTTCATAAGAAATTTTATTTTTGAAAGAGAAAATGAAATGGACTAAGCTTCAAAATTGGTAAATTCCATTGCCAAAGAGATACAAAACACCAAAATTATCTTTGATTAAATTCTTTCTTGCTAACAAATGGATACTTGCAATGACTTGTTGATTACACTTGTAATTATTTTGACTGTGACATTTTTGATAACCCTGTAACTTTTTGTTGCAATGATGATGAAGCACTACCTTAGTCATCATTTAGTCATCCCAGTAATTATGAACAATATAAAAGAGCAGAAATTTAAGGCAAAATGCCTATTTGAAAAAAAATTGTTATGTAATGATTCTATATCTAATATTTAAAATTAATAATTGAGCTTATTAATTGAAGGAACTAGGGTGTTTTTGTTTTACTCTTTGTTTCTGTTCTGCAAGAGTTTATTTAATTCACTGAATTAAATTCCTTAAATCAGGGTTTCTGGTTACTGACACTTATAACTTATGTTTGGGAATTAGTTTTCCTTCACAAAGAAAACAAATACTAAATCCTAAATGCAGTTGCAATATGGGTCTTGAGTATCATTGGCAAATCATTTATGGTCAAATTCACAGACATTGAAGCATCTGCAAAAAATTTAGTCCTGAAATGCAGTGTAAGCCATAGGAGGTTTGTTTCTTTTTCTGGCCTTTGTCTGCAGGAAGGCAGGAGGAATCTATTGCAAAAGACAGGTTTTTAAAATGATGGGTAGATAAAGTGACAGGAATTCTGCTACCATAGGGACCATGGGCTAGAGTTAAGATATATCAATATATTAAATAGGTGCTATCAGGTGTAAAGAGAAAATTAGACTTTAAAGGGCCCTTGCCAACTCAGACTCTTAGATTTTGTTGTTTGTGCAAGCTGTGTTACCTAATGATGAAAATGCTGCATAGTTGAAAGACTATTAAGGAGATGAAGATATAAGAAATAATAATGTAAGAATTAAATGCATAGGAAGAATTATAATTATTACTAAGGGCTTAGGGTTTTTTAATGGAAATTATTTCAAGTTTTTTGAGAAGAATAAGACTGTGTGTCCACATGGTATCAATATTATGCATATGTTTTTGTGTTTTAGTTCATTTAATTGCTAAATTAATAGTCTTTTATTATAGGTTTTTTGGGAGACTGGGTAAAGGATTCTATATAGTGTAACTATTTCCCCACTGTTTTATTATTATTAGATTTATTTCCTTCTATCTGTATACATGAATAGCTAGATAAATATTAAGTTGACTTTTTTCTCTGTGGTGAAGGAGCTAAGATAATATTCCAAGCTTGAAGTAAGGAAGTGGCTGCCTAAATTGGAAGTCCACGGACCAAACACTGGCGATCAGTGCCCATCCCTGCCAGTGTTTGAGGCATGTGGAAAGTGCCCTTAATGGTGTGGTTTAATGTTTGGTTGCTCTGAAGTGGCCAGGTGGACTAGGAGGTCCCTTGGACCTGAAGTACTCCTTTTAATTCTAATTAACACTGTTATTATTTAACTGATAAGTTGTGAGCAACGTTATGAGCCATGAGTTACCATTAAAAACAGAAAGGGATGCACAACCAGGCTGAAATGCCTCAAAAAGCCTCAGACTTGCTTAGTTTCCTTTCTTACCTCATTCACTGTATATTTATCAGTAACAATGTCATTGTAGTTGACTTAAGATGACAAACATGATGCCTATTGAATTGTTTTTTTCATTCAGAACTGCTCTGAGTGTTAATATAGCTTATGGTCACTTTTTCCTTAAGCTTTTTGCTAGAATCTAAAAATTTTAATTGCAGGTTCTTCACGTAACAGAAGATATGCTTAAAAATGGAAGAGGAAATGGAAGACTCTCACTGATAGCAGATAACAAATAAAAATTTTGTTTTCTGTGCTTTTGTTTGGAAATGGAAAGTGAACAAGTCCAAGATAGCTGTAGGCAAAACTTATTTTAAGGCAGAAGTGTTGAACTTTATGCCCACACTAGATCAGTACATACAATCAAAATCTCTATTAAGTCCCACTACAAACTACAAGTGGAGTATTTTTTCTTTTATTAGTCTCTTCTGTTTGACTATAAGCTGTTTTACTTTTTATACATGGCTTTTTCCCAGCAAATCCATTCTGATACCATGGCCCCAATTACATTTTCTTAGGCTTCTTGTACTCTTGTTTCTTTTTCAGAAGTCTTTTTCCTTCTTATTTTGAGGTAAAGTAGCATTACATTCAAGTTATTATTTTGATGATGAAATAGTTTTATTTAGTCAAAGAATGTTGATTTTGAACATTCCCTTGCTTTTCTTGCTATTACTGAGAACAGTATGCAGCCTATCAGCAATTGATTATTTCTTGTCTCATGTTGAAATGAGTATTACTCTTTTTATGTGATTCAACAATGAGTTCGGATGTTTGGCAGTCAAAGACAAAAAGGAAAGCTTTTCAGCAATGATTCTGTTGAGTCTTGTTTTTTGTAGTAATTTGCTGAAGTTTGGCAGAACTTCCGTGTTTCAAGTTCCTGGCATCATTCTTTCCTTTCTAGGTGTGTGCTATTGACTGGATAAATATTTCCAATAAAGTTTGTGTGGATAGATCTTTCTCTTTATGTAAAATATTTTTGGTTTATTATATGGTGTTAAGAGCTTCAAACTAACTTTGTTTGGTCGAATCTGCTACGAAGCAGAAACACTGATGTACCTTAAATGGATACTTTAGTGAGAGTTTAAAGCAATTATGCAAGCCATTAAGCTCTAGATTAGACCAAAATGCTGATCATAACATTGTAGTAAGACTATATTCTGATTGCCCCAATAAAAACAGCTTCTGTTAGTCAACCACAAAACCTTTTTTAGAGAGAAGGAAGATGCACATTTAAACAAAGCCCAAGTCCCAGCAGAGCTTGTGTGCATACAGAAAGGTGATCTAATCTTTTTCCTCGAGAACAGTAGCATGGTATATTGCAATAAACAGGAACACTAATGTTTTAATACTTTTCATAGTTGATTTACAAAAATGTAGAAAACTAACATGATGACTGTGCTTTTTTGTTTGTATATTGTTTAATTTTAGGGACTGCAGTATCATTCTGTAAACACGGAAAATACTGTGTTCACTGTTTTCTCCTCATCTAAACAGCTTTTTTTTTTTGAAAGTAAGTCACCTACCCAAATAGCCTTTTGTTTCTCTAGAAGATGGCAAAATATTCAAGGACTCATGGCAAAGTACGCAAGTGGTGAGAAAGAATGGCTGCTGCTAATTGGCTGCATGAAACAGTTTTACTGAAAGATATTTCTATGAAAAAGCTGATGCCTCCTCCTGTGAACATTTGGTTACCTGGATAAATGCCCGTTCTTTGCACTTAAGGCTGCAAAAACCTCAAATATATTCAATTACCCATTGA
Source organism: Oreocharis arfaki (assembly GCA_013398015.1). Classification (NCBI taxonomy): domain Eukaryota; kingdom Metazoa; phylum Chordata; class Aves; order Passeriformes; family Paramythiidae; genus Oreocharis; species Oreocharis arfaki. Next base: position 5,343 of record VZRR01010716.1, on the reverse strand, counting down.
CAGCATCTAATGACTATGCTAATATGATTAGTTAGAATTTGAATTTTTTAGTGGTTTTTTTCATGTTTTTTTGGCAGGATTTTTGCGCTGGCGACTCACAAGCTGTGTGCCTGCAATACTTTGCTTTGGTTCCTTCGGTTTGGGTTCCCTGGGAGGTCTCTGGCATACCCAAATTTAATGCTGTTTGATTTTTGCAGATCCCCTTTCCACGTGTGTGTGTTTTTCGCAGTTGACAGTGTGATGTGACCTTTGGATTCCTGCACGTGCTGTTGCTGACACTGTTTGGGTTTCTCCTAGGCTGCTCTTGAATCTCAAGGATTCTGCATAGGTAGCAATTCTCTCTGGAGTATGAAGGGTGTATTATTAGCCAACAAAGCGTGTTTGTCTGCAAAGTCATGACACTTCTGCACAGTCAGCTGTTGTATTCTTTCCTTTGACCTGTCTCTCCACCATGCCTTAAAAGAGAAGGTTAGAACACAAAACTGCTGGGTAGTGCTGCCTTTGTGAAACTCGCTTTGTAGGTTTATTTTTCACACTGTTTAGTTGCATTTTGTGTTGGCTTGCTTTTAGATGGGTTTGGATGGATCTAGACCGTTGTTTGTAGCCCGCAAACCATTCCCAAAGAGCGTGAGTCCTGTGTGGAAGCTGCTCTCATCATGTCAGCATAACCTTGGTCTGCATTTGCTGTCCCGTGGAGGCGGGTGATTATCTGGGGCATTGCCTTTCAAAAATCTGATTTTCAGGTCAGATTTATCTTGTGTGAACTTGGATGTGATTACATGATAACCAGATGCAGAATGAGTCCTGCTAAGAAGCCCATATGAAAAAAAAATCTGATTCAGAAGCAACTGAGACATTTTGGTAGTTTTGTGCGGGCTCCTCATGTGTTTTTATCTGGTATATATGTTACAGGAGGTTTTGAGCTTAGGCTTCTTGTTTCCTTTAGTCCAAATATTTACTATAGCTTCTATACTCTGTCCTGAGTTTCTGGTTGGCTTTACATGAGAATTAAAGTATTAGGGGGAAAACATGCTGAAAATAAGGCTGTGTTAGTCTGATGCATAGTCTTCCTCCTCCTAAATTAGTGGTTTTAGCTCCAAAGCAACTCTTAGCATGTTATCTTACATACACTCTTGTCTCTTATTCAGAGACCTATTTCTTCTGTCCATATTGCCATTAAAAACAACCTGTCTTTAAGAACAATTGTGAGGCTTGTTGTAACAAAAGGCAAAGCAAGTACAAACCACATAGGCCGTATTTTGGTAGCGTTGGCAGCTGCTATTGTGCTTCCAAACAGGTGCTGCTTCAGCAGGCAGCTCTTCTGAAAGAAATGCCTTTGAAATGGAAGTAAAGTGAAGTGCTTGGAGTGAAAAAAAGGAACACTAAGCTCAATACAGTTTATGATGAGATTGCCTGAGAGCACTGGGAGTGAGCCAAGCATAAAAATTAAATGCCTATCTGCTTTTTCCCTTGGAGAAATATCTTAAAAGCTGGTGTGCTATAAGTGACCAGAAAAATGATCCAGAACCTCATTACATTCTTCCTAGGATAGAGCTGCTTTTCTGAAGCTCTGTTAATTTGGATCTTCTGTCGTCCCTCAGCTGATGTTCTGAATGAGTCAAGTGTATGCGGCTTCCTTGGTTCTCAGCCTCCCACAAATGTTCCCTGCCTTGTGCAGAACAGTGACTTCTGCAGAGAAACAAGATCTTCCCTGTGACTTTGTAGAGACCTCAGGCTGATATTATTTAGTTACGTATACATCTAACTACACAAAGAACTTAATGTAGGAACATCTATCAAGCTGCGGTTTTTTGTGTTTCTTTAATTTTGTGGATTTAAAAAATCAATTGTTACCCATATATACTTCAAAAAAATTCTTGTTAAATGGCTTTACACTGTATGTCCAGGTGAACAGGCTTTAAATTTCTTCTTGGCCTAGAGAAGATGTAAACAATTTTCAGATTCTTGCAACTGTTTCATAAAGAATCAGTCAGAATCCTTCTGTAGTCCTGTGCCCCTGTATGAGGTAGCTTTTAATTGCTCTTTTCTGTAATAATCTCTGCACACAATATAGAGTTAAGATCAACATTATAGTTAAGGAATTTCTGCATCCTAGCTGAATGTAAAGTCAGTTTTCCTGCTTAACACCTGTGCTGGGTATCAGTACTACCAATGCATTTCAGGTTCCTAATTCTCAGTTGGACTTTGATTGTCCATGATGTGTGAAGTTGGAATTGTCAGTGAGATCATAGTGTAGGGAATGTATCCAGATAACTTAAAAAAAACCCCAAACTTGTACAAAACATGTTCCCTGAATTATGCTGAAATCCAAGGTAATGGTTATCACAAAGGCTTTGTTTCAACAGAAACTACAAAAAAAAAAGACAAAAAAATGGGGAAATTAGTTGTGTGGGTTTTTTTTCCTTTGGGTTTTGATTTTGTCTTGGTTTGGGAGTGTCATTTTGCTAGTGCTTTTTGAAGTGTGATGAGTTTATTTTGGTGGTGTTTTTCTTTTTTCTTCTTTTTTTCTTTCCTTTGGAAGACACACTTCCAGTTTAGTTCTCCCTTCTCTAATGACCTGTGGTTCATGAGAAGGAAATTAGTGCAAGGATAATGCCCTGGCATTGAAGACACAGGGGGAAGACCAAGTCTAAACTAAAAAAAACCCAAACTTTCAGTTGTTGAATATACTTTAAAACAGGTTGTTATAACACCCTGCTTAAAAGTATTTGTATTTACCTGAGAAGCATCAGATGGTCTGTGAGATCTGGGGAGTGCCTGGAGGCTAATACCTTCAAAAAAAGGGAGGGGAAGGAAGAAGGTAGCAGAGTGGTGGAGAGGATTTTCTTTGTCTCAGTCTATGCAGTACTACAGCAGCACGATGTGATTTATGGGCATCTAATGAAGTCTGAAGAAGACCACTCCTAGGTAGCTGAGGAGGAAGGTGTACAAAACTGTGGTGAAGAGCAGCTCTAAATAGAGATTAAGGCTGGTAAATGGAAATTCTGTCTCCAGTTTAGAGGCTTTTGTGAATATTGGATTTTATAATCCCATGAGAATTTGTAATAAAAATTAATTGGGAGAAGACATCATCAGCTGCTTCTGTTGGTAATGGTTGGCCATAATATGTACCTGAGTAAATGTATGCAAATTGCTTCATTCAGGGCCTGCTTAGTATTGTGAAATGCTCACGAATGTGAACATGTATAAGAATATTCCTCCCTCACTTCAGTGACTGATGAAGAAATGTTATTTTATTACTGTGTGAAATGCGTGATAGCGGCTCCTAAGATATATCCAGCACTCAGCATGAATCCTGAATTGGTCAATTACACTGTAAAATTTTCACTGCTAAAGACATTTTGAGGTTCTTACTCTATAAATTAGGGTACTAGAACACTGAAAACTATTTTTTTTTTTTCTTCCTGAGAATAGGCAGATGTCTAAAGTATTTTCTTATTCACTAATTTTGAATTTTTTAATATTTTTTTTTTTTATTTTTAGCACGATCTGCAAGGTAAATTATCTTTCTACAATGGACTCAAATGCCACTTTAGATATTGAAAGGGCTCTTATGTGTTCTGTGGACAACTTTGATTCAATAAGCAGCAAAACAAAATAAAGGTTTTTAAGTAGGAAAATCTGAAGCTCATTCTAAAGAAAGCAAGTCTAAGGAAATCTCAATTTGGAATATTTTTGTAGTTTGGTTGGTTTTTGCTGATGGTGTGTTATGGTTTTTCTTGCTGTTGTTGGCTTTTTGGGGGAAAGGGTAGGTATTGGCTTTTTTTTTTTGCTTGTTTTCTGGTGATTTCTTGTTTTGGGTTTGTGGTTTTTTTTTTTTTAAATTTGAATTATGCTACATTTTTCCAATTCTATGTAGTCTGTAAGCCCTAGATCATCTCTTTTGGCCAGTGTGGCACAGTTACTAGACATTAGAATGAGCAAGGAGAGATAACACTCTCCTGTCTCTTTATCTTGCTGAAAAGGGGGCCTGGCTGTTTTTAAGTCGTTTCCCAGCAGAGTTAGACTCTCCTTGCTCCCGCCCCTTCCCAGCCTTTGATTGTTTGTTTGTTTGTTTTTTAAGCTTTCAAAGCTTAGTATGTTCTGAAGTTCTTTGCTGTTTGAATAATGGAGTAATGAAGTGGATTATTTAACTTGAATATTATAGATGCTGACTATAATTAGTCACTTTTGAGAACTATTACACTGTTAAAATTAACAGATATTAGTGTATTGCTTGTAATTTAAATAATATCAATTTGACAAGCAAATTTTCACTTGAAGACTTAGTCTTTCAGCATTCAAGTTTTGAGAAGCTGCAAAAGACCCCAGAAGCACTGTGGTAAATGTGTGAATAAACATGTGAAGGGGTTGGAATATATGCTTTATTAAATTCTGCTACTTTGCATTCATGGAGAGGATTTGTGAACATTAATTAGTTCATTTGCAAGACAGTCATATTGGCAAATTATTCCTTTCTTTTTAAAGAGTCAGATGTTGAAGTGAAAGGTGGGGGAAACCCAAGACTGTAGCAGTAGTTTAGCAGACCTGGTGCCAAGTCCTGGTTCTGTGCATTTGCTGTTGGGCCATAGCCCCATTTATTTTCCCTGCTGTGCGTTGCTTTGGGAGTGACCTAATGATTGGGAAAACTTCCTTTTTTCCAAGTAAGAAGTTGAAAACAGAAGTTACTTCTAATAGGCTGTAAAACATGAGCAGCACAGTTTCCTCATTCAGCATACTTTATGGAACACTTTGACTGAAGATTAAGAAACCTTGGGTACAAGTTTATAATAAAATGGGAGCAAACTGCTTCTTAGCTCGTAGCTGTAAATCATTCACAGACTGGATAGAGAGAAAGGAACCTGCCTCCTAATTTATTTGTTTTCCCCCATCCCATGATGTTTTACAAGTGGGGTAGAGTTCTAGGGGGAAAAAAGAAAGAGGTTGCCTCTTCCTTCATTTAAGACTTAGCACATTTTTCCTTTAAATTCATTTGGTATCTATTAATGTGTGTGTTAGTACAGATGGTGATGTAATTTACCTTCCTACCTTTCACTGAGCCAGCATGAAGTGTTCAGGTCATAAGAAGCAGACTTAAGCTTGCCTTGAGCTCCAATGAGTGTGTGGGTCCAGTCTGATAACCTAAAACAACCTTTTCCGAGCCAGCTCTTGTACCTTTCTGCTTTGCAAGAGTTTGCAGTGATAGTTTCTGGTTTAGGGCAACAAATACTGAGGGTAGGCCAATTACCTTCCTTTCTCACCATCTTTATTACTTTTTTCTTTTTTTTTTCTGGGAAAGTGTTCTCAAATAGATCTCTTCCCTCTCCCCATAAACACAATATT
>VZRR01010715.1:190371-214278 GCA_013398015.1 Oreocharis arfaki | reverse complement strand
CCCCCCCCCCTCCCCCCCGGTTATTCTTACGAACTAGATAAATACTCATTTTGGAGTACAAGTCCTGAATATCACATATTCTAAATTACAGTATCTATTGATGAATTCCCTTCATGCAGGGTTTTTATTTTCCAGACTCTGATTCAACATAAGCTTCAGATGTTTCAGTTAGTCAAAGCTTCTTGTGGTACCTTTAAGATATGTGCAGTTCATTATGGTAAATTGCACAGACGTTGTACCATAGGTTTATATCTGTGCCTCCACTGCCACAGAGCAGGACCCAGGATAAGCAGAAAATTGTCCAGAATGGGGAAGAAGCCCATCAGCCTGCTCCTCTAAAGGCTGTGCAGTCACAACCGCTTGTTACTCTCCCCTAAAGTCTCTTTGCCCATTTCAAGCTTCAGTCATTCCTCTTCCTCTTTTTCACCCCTTGCAATCTCCACTAACCCCTTCCTGCTTAATTTTCAATGCACAACCTCCAGTATTCCAGCTGCCCATGTCTCACAGTTTCCTCCTAGACATGTCTCTTCTTCCTTGTGTCCCAAAGACCCTGTCCCGCCTCCTCCCTGTTCCCAGAAATTATTTTCTTGTTTTTACAAAATCGAATTCTGTCCTATCCTTGAGATGTATCCAGCTCTGACTGCACTGCCAAGAAGTAATTAGTCAACAGTGTCTCTGAGACAAAGGTTAAGGTAGTGCCACCTATTTTTAAATAAACACAGTTTTGTTCAGAGCAGCAGCACAGAAGAGAGTGTCTGAAGCACTGTTTTCCGAGAAATACATCCCTCTGTTTCCTATTGCAAAAATCCACAGACCTATATATTCCAAATTCAAGACAGCCCCAAACATTCCAGAATCATCCGCGTTTGCCACTGGGGGTACAGGCATCAAAGGCCTGGGGCAGCCAACATTAGAAATCAGATGTCTTAACTACTTTAGAATTTTATTGTCTGTGGCTATTCTTGACCCCCTTAACCTACTCTGGATACAGCCACTAGCAAGCCCAACACAGACAATAGCCTGGAATTAAGAAAGGAAAGGAAGGAGGAAAATAATAAGGCAAGACGCTGTGCTTCTGCAGCACCTGTACTTAACATAATAGTATTGAAATATTCTATGCATGAACCTCTGTGCAATAATCACTAGATAATCCCTGTTACCATCCACAGGAATCGTGCTTCTGCAGAGCTGGAATCACAGTAACAGGAAGATGAAAATGATTCATTCAGACAAAAAAAAAAAAGTTTGTTCTACCCAGAAGAAAAGCAAACCTCTTCTTCCAGTGCATTTACAAAATTATTTTCTGAGAGAAAAAAAAAAGAAGTACCTTTCTTTGTCTTAAGTATATGACTCCAGCTCAGATGATAAACATAATCTACATAACAGAGATAAGTGGATAACATAATCCAGATTGTTACATGTTGTATTATCACACTTATTGAATATATATTGTCTATAGTAGCACTGTTAATTGTTGTTTTTCTGCTATGAAAAAAAAAACAAACTACAAGGACAAACTACAGCTGCCAAGAGTAGGTGTTCAGCTCCACTGACTCCAGGCAAGCTGAACCTGCTGATGCCAGCAAGGACTGTGACCCCAAGTCACACTTCCCTCAGAAGAGTGAGGGTGCAGGATACAGGACATGCTGCAGACTTCTATTTCTGTAAAGGCTTTAGCACAATCTGCATGCAGGATGTGAAATGCGGCAAAATTGTAGCATACTGAAAGGTTGACAATGTCCTTTTGCTAACCTACTTCTTCAAAGCAATATTCTCTCATCAGCTTATCCTTCTTCTGGCCCTCTGCTTGAGGTCTTTGTCCTCTTCCCCTCCTCTCTACTGTGCATTAGAATTGAGCTCTGTAGCTAAGCAGTCTTCTCCAGAAGCCAACTGTACAGACTAATTTCATATTCTTCTGAAAATCCACTCTCCAGTGAAGTGTGCTTTGAGGTAAATTTGAGGTCCTTTTATATAGTTTTGCTCCTACAGGTCTTAGACTGTTTCGACCACTTCCTTCTCTACTCAATACTTTATTAGGTTGCTGGCAAGTATGGAGGCTATTCCTGTTCCTTTAACTCTTTATTCTGGAAATAAAAAAAATCCTACCTTAGAAGTGACAGTGAAAGAGGCAATGATATGTAGGCATTGGAGCAGGCAACAAGAGAATGTCACCCCAAACTATTAAAATTACAGTGACAAAAAATCCCACATGGAAGTACTGCTGCTAAAGCTGCTGCACTGTGGCTTCAAACCTTTAAATTTCCCCAAAGTTGGATACTTGTATATAAGGCCTTATTCCAGAATCCTTGCTGACATTATGCAGATGACTACAGATTTCCTTCATGCATGTAAACGGTTTTACAGAGCTTGGATTACACTTATCACAGATCTTAACGTTGTAGTTCATACCTCTTTGAGGAGAGTTGTTCTTGACTGCTGAACCTCTCTTTGAACTTTATGCTGTGTGTGGCTCAAGGGGAACAGTTTCTCACTTTCTCTTCCTTTTGTCTTTTTCAGTTACTACATTTTCCATTTTCTTCCTTTCTCTTGCAGAGGCACAGCTTTTATTCATTTCTCCTCAGACTTCCACACTCCCCTCTACCAACTCTCAGATTCCCTACCCAACAGGAAGCTGCACTCTGGTGAAAAGCATCTGTTGATGACAGCCAAGTGCTGTGGGAATGCAGAACTGAGGATGAAGCATTGCAGGAGCCTACCTTAGACTGCACATCTATCCTTGTTAGCTACTGCTTTTTACCTCCACTACATAAAAGACCAGATCAGCAACAGAGCACAGAAAAATGTTGCTTTTAAGGGATCACCTGCTGTCTCACTTACAGAAATAGCTGCAGGTTTTCAGCAGACACAATGATTCTGCAGCTTTCTTCACCTCTATCTTTGCCTCCATGAAAAAGCAATGAGCTACACTATAATGACAAAGTACGTAGATGAACTTGCCATATTCCCTTAAAGAGCCTTAGAAAAAGATGCCAGGAACAGTTCAGATCTGCACTGAATCCTCATGTGGCACCAAGGACAGAACACTTCAAAGCAGAAAACCCTCAGAAGCACAGTGCTCCTATATAACCCTAGCGCTGTGCCTGTAAAGTCCCTGGAGTCAGAAACATTCTTTGGCTTGGTACTATTTCCAGCTTTAGATCCTATGAGCAGAATAAGAAGCAAGCTTCTTCTGAAGAGAGCAGAAACCATGATCCTCACTCAGTGAGTAATGAGGTATACTCACTTCTATTAACCCTGCTAGGCATCCTGGTGTTCCCATCCAGAGACTGGAAAGGTTGCAGTAGAATTCAAACCTATTTTAAGTTTTACATGCAATTTGACAAGGAAAAATTAATTTAGGAAGGATTAGAACTTAAGAGTTTATACCACAAATTGGCCTTTCCTCCCCTTGGCAACTCCAGTCACTACAGAGTTACCAGTACAAACATGCACTACAGCAGCCTGTGCTGAAATGCAAAAGCTGAGCAGCAAGCACTACTTTCCTCAATATGACAGTCACTGCAAATGAACTCTGAAAAGAGCTAACACAGGTACATAAAAAAGCTGGAGACTGATAATGAGCAGAGCGGTAGAGTGGGAGAACAAAAAGCCAGCTCCTCGCCTCATCACCTTTCAGAGCACCACCCCAGCCACACAGCTTAAAGACAATCCAGGACAGAACTATGATTATGCCTGCACAACACAGAAACAGTCTTCAGGCTCCACATGTTTCAGATACACTCCGTTAGAGCAGTGCCCTTGAAAGGCTTGCACAGACTCCTGAGTGGTTTTTTTGCCAACTAGATTTTTCAGAGGTTTATAAAATACCTGCTAAACCTTCAGTAAAATTGTCAGACAAGCCGGAAGAGACTTAAACCTCCTAGAATTAGCTGTCAAAGTTAATTGGATAGTTAGAGAAAATGATTTACTTGAAGCAGGTTACTTAGGTTCCTCCTTGTCTTGAGCTGATTATCTTCCTTCCTTGACTATAGAGAGATCTAAGGGAAGCTCGTAACAACTTGAAGCAGGCATCTTTTTTTCAGATACTGGGTCATTTTCCTCAAAAAGTAAATTGTATTATCACATAACTATCCATATTGCAGGGACATTTTGACTCAATTTGCATTACAAGAGAGCTGCAAAAGCTCGGCTGCTCTTCCAAACCCAACATGCAATACTACACCTGGGAGTTCACGTTTCCTAATGCGATTTGATTTCCTTAAAAGAAAGTTGGAACTCTGTTGTATACTATAACAGAATCCAGAGATGGGGCAACTGGAAGAGTAGGATTGCGTGAAACACCACACATCACATCTGACACTGAGCATGGCTCTCCATCTTATTTTACACAGTTTACCAGAGGAAAGCAACATGGGAAAACCTGTCCACCGCTTCCCTTCCAGAATGTGGCATGTCTGCTGCTGTGTAGAAGATGTGATCATGCTTTCACAGTTATGCAGCATCTGACAAAGATAATTTACAGATGCTTCAAAGAAAAAAAAAAGCCACCAAAAAAATCCATCCAGCCAACCAACCGACCAAAACAACACACACACACAGACACACAAAACCCAAAGAAAACCAAAAATCTTTGTTTCATGATTTCTAGTAAGTGATGAAACTAGAAAAAAAAAGTCACAAAGCTGATCTTCAGTTTGTATTACACAACATTTAGTAAAGCATAAACTTCAGGTCACAACTGTCTCTTCCTTGACAGTGCTAAACAGGTACTCTTTCTACCGTCTGTTCACCTCTTGTCAGTAAACTTAGAGAAGAGTACTTGATGCTTCCACCCTCCTGTCAAATTTGTTTGGAATTTGCTAGCTCAGTGAAAAGTGTCTAAGACTGATTCACAGCCAGAAAGACAGACCATTTGGTTAGAGACTTCTTTCCTCAGGGAAACCAGGGTAAAAAATTAAAGCTCTTTAGGATGAGAGAAGCATTCCTGATGCTTGAAGCTTTAAGGCTGATGATGTTCAAAAGCTTGAGATGCTCCAATCCACCTGACAAGACTTTACATCCCATTAATTCTTTTAACAGGAAGAGCTAGTGTTCAAATTTTTTCTTATTAGTACAAGTTCAATACTTCAGATGACTACCATTTAAAAGAGAAGAGACACCATACAGACAAAATAGGAGATTCTAGAAAGTACCTGTAACAGTACTCAGTTCATACAAACCAAGTCTGGTCTTCAACATTGAAATTCAAACTTTTCCTATTTTATTCTGTGCTAAATCTCTAGTATTTACACAATCAGTAATGGAATCTTTGCTCCTCTGATATTTCTTAAAGCAAAAGTTTCTGCTGTCACACAAGTAACCCAGAAATCTCCTTTCCAAAAGGGGAAATTTCAGATATGTCCTGTGTGTAAACAAGGTTAACAACTTCAAATGTAAAAGTTCAAGAGTCTTAAAGTAAACCTGAACTCCCAGTGAATTTGCATTTTTACATTCTTGGGGATTTTATTTTACCATGATCCTTGAGGCTTTAAACACAAATATATATATATATATATATATATATGTAAAAAGGTTTTCAAGCAGTAATCTTGTATATTGTCAATAATCCCATTCCAGTCAAGCATCCTTTTGATGCTCAAAGGTCTAGGAGCCGTCCCTATGAGTAAAGGCTGAAGGAGTTAAGCCTTCCCTCCCTGGAGAAGAAAAAGCTGAGGCAGAAGAAAAACCTCCTCACAGTATTTCAGTACTTAAAAGGCAGCTACAAAAAGGACAGAGGCTTTCTGTTCACAGAGAGCTACATGGACAAACAATAGACAACAAATACAAGATGAGGTTTCGTCTCAGAATAGGAAAGAAATTTATTTTTACAGAAACAACACTCAGTTGCTGGAATAACCTCCCCTGGGATACAGAGTCTCACCACTCTATGTTTTCAAGATGTGACTGGACAAAGTGCTAGATAATTTAATCTAGGCTCCCTTTCTCGCTCAGGTTTGGTCCAGTGGATCTTCTGAAGTCCCTTCCACTCCAAGAAAATCTAGGATCCCAGTTAGTGAATGAAAATATTCCAACTGTTTCTGTGAATGTCAAAGCCCCTTAATAACAGAGTTTTTGCTCTCCAACAAGTAAAAGCAGTTTATTTTAGTTTAATATGCTATTTAATGAGTATTTTTATAACACACCCACACCTGGGTATATGTAGACATACCCACATGTGTGTTGCATAGCTACAGTTAGTACCAGTTTTAGTACACAGCACATACAAAAAAAGGTTACTAATACTTAGCTTCATTCACTACTTTGCCTTGACTTAGAAGGCATAATTCCCCTAAAACTCCCTGAAAATATGTAGAATTTCAAAAGCTGTTTCACAGAGTCTGCAGAGTGCAGTTTCTTTGATTAGAGTGCACAGAGAATGGTTTGCATTTCCTATATGGAAACATTTTGTGTATTGTCAGAAACTCATGATGACATTTCCCCAGCTGTGATCTTTATTTCAGCTATGTTTCAGATATACATTACCTGCTCTTTCTCTAGTATTTAACCTGTCTTTTGTGGTCACAACTACACAATAATTGCAGAAATTTCTTGCGAGAAGGACGTTTAAAGGGGCAGATAGCAGAACTGCAGAAGAGAGGCACCACAGATATAGAACCACTAAAAATGGAAGCCAAAGGGAACAGCAGTGAACAGGGTGCTGCCAGGCAGGGTTCCACTATTAGAAAATATCAGCTTTCTTTTAAAAATAGCTCTCTTTCTGCCTTACTCACCCACCCCTCTCTGCTCCCTCCCTACTTTGGGAGCAGCTCTGGTTATGCAGTTTCTTCTTCTTCTGCATATAAGCTGCCGAAAGCAAACTAATTGTTGCAGTTCATACACATAAAGGGAGAAAGCAGAATATTTTTGGATTATCCAGGTTTTCATTGCAGACATTTTCCCCCTTAAGCACTTTTTGAAAATCTCCTTAGCATGCTGGACTTTTTAATGGTATCACCTCAAGCACACCATTCAATTCTGTAGTTTATTCTGAAGAATGCTTTTATTGCACTCTTTTTTTTAATCCAAAAATCTACTTCTGTAGAAGCTGCTCCCACAAACAATGTTCTGAAACAAATTCTGGAGAAAAAAAATATCTTCAAGACACTTACAGAAGGACTGTAAGGTCTGTGTTTTCATGGGGGGCAAAGAAAGAAAACCCAAAAACCCAGTACCTTGCTTTTAAGTTTATACATGAATATGAGATATTAGGTATTAGACCACAAAGACAGCTGTCTATCGGACCAGATACTTGAAACCCAGTATCCAGACATACAGGGTTTCAAACAAAACCATTTTAGTGTGGATTTTCTGACTTTACTATGGCATGAATATTTCTGTTCAGATCTACCTTCTAGATGATTAATTCATTACAACTCCAAAGAAGAGAATGAAGAATTGAGTTTCATGCTGGTTATGTCTGGGATAGATTTAATTTTTGTAATAGTATCTAGTAGGGGTCTGTGTTTTGGCTTTGTGCTGAAAAGTGTTTTTTATTATTGCTGAGGTGTGCTTACACAGAGCAAGGCCTTTTCTGCTTCTCAGACTGTTCTGCCAGGGAGGGGGTTGGGAGTGCACGAGGAACTGGGAGGAGACACAGCTGGGACGGCTGACCCCAAGTGATCAAAGGGATATTCCACAACATGTGGTGCCATGCTCAGCATATAAAGCTGTGGAAAGAAGAACAATGAAGGTGGAATACTCACTGCATGTGATGGAGCCCTGCTTTCCTGGGGATGGTTGAATGCCTGCCTGCCCACGGGAAGTAATGAATGAATTCCTTGTTTCGGTTTATTTTCATGTGAGATTTTCGCTTTTCCTATTAAACTGTCTTGATCTCAATGTTTTCCCACTTTTACCCTCGCAATGCAGGGTGGGTGAACAAGTGGCTTGTGTGGGACTTGGTTTCCAGCGGGGATAAATTAAAAGAAGTGGAAGGAAAAACAAACAAGAGTGAAGAGAACACTATTGAAACATTCCTCTGTCAAAATAGTCAATATTTTGCTATAAAAGTATGATGACAATTGAACAGATAAGCACACCAGCCAACAAGAGCTGAGCTCTTGCAGAGTTGGTAAAGGTAGTTTGCAAAAGGTTCCAATTGTGTAGTGAAGTGTCCCTTGACCATACCTTGCATGGCTAAGGTGGGAGCAGAATTGTTCATACCAGGGATAGCTGTTGGCTGATAAGGTGGGGAACAAGATTTAATCAGTCACCCCTGACAGCCTTGGAACATCACTTACATTAATCATAACCTGAGTGGAATGGTGTCACCCTTACCAGACTTTTGAAAAACTGCAGTGGTTATCAACTCCGATTATGGCCTGGATGAATATTGACTAATGACCAAAGCAAATCACCTTGAATTCTATTAACAGCAGTCTTAGGTGAGACCCTTCAAGCTCTCCTGGATGGCAGGAGGCTGTGCCAGCATTTTTGTCTGGGTGTGACACTTCTCAGAGACCACCAGCTCTCAAGTCTGCAACACTTGGAGGAAAATCACCAAAAGCTGATAATAGGGCCTGGGCCAATACCCCCTGCTCTTCTAGGCTCAACCCTTTGTCCACTGAGAAATGCAAAGGCATTCAGTTTGAGTATTTCACTGAAGTCAAGGAGAATTTTTGACAGATACATTCACACATTTATATATTGTATATGTGTGTGTGTGTGTGTGTGTGAATTGATCCCTATGCTCTCTTGGAAGTATAGTATGAATATTGCTGTTTCAAATCTACAGTGACTTAATTATAATATATCCTATTGAGTCACTTTCTAAACATTCAATTTGTCAATGATTTAGTGCTGGTTAAGTCCTTTAGACATAACTGTTGACCAGGTCTGGAACTAAGACTGGATTCAGCAACATCTAGATATCTTTCAGGAGTTCAGAAAGCAAGAGGTGGTGGGTTTGTCTATTCTGAACCTCAGGACTCAGTGGGAGGGTTTTCCTTATCCTTTGCATCCCCATTCTACCCTCTAAAGTGAATTTGAGCCAATTTTCCTCTGCATGTTTCCTTTATGCAGTAAATAAAACAGTGAGCCTTGCCATAGAGCCTTATCACGCTTTCACAAATTTTATCAAAACCTGCCTTTGACAATACTCTTGGTGGTGATTGTTTAAGTGATCCAAACTACTCATTTGCAACACCCCCATCACCTACACAGAGATAAGAGCTTGCCTGACAAGTACTCACCATGAACTTGTACTGTTAATGCTCAGAAATTTGATTTTTCACCTGAACGGGAAACTGATTCACAGAAAAAGCATTCACCTCCATCTCCAGACCACCAATAAACCCCTCCAGCATACTACTACTCATGCAAAACCTTTCAAACTACTAAAGAAGACAAATTTATTATCCCACAATGTAAGCCTTGGACTTAAAGGTTCAGAGTACTTAAAAAGCCCTAAACTTGCCTTCCACTTTTAATCCACATTTATTTCATCTGTCACTGATAATCCTGGAGATCATATCACTTTATCCTCTTTTAAATCCATCCTTAAAACATATATCTCCTGCAATGCCTACAAATCTCTGCCAGATGGGACTGTTTAGACTAATGACCATTCGTTGCTAGCTTCAACAAATGCATCTTTCTAAACCTTCTCTCATTACCTGCTTTTTTCACTCTCAATCCACTCATCTAATTATTTATTGTCCATGTAATATCAAATTCAGATATCTAAATAGTTTCTTTTACAAATAGAGCTACTCTAATAATTTCATATCTTACAATGACTGGAGCATCTGGAGGCCTGAAAGGGTGCCTTGGAAAATGGAGAATAATAAGGAGACAAAATTACCGTTTAGAGCATTATATAAGAAAAAAAAAATCTAATTCCACACTTTTAATGGAATTTACACTTACAGTTAATCCAGAGCTCAAAAATAAACGAACACAGAACAGCATTATTGTTCTGGAGATTTTGGGTGGTAGTTTTTCATTTTTATACTCTCTCTCTTTTTCCTGAAGGGTAGGCAGATAAAACAATGTGAGAGGAGCAGTACTTAATGTGAAAAACTAAAACTGACAAGGGCTTCTCTCATAACTTTAAATAAGTCATGCAGAATAGCTTCTGCATCATAAAACATTGACACTCACAAGTCTAAAAACAAATAAAAAAAACCACAATTTTTTCTTGCCTTATCCAGAGTTCAACAAAAGGCATGAGAAGCTACTCCCAGCAGATTCATGCTACCACTTACATCTTTCTTAAAACTAAAAAAAAAAAAAAAAAAATTCAAGACATTCATAAGTCTTAAACATTTTTATAACACTATTTTATTTGAAAGAAAAAAACCAAAACAAAAGACCAAAATCAACACAATTTTATAAAAAGATTATTATCCTCAGATATGCTCATTCAAGCATAAGCAGCCTTTATCTATTCAGTTTCTCAGGATGATATTCACTACCATCTTTCTTTTCCCCTCCCTCCACAGACACACAAACTTCTTTCCTTTAAAAGTACTGCTCTCTTTCAGTCACACACCAGGAATCCAGTACACACTAGTGGCTATTAAAACCCTTATATCCTGCTGGGAGAGCAACAGGTGCTAAGCTTTCAGGTGGATCCAGTTGAGCTCATTTGAAAACAGTGCCTGTGCTACAGGGGCTTTTCCCATTGCAGGCTCAAAGTTCTGGCCTCCAAGAATTATTACTTTGTACCAGTACCACTGGAGGACATTGAAAGTGATAAGATTTATGTGTGGAAGAGCAAGAGGACAGATTTACTGGGTGTTCAGAAACAGCCTCTATCACAGATGTGGAAATATTGGGCTCTGTGGTTATATGTGATGAATCTGCCCTTTCCTGGGCATGTCCAGGCCGCTTTTTACAGATTAGTGGGTAGATGTACCTGGTGTCGGATTTCCAGTGCCAGGAGTAGGCTCAGGGCTGGAGACAGACCCGTGAGAAGGACATAGCACACACGTCCAGGCAGCACTGGGGCTGAATAGGTCCAACGAAGAATTTCTCTTCTAGTTTCACCTGCACTGCTGGTCCCAGCTGCAGCCCTCATAAAGGATTATCTCTCAGAATCATAGAATCCAAAAAGCATTTAGGTTGGAAAAGACCTTTAGGATTGTTGAATACAATGATTAACGCAATACTGCTGAGGCCACCATTAGACTACATCTCTCATTGCAACATCTACAGGTCTTTGAAACACATCCATGAATGGTGACTCCAGCACTTCCCTGGACATCCTGTTCCAATGTTTCACCACCCCTTTGGTTTCCTAATATCCAATTTAAACCTCCTGTGGCACAACTTGAGGCCATTTCCTACTGTCCTGTCACTTGTTAATTGGGAGAAGAGACCGACCTCCACCTGGCTGCACCCTCTATTCAAGCGGTTGTACTGAGTGATCAGATCTCCCCTGAGCCTCCTTTCCTCCAGGCTGAGCCCCCTGAGCTCAGCTGCTCCTCATCAGGCTCCAGACCCTTCCCCAGCTCCCTTCTCTGAGAGAAGGGACCCTTCCGTTGCCCTTCTCTGGACACGCTCCAGCCCCTCAGTGTGTTTCTTGCCAGAACTGGACACAGGATTTGATCTGTGGCCTCGCCAGTGCCCAGTACAGGGGGAAAATCACAGCCACAAATCTTGCTGGCCACAATATTGCTGGTACAGGCCAAGTGCCACCTGTTTCTTGCCCACATGGGCACGTTCCTGGCTCATGTTCAGCCAATTTCTTCTTCTGAACCATTCCTAATATGAAAAAGATGCTAATATTACTTATTTTCCTAATGCTTGCAAGACACTACCTAAGTGTTAAATATTTGATAGTGACAACAGCAGCAGACATTTACAAAAAATGAAATACAGTAAATGGATCAATTTAGTGAACTTTCATACCTTTTCATGATTTAAAGTGTTCAATGCTGTTGTTTTTCCCCCCAACCTACAGTTCTTTAAAACTCGAGTCACGAAGTGAGAGTAAAAAGAGAGAAAGTAATTTCTGAACTCTCCAGATAATGCTAAAAATTTTAAATTGAATTAAAAGCTCAAAAAAAAATTAAGGCAAAACGTATCCAGACTATCAAAATAGAAATCCTCATACCCTAGTTCTTGTGTATTTATTCGTTTAAGGTTGGTTTTGTTTGTTTTTTGGGGGGGGGTTGGGATTTGGGTTGGGGATTTTTAAGTGTAGTTTTAAAGTCAGTCTTTTCCTTTGGAGAGTGAGGCTAGGGAAGGAGGATTTTATGCTTTATAATAACTCCACATTATCAACAACCTGAGACCTGTATGAAGATTTAGAATTCCATGGAGGCAGAGAACAGAAGGAAGAGAAGTAATATGAAAGAGAGAATGAAGATTAGAGCAAATATTGTAAGGAATTGGCTGGTTCCTTTCTGTGTACTCTGCTAACATCCAGCTGGCAAAAAGCCTTCTAGCACATGAATAGGAAAATTCTACCAGAGGAAGGACTTTGCAAGCTGAGTGAAAGAAGCCAGAAGCTGTATTAAATACAATAGGTTGAAGGCAGCAGATTTGAAAACTGTTCATAAAAAGAGATTTTAATCCTCTATATAGGGACATATTAAATCAGTTCAACAACAATTTTTGGTTGAAAATGCAGTTCCAGCAATATTAAAATGTTTTACTTTGTTCCTGCGTGACTTGCATATACTCAGGTGAGTACAGGATGCTATTAGCTTGCACTACAATTCCATCTTATGGATAACTTTCTGAGTCTAAATACTTCTGAATATTTCACAATATTTCACAATAGTGGGGTTGGGATTTTCATCATAATTTAGTACGAAAGTAAATTTAGAAATGTTGGAATTATCTCCAGGTACCCATTATGTAACTAAAGAGGCCAGAGGACTACAGATAAAGGCAAGGATCAGTGTTGGAGTTCAGCTTGTATTTTCCGTCCCAGCCAGCTTCCCACTTTCTCCCTCCTCTCCCCTTCCCTCCTTCTGACCCCACCAACCTCCAGCCCTAATCTGTCTCTGTGCGTGGTGTGCCCTGGGGACAAGGTGTGATACTCCTGCTCAGGGCAGGGACCTGCAGGATGGTCCAGCCAAGGTGCAGAAACAGCGGGTGTTGGAACACAGCACAAATGCTCACAAGGGATTCTGGACAGACTGGGAATTGTTATGCCAAATTTAAGAAACATGGGAGGTATATCTGCTGTAGAGAGGGTGGAAGGCGAAACAGCATATTCCCCTTTCCTATGAAATTGCTAAACTCCTTTGTGTGAAATTTTCCAATACACCTGTGTGAGCATGAGATCCAGTAAGAGAAAAGGTATGTGCCTGAGTAGGTTTGCCAAAATGACAAGCAAATGAAAAAGTGATCTTTTAGAGGAAATGACCAAATATTAACAAATATGTAGCAATGATATTAAATAACTGCATTTGTTTGCAAACATCAAGTTTTTTTTTTCTAAAAGGACCACATTTCAAATCTGAGTAGAATTTTCTGGAGGTATAAGAGAGCTTGCAACAAATATAGTGAGTTTGTAAGAGGCAATTGATTTTTTTTTTGCCAGAAGTGGGGGAGAGCACTGGATTGAAGTTGTTCTAGAAAATAGGGTTGTTTTGATGCTGATTGATTGATTTCTAAAGACTGTTAATAAGAAATTCAATTGAGCACTTAGCCACAAGCAGAGTTGTATAGGTTAGGTGTAAAAATGTCTCCACCTTTCCTTCCAGCTACAGTCAATGAAAAACTTCCACGCTCATGGCTTAATTTCTATGGATCTTTCAAAATATCTGCTTCCTTACTGAATTTCTAATACTTTTCAGATTCAACATCTAATTTGTCCTTAGGACTTGGGAGGCCTGATCTTGTCTAGTCTCTTTTTCTTTCTTAGTGCGATTTATGACAGTATGGGCTGTTCTGGCAGCAGGCAATGTTTTCCGAGTTATGGGCTATGACCTGAAGGCAGTGGATGTGGCAATAATCTGGTGAAATAAAAGTTAGCCTCCCAGTGATGTGTTTTGTATCAAAAGAGAAAAGCATCATGTAACTGATTCAGAGAGGAAAAATCACTAGAGAGAGGTTAATCATAACCTGTGAAGTTTTTTATAATAGGGACAGTGCATGATATGACAAGTGCTGGCATGCTATTTTTTACATATTGTAAACATAAGAGAATGAGACAATGAAACAATCTGCTCTAAAAGGCTGATAACTCTATAACCTTCAGCCCAAGGACTGAGTTGCCTGTTACTCAGGGTTTGATTTGTTGCAGCACAACTCCGTGACCTTGGTGCAGTTTTACTAAGAAACTGTTGTTGGAAGGGAGGTATTTCAGAGCCACTCAAGATAAGGCAAGTTAAAACCTAGACAGAAAATTGAGAAAACAATAGTTAGCAGCTCAATGGCTTGAAAGAAAAAAACACTGACATGAAAACTTATTTGAAAACCGCTTATAAACTGTAGGGACAAGAAATGCAGCATTAAGAACCAACCCTTTTCAAGGGACAGTGGAGGTTGATGCTTGCCCACTCAATCAAAATTAGCCTGGGCAGCAGAGGCTCACCAGATGACTCACTGGTGGTAGTGACCCCATTATTGCTTAGCTTGATACACACACACAGATAGTTTGGGTTATTAATAGAAAAATCATGTATTGTATTCTAAATTGTGTGTCTATCTATCGATCTATCTATCTATCTATCTATCTATCGATTTATCTATCTATATCTTTGTTTCAAAGTGTTTTTGTATAAGGTAAAAATTTTGTCCATATATTAAAAGTAACCGTAAGAAAGAGAATTAAAGGTGAATCATTGAATTATGAGATAGTAGTGAAAACTGTTGGCTAAATGCTACAGATACATGTCTCAAAAGTACAGGTGCATGGTGCTTCACTGTTCAATTGCTTTATTACAAGTCATTAGTTTGAAGAATAAGGGTATGTCTATAAGATTATAGAATCAGAATGGCCTGGGTTGGAAGGGGCCTTAAAGATGATTTAGCTCCAATCCCTCTGCCATGGGCAGGGACAGCTTCTACTAGACCAAGTTGCTCAGAGCTCCACCTTAAACACTTCCAGGTATGGAGCATCCATAGCTTCTCTGGGAAACCAGTCCCAGGGCCTCACCACCCTCATAGTAAAGAATTTATTCCTACAATCTGATCTAAATCCACTCTCAGTTTGAAGCCATTTCCCCTTGTCCTGTCACTACATGCTCTTGTAGAAAGCACAAGAATGACAGAAGAATGACAGAAGAATGACGGAAAAATCACAGTCCCTCTCCATCTTTATTGCAGGTTCCCATGTAAGGAATTGCTTAGTGGTACTAACTCAGTATTAGATGTTACCATCCTACTGAATTTATGTAAGCATACATTTTCCTTTTAGTATGTTAAAAGTAAAGTTTAGGAGGAGGAGGGAAAAAGAGCTTCTGACTGTGACTATAGATAAGCAGTTGGACAGCCTGCCAAGGCGTGTTTGAGAGTTGTCATCAGTGGTTTGTTCAGTGCTAGACAAGACACCACACACCCAGGATGTGTGTAAGCCACCAAATCAATATCTCTGCTGTACTGAGCTGAGCTAGGTGACTCACTAGAATGGCTTTCCAACTGAAATGATTATTCTTTAAAGAGTAAAATTCATGAAAACTTCAAAACTCAGAACCTGCGTCTGTGTGCTTGTGTGTGAAATCAAAACTGGTCCATATTCATTGTCTTCCAGTAGGAAAGCAGCTATATAGATGTGATGAAAAAATGAAGTGGCAAATAAAAATCCTGCAGGAAATTAATTTGAGTTGAATTTTCTCAAAGAACTCTGTTTGGGTTTTTTTATTGTTGTTATTTGCTTGTTTTCTTTTTCTGTTCTCCATTTAATACACATTATTTAGACAAGTAATTAGCTGGAGTTTGGCTTAAACAAAAACGTGTTTATCAAAACATTGTACCATAAAAGAAAGCTGTAAGATGAAGAATAATGGAATGGAGAGAATGTAAGAAATAGTGTAATGTGCAAGAAATGTCTCTGGGGAGGTTAAATATAATCCTAATTAGTGAAATACATATATTTTACAGCCATATAAAAGAAGTGATCTCCATCTTGTTCTTCTAGAGCAGTTCTCAAATCATTAAAAACAAAAGAGAATTTGTGGTTTTCATCTTTTTTTTCCTTTTTTTTTTTTTTCTGGGGAGCCTCATTATTGGCAGAGTCAAAAGCCAAATACAGGAGCTTTATGAAAATTGAAGGAAATATCTCAGTATTAAGAGTAAAGCTTACAATTCATCTTCCCTCTAGAAATTGCAAGCTTCAGTTCCAAGGGCACTCTGTTGATTGTTGCATGAGTATCAGTAAGCTCCTCTTCACCCCAAGTATTGTGCGAAGTTTTGGGTGCCACAATATAAGAAAGNAGGAAATATCTCAGTATTAAGAGTAAAGCTTACAATTCATCTTCCCTCTAGAAATTGCAAGCTTCAGTTCCAAGGGCACTCTGTTGATTGTTGCATGAGTATCAGTAAGCTCCTCTTCACCCCAAGTATTGTGCGAAGTTTTGGGTGCCACAATATAAGAAAGGCATTAAGTTATTAGAGAGGGTCCAAAGGAGGACAACAGATACTATGAAGGACCTTGAGAGGCTGCATGAGAAGGACCTGAGGGCACTTGGTCTGTTCAGCCTGGAGCAGAGGAGACTGAGGGGAGACCTTGTTGCAGTTACAACTTCCTTGTGAGGGGAAGAGCAGGAGCAGGCACTGATCTCTGCTCTGTGGTGACAGTGACAGGGTCCAAGGGAATGGCCTGAAGCTGTGTCACGGGAGGATTATGTTCGATATGAGGAATATGTTCTTCACCCAGAGGGTGGTTGGGCACTGGAACAGCTCCCCAGGGAAGTGGTCACTGCATCGAGCCTGACAGAGTTCAAGGAGTGTTTGGACAATGCTCTGAGGAGCATGTTTGGATTGTTGGAGTGTCCTGCACAGAGAAAGGAGTTGGATTCGATGATGCTTTTTGGTCCCTTCCAAGTCAGAACATTCTATAATTCTATAGTTAATGACTTAGTTAAACATGTCAGGAAAACTATCTAATTTTTTAAAAAAGTCATTATTTTCCTGTGTTGTGAATTCCGTAATTGCCACAATCCCAGAAGAGGAAGGGTGGGAAAGAATTTAGTAACACTTTTACTGTTGTTTACTTTTATCAGAAGATGAAGGAAGAAATAAATTGTTATTTAAATATTGAAAATTCTCATAGGGCCTTTTCTTTTATCATTCACAACAACTGCAATTTTCAGAACACTCTCTCCTTTTCTTGCAGTTCTTCCAGAGAAATCCTAAGAGCTATTTATCAACTAGGTTGTTTTCATAACAGATACAGAAAGTTTTAAAAAAACTTTCAATAGCAGAAACAGTAATATATGCTAATATGTGCTAATTCACATCTTTATACATACAGAGAAAATCTCAGCTGAAGAAATGTAGCAATTTTCCAGGTAAATTTTAAGTACTGCTCATTGTTTATGTTTAAGCAAGAATTCTCTTGTTCTTTCGTGTCTTTCAATGATTTGGTTCCCATATGCGTATCTTGCTGTCAAATTTAATTTAAAAATTCAAGTTTTAATCTAGAACCTGAACACAATTTAAGGCCTTAATGTATATGAAAGAAAAATAAATCTAGAAGTGTTACTACTGATTGATTTAGTTTATTTTTAATGCTTGGCCTAAGCCACATAGATTTCACAAACCAGTGTTAACTGTGTATCAACAACTTCTTTTTCCCCTTCCTCTCCGAGAGAACTTCTGTGCTATTATTCAAATGCTCTCAAAAGGAAAAGTTTATTTTAAAAATTCTTAATTACATTAGAAATCAGAAATATCAATAAAATCATTCAATAAAAATGATTACTTTAAATTCTCAGCTAGTTTCTTCCTTCCCAGATAATTTCATGTCTTAACCTTGGAAATGAAAACAGGTGAATCTTTTCTAATGTTGTTTGCGACTGGTTTAAATTTTGTTCCAATTTTTTACCCCATTTACTCAGTCCTCTATAAGCGCTCTGGGAAAGCAAATGAGAAATGTTATCATAAATCTTAGTTTCATAAATCTTACCTTCTGATTACCTTATTCTAGACTCATAAGTATAACACATCTAGACTCATAAGACTATCTAATTTCTGTTGTTCTTATCCTTGCAGGCTGCTGAATACTTTGATTAGCACTTACCTGGATTGTTGCTAATTTTGAAAATGACCACAATGTAATACATTATGAGAAATGTGAAAAGCATGGTTTTCTTTAGTTGCTATGCCACTCAGACCATCTTCTGCCATGAGGGTACTTGATTACAAGTACACTGAATTAATGTAAAATACAGTATTATTGCAGAGAAAATTTTTCCAAGTGGAATATTACCCCAGGAGATTTTTAGATTAAAACCTGAGAATAAACTTGGAGAAATTTTAATATCTGTAAATTGGACAGGACTGTGTGAGAAAGGGTAAAGGCATGATGATTTATGCACCTAGACAAGATTTAAGATGTACATTTATGGAACATTACTCTTCACAGACCTACAACTGTGTTGATGTGGGGTGGTGTGGGGTGGCTGAAATCGCCATGTTAACCCAAAAGCATCCCCTGCAAGGGATGCCCTGGGGGTGCAGCTCGGCACCTCGCAGGCCGACTTCTGGCACCCGTGCTGTTGGATGGCACCGAGACACAGCCCTGCACCCAAGCCAGGATAGCTCATGCGGTACCAGAGGCAAAGAGTTCAGAGGGCTCTGCACATGTGTTCTGAAAGGTTTATTCTGAAGGGTCCAGAGGCGAGAGAGGGCGGGCGGGCCTTGTGTACCAGCTTATAAGGGGTAACAGAAAGGGGGCTGGCAAAGCACCAGCAACCAATTACCTGGGGGCAAGGGGCAGGGGGAAGGCAGAGGGATACAACAACCAATGGGGAGAGGGAAGGGGTGGAGTGGGGGACCAGGTACCGGACAGGTACTGCCTGATGGGAGAAGAAGTCTTTCCTTGTAACCCGAGTAGGGGGAGCTATTTACTTTCTGAGTTGACCCACCAGCGCAGGGTGTATCCTGCACCAGGGGTTTCTGGCATCTCGGCTTCTACCGTTGCCAGCTCAACCGCCCCAACACTGTGTCACTCTCAAATTTTCAGAAACTAGCTTTTGAGACCTGAAAATTCCACACAAGACAAAATTCAGCTGCAGAATTTTTGTAGGAGCACTAGAATAAGCTAGGAGTAGTATTCGAATTTGGTTTTTGAATGCTGTAATACAAACTAAACATCTCCCTTCTCAACATGACGGTCCAGATGTTATATCCAGCTCAGGGAGCCTCTCAGCCATCAGCCAGCTTGCTAAAAAGCCAGAAGAAGTATTAATCTCTTTGCCCAGTTTATTATACACTGCCTAGAAATCCACTGCCAGCCCCTTTTTCAGACATGCTTTTGGCATATCTCAGTTGCAGATCTCACTTTCTAGAAGGAATATTGTACCCTTAAACTAATTAGAAATTATAAAACATCTGAGCTTTTCAAACACGCTGCCACCACTGACCCTACAGAATGCAGCAAGCTGTTGTGAAAACTTGGCAATCCTTTGTAAAGCCTAAAATAAAAGCTAGTTCTACACATTTCAAGACATGCAGGCATGGATTTGTAAGCACGTGATACTGCCCAAGGCATGAAAGTCAGGTATGTTTCATGCACTGAAGAGTGCATGCATTACTGTGTTTTGTAATGGCATTTTTAATTGATTTTTAGTACCATGTGGCTCCTTGTAGATCTGCAGAGCAGTAGTATGGCAAAAGGCTGGAATGCACTAAGGTTGTTTCAGTGGTGATTTTATTTGGCTGGCAAATTTAATTTCTTTTTCCTTGGATGGTGGATTTGAAATGCAATGTACGTTCAGTCATCTTCATCAAATCCAGCTATGTTGAGAATGAGACTTATTAGGCATTTCATGTAATATATGCTGGCTTAGGTCTGTTATGTCATTTATCTTCACTTGTGAGCAGACCTCAGAACTCACTTGTGGGAATGTCATTGATGATTTATTAGTCTTCCCACTTGTGAAGATAAATGTCATATCAGACCTCAGTCATCATCCCTTCCTTCTACATATAAATCCAGATATAGAACAGAGAGTGAGAAAGAGAATAAGGGAATATTCCCAAGTGGATTGTGGTTAAGCGATGTCAAGCTTTCTGTGGTAGATATTGGACATTTACTTTAATAAATCTTGTTGTTTGAACATTTCTTCTTTGACATATCCCTTCAGGCAGATGCCACTGAAACATTCAGGTGCTTCCCTTCAAGCTGCACCGAGGGTTTTTTTCTAGGAACGCCAGCAGTGATTGGTAAAAGCCCTTTTAAAAGCTTTACCAGAGGAAATGGCTGCAGAGAGGTACATTTGTCAGATCCACAGAAGGGCAAAGTCCCTATTCAGAAATGAAACCTGAATACCACTTACGTGTATCTTTGGTCCAATTTTATGGGCTTTCATATATCACTCAAAACTCAAAGAAAGAACTGTGCACAAAGCAGGATAAAACAAGACTGAAGACTGAGCACCATTCTGGCTCATTTCTAAGCTTCCACGGACACTGTGTTACAAAGGATAAGAAATCAGGTAAATCTGATTTTATCTTTCGAATCTTAAAGACTGTACTTTAATGTACAGGATATAATACCCAGATGAAGTTAAGCAGTTGTGTGACAGGTTGAATTAGAGTTGTTACAGATATGCCACTTGCCATGATGCAGATATATAGGAACGGGATACAAATTGTGCCATTGTGATTTAAGTCTTCATTAATTACTTTTAACAGCTGAAGAGGTTTAGATTATCAGAGCATCTGCTTTGTGGAGTGACTTTCTGATGAAAAAACCCCAAACAACAGTCTTCTTGAGTGTGCAGTCTTTCTTCATGATGGTAAAAGGCACTTAGAGTTGGTCCATTTTACTTGTCCTGGTGAGAACAAATCATGAAACCTGAACCCAGAAAGCAGCTTGATTTCTGAACAGAAACAACCAAATTGCCTTCCAGAAAAAGGCTGGTTCTGTTGACAGCTATCATGTAGCATCATGACAGCTAAGCTCACCGAGGGCACTCACACCTCCAACCTGTTTGCTTTCTGTAAGCACAATGGTTCTTAAGGCTTTCGTTTTCCTGCATTAATTCCTCCTGCAGGTCCCAGATTTGATGATCTTCTGGCCATGTTTTTCTGCTCTTGGATATTTTTCAGAGGGAACGAAGATGAAAAAAAAAGAAGTTTTTTGGAACCTGTTTCTTATGAAATGGACAAGGAATTGTTTAAATGTATATGCTTGTGTGCTTGCATAAATAAACAAACAAATAAATAAATAAATAAATGCACACATATACATAAAGGCACACCATGGCAACATAAAATATATGGAAACACCCAGCCTTCATGTTGCAGTCATCTTTCTGCAACTTGTAGGTATCATCCCAAAAGGAACAGTACCTTTACTAGTTGGATTTCTGTTAACACTAAACATTTCTAAAGAAAAAGAAGCCAACACACGGATATAAATGCCTTATGCCATATGTCTGTCTCAGTGTCAATATGATTTATGGGGTTTTTAGACCATAGTACAAGCTCTTCACGAACTTTTCCTGTCAGAGAAATATGTATGAGTTATATTTCTCCATTTAATGCCACTTGGCCAAAAGGAAGAGAGACATGGGGGGAGGATGACTTTTAGTTGAAGTACACGAGATCTGCCCAGAGTTATCCTGCTGAGCTTTATAAAACACACAGTCCTCATTTCTCATTGTTCCTTTAGAGGAGTTTATGGCTGTCTGCCATAGCTCCCCTCAGACTTGGGTGTTTACTCGAGCAAACCTGATATTAGAGAGAGATGTGCTAAACCAGGAGCCAGGGGTATCTGTGCCTAGAGACTGGCCCAGTTTTTTGCACACAGATTTGTAGAGCATGTGGCAGGGTACCCTGGTGAGAAAGACTTGGTGAAAACCCCTAAAACTGGTAGAAGTGGAATAGGAGCTGTTAAAATGGGGCTTGCTTCTGAATCTGTACAGAAATTTTTCACTGTGGGCAAGCCAGCAGGCCCATCACTATTAACCACATCCTGAGAACGAAGGTGGAATGGAAATGTGTTAAAACCAAGGCTGTATGTCACAGACAAACAAAAAACCAAACAAACCCAGGGATAATCACCTAACATAATTTCAGCTTATTTTAGCATAAAAAGGCTCTACTTGCAAAAATAAGGTTTAATTTTAGATTTGTGGATTTGCCAAAAAATGTCTGCATGAGAAAAAATGCTGCTAGAAGCGAGGCACAGGATTTGGCTTACTTTGGGTACAGTCCAGAGATTTCTGTTTCACAAACAGCTGATGATCACTCAGCTCATCACAAGCTCAGGAGAGATACACTATTTATATTATGTGCAGTATAGAGTTTGCTTCAAGAGCAGCTATGCAGTGGAACTATGTAATTCTAAGAAATTGAACGGTTTCCCTGGTTCTGGAAGTTTAGAAGGACGTCTAAACACCTGTTTTACAGATAGTACCCCTGTGGTTTAATTCTGCTATTAACAAATCAGAAATCTGGTCAGTGCTTCAGGGGAGTAAAGCTGAAACACGGACAGAAAAGCATAGTGGGTTATTCAAAATATCAGCTCAGTACTCTGCTTCTGCCTCATATCGTTGTGCTCTTTATAAAAATATGTTAGAAATGGTGCAAAACAAAAACCCTAAACAGAATGCAAACATATATTCAGATAGAGAATTTAATTTATTTTTATCCCCAGTCTTCTAGACACTCTTGGGAGCAGCCTGAAAAAATTCAATGTCCAAATCAAATCTCTCTTCATGATACTGACATTGACTTAAATCACCCCAGAAACATAGCACCGATTATGTTATGATTAAAAATTGGCCCTTGTCACAGCATAGGCCAAGTCAAATCCCAGTACTGTGAGTGTATAACTGATTTTTCAAGCTTATAGGGATTTAAAAAATGCTTAAATCAGTATGTATATTTATATATAATGCCATTTTTTCTAAAATACTTCACATAATTTTATACAACACAAAACTAATTTCAGTGCAGAAGAAAGACTGACATTCATCCTTTAGTCTTTGTAACAGTAAAAATAAATTGCTGGTTTCTTTGATATGATGCTATTCATTACACCTACAACCTCTAAAGGGCCACAATGTACATCAAAATTCATTTCACATTGCTTAAATATATCCAGGATGTGCACAGTAGAGGTTAATCTGGACTGAATATTTTCGTTAATATGCAGGTAAATAGGAACTATATATATCAATTCCAGGGAGATTGCCCAGCACCCCGTGTTAGTACTATGTATTTGCTATTCATGAAATACAAACTAACAAATAAACTTGTAGAAGAAAACAAACCTCTCTTCCAAGCTTTTCATGCAGTGAGTTTGGCTGAGGAATCAAAACACAGTTGTCTGAAGGTTTCCAGATGAGAGCAACGTTTTTCCAGGATGAAATTACTAAATACTGTGCAGCATGAAAAGCCTTGGAAAGAGAAATTATTTCCAGCTTGTGGAAGCATTCTTTCAAGCAGAATTTTCTCAGCCCGCATCCAAACCTGCATGTATAGACACAAGAGAAAGGGAGGGAAGCATCCTCTTGTCCCCTCTTGTTGTCATTCTATTAGCCAACTCATCAGAGCTGTTAATGAAGTACCAGTACTTCAGATACGTCCTGTTGTTGTTCCAGGGAGAAAACAGGAATTTAATCAATATGTTGTCTCCAATGCTATCTAAATTCCAAAGGAATTCATATATTACATTACTATCTTGCATGTAATGCTCTATGTTTGCTTGGGATTTTTTTTTTTTTTCAGAGAATGGTTGGATTTCATCTGGCAAAACAGTGCAATCAATGGTAGTAGAATGTATCCTCTCATATCAAACAGTGCAGCACTAGGAATACTTCTCCGCCCCGC
>VZRR01010715.1:150829-190340 GCA_013398015.1 Oreocharis arfaki | reverse complement strand
CCCCCCCATGGAGTTTTGGTTTCCTGTGGCAGAATTTATTTTATCTCAGAAAAATGTTTTAGTTTGCATACCTATTCTATGTGCTTATTATTTCTTTTACATGGAGTGCTGAATTCAGTCTGGTTTTTGTATAACTGTGTGCAATTGTATCTTTGTCTATAAAAGTCAAATTCAATGCTACTTCAACTGTTCATGTCAGGCATGAACTGCACCACTAATACATATTATGTTATGGATATATTGATAGAAAAAGATGACTGTTCAAGACTTTAGTGCCCCTTTTTTTCCCTTTTTCAATAGATTTATCTAGTGGACAGAAATCCCTAGATTAGAGTTTGCTATATATACTGAGTTATCTATCTCTCAAAAATTTCGCTTTTCAGATGGGGTTTTGGAGATGATCGCTGCATTTAGAAATGAATCTGTATCTTTGCTGACTAGGTAAAATGAAGGTATCACTCAGGGTACTGCAGACCATTGAAAAAGTAGCTATTTGATCAGACAGCTGGAATTGCAAAGAGGCTGACACAGATGAGATAGGTTCTTTCTTTCTTTTCTTCCTTTTTTTTTTTTCCTGAAAGGTCTAAAGTAAGCTAGAAATTGTTCAAATATAACAAAGGCTTAGAAGTGGCAAAGTAAGTTGCTTAAAAATGATTCACAGAAAGAGGAAGACTGAATTTTAACTTGTGTTACGCAAGAACGTTTGTAATACATGGTGTATGTATAAGATGAGTGAGGTCAGAGCAGGTGCACTTACAAGGAATACAGCTGATGGCTAAGCAGGAAATAAATAAATAAATAAATAAATAAATAATGAAGAAAAGGTTTTTCACTGGGGTTATTTCCTGAATTTGCTCAAGGCACAGTTCCTGGCCTGGCTGAAAGAGAATCATAGCTGTGAATGGGTCAGTGTGGGTCTGCTCTTTTCAGCATGAGCAGGTACATGTACCAGCCTGAAGTGTGTGGGATCACAGCCCCGGAGGGATGCTCCACAGTACTGAGTGCAGGAGAATCTCTGAGTACTGCTTTCCTTTGAGTCTCTGTGGCTGTGTTTACAGCAGTGTGAGTTTAACCAGTGACCCTCCTGCTCCCATATACTAGGCTGGACCAAAAGGAATTCTAAGAATTTCTGTTTAGGTTGCTGATATGTTAAAAATGCTACAGAATGTGTCTTCTTACTTTCTTTAGGGGTGTCCTTAGTATTGTGGATACCTTAGTATCCACATACTTACCCACATACTTAGTATTGTGATACCTTACTAGTATCTCAATACAGCGAAGTTATTTACCTATACCATTGTTTTAAGGATGAGGTTTCTCTCCCTACTGTTAATTTTGATTCCAAATCATTATTATCTCCCCATCTGAATTCTGACTGGAATTTTTTTCTTGGCTAGCATGTATCACAGCTGAGTTTTGGTGGGGATCTGTGTAATTTGTAAAGCTGGAGTAGCTCAAAGGCTTTAGACAAAGAGCTCCATCTCTGTATTTCAGCTTCACTGCTGTTGAAAGATTATACCCAATGAGATAAGTGCTGATTATAGAGTGTAGACTCCCAGCAAACATTTTAGTAATATGAAACAATCATTCCCAATGGTATTTTAAATCTTGACCCCAGATATTTTAAATGTAATCCTCTACTCAGAAGCAATTAATATTCTAAATGTATTTTTCTCCTCTAAATAAGGCTTGGTTTGCCATGGTCTGGTGATCCTCTTGTCTGGGGAGTACAAGATTTTGAGATCTGGCAGCTTTCCCAGGATTATTCTTGAGAAGCATGAGGGAAAACTAAGATACTGCAGCAGATATGGATCTTTGATGAATCTGTTTTGGTGGCAAGGTACACAAATAAAAGTTTTTTTCTTTGGCTTAGCGTCATTATTTTTTAACATAGCGATTTGACACTGAGGGCTGAGAAACAGTAATATTTAGGGTTGTTTCTTTGTTTGTTTCTTTTTTTTATAAATTAAATGTGTAAACCAGTGACAAAACTATTTTCTCTTTGTTTTCTGTGGTAATTTCAGAAAGTAATTGTTGTTTGTATTTTGCAACGACTTCAGATTAATAGCAAATATGCACCATCAATTTGCATCGAAACCATTGTTAGATAAATAATAATTACTTGGCAAAGTGCTTGCTGAAAATGCAAAGTCAATTAACTTGAGCGTTGTTCTACACTCAGCAGTAATTTATAAAGGTTCGGTTGGTGGGTTTTAATGGTATTTGTGTCTTAGTAAGCAGCTATAGCATAGAGCTAACATAAGTACTTAGAGAACACTTTTAACTCCTGTCATTAATTTCTTGTCTTTTAAATGGTAAATATCAGCAATTTGATGACATCCAGTAAGCGGAACTACTGCCACCAAAATGCTCTGCTTCTTTTGATCTGCTTATTAATGCATAAAGAGATGCACTTGCTGTTTTAGTAGTACTGGACCAGATCCTACTGACCCTTAAAGTAATTTTTTACGTTAGCAGGAAAACGTTTGTCATGCCCTGAGAACGAGATAGTGCCAATTGATACCAAGAGAATTGCCAAGAGGTACATATTTTTGGGGTTTTTTTTTGGATTTATATTCAAGTCAAGTTGAAATGTTATTAATTCATAGCACTTTTATAGCAAATGTGGTGCCATTATCCCTCATAACTATGTGTGTCTCACCAAGTTCTAGTTGTTTGGGGGGTATTTTGCTTTTTGGGTTTATATCTTCATTTTGTGAGCTCTCCATGGTGAGTAGAGAAAGGGGAAGCAACAGGAACACAAAGAAGCTAGGGAAGAAGCTTATAGGTTATGAAATCAATCTCTTGCAGCACTATGCTTTTCAATCCTTTTAAAAACTTATTCATTTTTCTTATAAGTATTCAAGTTCTTTTTGTCTGCATTATTTTCAATGAAAGACCTTTTCCAAATCTGATAGGCAGGAAGGCTCAGAGCCCATTTCTAAATTAAATCTAAATTTATTCATGTTCAGCTTATGTCTATTTGTTCTTCTGCCAATGTACTCCTTTAGCTGAAATGGTTATTTTCTCTCTCTTGTGTTCATTTTCTTGTTGTCTCTAAAGACAGCAATCCTATTCCTCCTCATCCTTCACTTTTCTAATCTAATGAAACAAGTCCTTCTGTTCATTTTTCATGGGGAAAAAAAATCTTCTCTAGATCATCCTTTTCTGTACCTTTTCCTCTTCAAATTCACTGATCCATTTATATGCTCACTTTATTGGTGACGGCATTTTTTTCATGGTTCTTCAGCAGAATGGGGAGGAAGTTTTTATAGCCTCTCCCTTATTTCCTACCTCTACTGTCTTCAGGTGCAAGTTTGCCTTTACTTTGCCTGCAAAAACTAGTAACCACAGCTGAAATCAAGAACGATTTCATCTGAAAAGCTCTCTACATCATGTTAAAGGGCACAGAAAACACCCACTGATTTTTGCTGTTTTAGAAACATTATCTCATTAAGTTACTAAACAATTATGGGTATCAGAAGGCACAAGAAGAGACATTTATCCTCCCTTTGATGCATATGCAGGACTGCAATAAGCCCATTAGACTTGGTGAGATTTATGGGTGTTTATAATGGGAAAAACAGGCCCCAGTGGGTGGCAAAGGGAGAGAAGGAGTCTGAACTCAAGATTGGAAGCCAACAGCTTGAGCTCTAATTAATGCTGAGTGAACATTTTGAAAAAAAATAATGTGTTCAAAAATGCTGTGCTTTTGCCTGTTCTGTACATTATCTTCCACACTGTCCTAAATATCAAAAATCTATTTTCAGTTTACCTCAGTTTGGAAAAACCCATTTCTTTATAAGAAGAAAATGCTGCCAAAGCCATTTCTGAAATTCTCAGTATTTCTCTGCTTTGCCAGATGTATTGAATTCTTTCTATGCTGGGATATACTCCTGCTAAAAAAATGGGAAAACTGAGTCTTTCCTATAAAGTGGAAGAAAAGAAGCTGGAGAATTGAGACCATAAAGGACATAAGAGCATTTTTGAACCTTATCTTTCCATATTTACACAAAAATGAGATTTTGGCTATGTAGCATGGGAGAACCCTAGATCTAATCATACTTGTCTTTTTTTCCACAGATGTTCTGAAAGATATTGATGTGGTGCTTGTCTGGCAGACTTTGATTTCACTCGTGTCACATTTTCACCAAGTAATTAATTATATGTGTGCATGAATGTAATATGATTTCTCTAAGTTCTCATCTGATCCTTTCTTGGCTGATATGATTTCCTTTAGAGACCTGAATGAATTGCCATATACATCCTACCTACAATTTTATATGTTTGCTGAAAGTGTAAGTTTAAACTCAACATTCACATCTTTTTCATTTTTTATAATCAGTATTTCTGGGTGTGGTGCAGTACTGTTTGCAAATGTTACATAATTCTAACCATCTTTTCAATTTTGCAAGGTTGTTGCAATGGGAAGATGCTTAAGTCCTTTGCCAGGAATTTCAATAATATTTTGTGTATATTAAGTAAATTGATCTCTATTTTGTCTGTTTTGTCCTTATTTTGGCAATTACTTCTATTTTGTTGTCAACAACTGTGTATTTTTCTCTGTTTCACTGCCAGGATAGTGACTGAATATTTGCAGAATTGCTCCCCATGGCTCACTGTCCTCTTTACCTCCCTGTATACGTCACATTATTTTTGCCAGTTATACTCAACAGAAAAAAGCCCCTTCCCAAATTTCATCTTGTGACCTTGTGACCTTTTGGCCCTGTTTGCAAAGACTGTAGGCATTTTACAGCTCTCTCAGCCTACCTTGCAGAGAGGGAACAGGTGTGCTTTTTCCCACACAGTTTGCTTCTCTGTTTCCAGCAGCTGCCTCCAATATTATGTCTTTAATGAAAAATATCTTGTTAATATTTTGCTCAATAATTTTTGAGCTTGCATGCTACCTAGCAACAAATAAAAATTAGAAAATTCTTTACTTTTGGCTCACATTGTGGTTAAAAGTTGTCATATCAGCATTTCCATATTTCTTTTCACTTACAGCTGTATTTTAGACCTTACTATCATTTGCTATCCCTTCCTGTCAAGGCAGGGAAGTGTAACTGTGACCATAATTTTCCATTTTACCTCAATTCTGCCATTATAACTTTCTGAAGCTGCTAAATACTATGAAAATAAAATTTCTTCCACCAGGATAAATTAACCAATGCATACGTAGGTACTCCTCAGAGACATGAAGTTATATTATAAGATATATCTTTATAGCAAGATATATGCAACTCAGAACTATATCTCATCAGCTGTTTTTCATTCCATCAGGTTCCTGATGGATTTAAACTGGTCATGTTTTTTAACACCTTCTTACAATTATGGATTTTATCCTATCAAAGCCATTGAGCATTACATTAATGCTATCCAGCATGATCTGCAGAATCATAACTATCAATGATGCCTGACATACCTGTTTCTTCTACAAGAAACCAGAGACCTCATGGTGGATCATATGTTAGACTAACATTTTAAGTTCCATCCTGGTCAAAGGGGAAATGTGTTCCCTATCTTGTTACAGTCAAAAAGTGTACAATTTCATTAGAGAGCATGAATGTATGAAGGAATTTTTGGAAAAATTGCAGCTTAACAAGGCTTTTTATGAAGCCTATGTGAACACCACTTCTAACTGACTCATGACTTGATCTCTTAAAGTAACAACTGTTCTCCGAATGTATTTTCTTTAGCTTGTACCTTAGTGCACATGCCTTGCTTATTTGGTGAGGAAATTACGGGGTTTGTATAATAAAGTAAAAAACCCTCAAAACTGTATCAAATAGTTGCTGATTACAGTCTGATTACAGTGTGGTCAGTTGTATCATCTAGTTTGTTCCTAACCCAAAGTACAGATAACGCATCTATAATATTAAAGCTCTAGCTTTGCGTCATAATCTTTTGCTTTAGAAAGAGCAGCCAGTAGGTAACACAGTGGAGAAAGTAACTTGACCTTTCAGTGGCGCTGATAACAACTGAAGAGAAAGTGAGTTTGATTGCAAGGCTCTGGACTCAATTAATCTCCTAGACACTCCACACCCTCCCAGACATTGACATCCCTTAGCTGGTAATCAGCCTTTGCTCAGGGGAGGTCCAGAGCTGCATCTCTGGCAGTGCTAACAGCCCACTACTTGATAAAACCTCTCTAGGGCTTGTCTGTGCTTTGATTTAGCTCAGTGATGGTGATCCCTCAAAAATATTTTTCCAGTGTTTCATTTGAGACCTGCCTACTGAGAGAGGTATTCCAACAGCACGGATCACAGCACTGGTTTTTTTTTTTTCTGAACGGGTTTGTCTGATTATCTGATGTAGTCAGTCAACCTCCAGTAAACGAAAAGTCATCTTTCCACTTATCTTTGAAATTTTTGTATGACTGGTTCTAAAGTTAAATGGGAAAGAAAAAAGCCTTGAACTTGGATGAACTCAGATATGATACAATTCTTCCTCAGCAGCACATTTATCAAAAAGAGGGTCATTTTTATGTCTCAATGTCTAATTAGTTGGGTGCAAGCAATATTTGGCCTCTGAAGATTTAGATGTCATTTTAGAAACTTCTCTGCTCTGCAAAATCTATGCCATGGCAGACAGCTTTACATTCATAAAAGGAACATAAGTTAGTAGTCTAATTAAAAGAAATTATGAATACTCTAAGTTACAGGAAGTCCCCAGGGTGCTTCATGCACAGTAGAATTCTTAGTGTATGAAGGAGTTCATAAGGAAGTTTCTCCAAATTAGAGATTCCCATCGTGGGAATTGTACTACAGAGGAAGTCACTTTTCTGAAAAATGGCATGCAGGTCTAAGAATATAGAACTGTCCTTGTCAGTCCTTAACTCAATTAAATACAGAAGACATGGTGGAAATCACTTTGAAAAGGCAAACCTTGTAATTCTTCTTTCTTTTTTTATTTTGAAACTGCCAATTAGTTATTTGAGTTTGTATTTTACCAGACTGAATTTATCTTATTTTCCATCCAAATGTTGTTTGGTACTATGAATGAATTTAGGTTAATCTGGAAAACACTGATATTCCTCTCAATGGGATATGATGGCCATAAAACTAAAGTATAAAATTAAGGAAAGTGTGCCTTTTATTCAGCACAGTGTTCATGATTAACAAGCTCTGCAGGTTTTCTCCTTGCTAAACTGCAAGAGATGCATTCAGAGAGGCAAACCATGAAAGTCGAGTCTTAAGTTAGTAAGAGGACCATGAGAAAGTGTGAAATCTGTCAGAGAAATCTTGTGGCAGGCACAGAGCAGCAGGAAAGAACTGGTTTCCATGGCAGAGATGCTTGTCCATCTCTTAGATTACTGCATTTCTGGCCTCTTCAGTCTTGTAATGTGTTCTCCCCAGAGATCCCAAGAGTGCCAAGAGCTTTTAAGGTTGATCCTGAAATGGACCAGGCACAGCTGGGTGATGGACAGTAGTCTCTGAACAGGACCAGAAAAGACAATCTGGTGCAGCAGCAACTTGAAGTGACACAGCTGGACATTCAGGACCCTGTTTGGTAGAGTGATATCAACCAGTTCCCAAGGCATTCAGGTTTCAACATCCTGCTGACATCTTTCCTTCTGATAAGATTCTTTTTTTCTCTACTGCTTGTACTTTTCCCTCATTGAGTGGTTCAGAGAACCATAGAACAGTATCAGGAATTATTTAGATTGGAAAATACCTCTTAAGATCATCAAGACCACCGATTAGCAGATGTGGCGGTGGTGACAGCAGCTGAAGCTGCCCAGAACTGTCAAGAAAGCAACACCACCGCTCAATGATGGGTTAGAGCACAGACTCTATCCCCCATCTTTTAACTAAGTTGTCATTCATGAGTTCCCCCTCCCTGTTTTATTATAATAAGTTCATACATATTCAGTTCCTGTATTCCATATTCATATGATCTGGAAAGTTTTAAGTTCTTCGATTCTCCATTGGTCCAAGTTTTTGTCAATCTACTGTACCCTCCCCTATTCACCGTTCTTTGGTTTTTGTGCCCTTTGTTCCTCCCCTGTTCTTCCCCACCATTGGTTCATTGTGTTCTCTCCACCCCCTTCCCATCACTATAAAAGTAACCAGCACCGAAGGGGCTTTTGCCACTGACTTCTTCTGGTGCCTGTGCCTGCTCATTTGCTTTCCCACTCANTTTAAGTTCTTCGGTTCTCCATTGGTCCAAGTTTTTGTCAATCTACTGTACCCTCCCCTATTCACCGTTCATTGGTTTTTGTGCCCTTTGTTCCTCCCCTGTTCTTCCCCACCATTGGTTCATTGTGTTCTCTCCACCCCCTTCCCATCACTATAAAAGTAACCAGCACCGAAGGGGCTTTTGCCACTGACTTCTTCTGGTGCCTGTGCCTGCTCATTTGCTTTCCCACTCAGTGGATGCCACTGGAACAGCAAGCACAAGCCTCTCCCTCTCCTTTTCATCCCGGAGGTGCAGCAACACCCTGCTCTCCAGGCGGGCTGCTTGCGCAGCAGCTGGTAGCCCGGGACCGGGTCTGAGCTGCGAGGCAGAGATCCCCGGCGAGTCCCCGCCGGCCACAGATGCCGCTCTCGCTGGCCACCTGGACACGCGTCAAGCAGAGTGCTGACAAGACCATTGTTAAATCATGTGCTTCAGTGCCACATCTACTTGTCTTTTAAATGCCTCCAGGAGTGGTGACTCCACCTCTTCCCTGGTGAGTCTGTTACAACTCTTGATAAACCTTTTGATGAAGAAATTTTCCTAATATTCAACCTAAACCTTCTGTGATGCAACTTGAGGCCATTTCCTCTTTTCCTATCACTTGTTACTTTGGAGAAGAGACCAAAACCCACCTTGTTTGTGACTTTGTCTCTAACACTGACATTCTTTCAGCAGTGAATAGAAAAATATCTTCTGTTTAAAGTAAAAAATAGGAAAGTGCAAACCCACAAATATAAGTGAATTTTAAAATTCTTAGAAAAGGCTCTTATTTTAAACTTCTTTTTCCACTTCGGAATATGTTACAGAATCCTATTATAACTGAACCTCTGATTGAAAGTCAGTATTTCATAAAACTGAGGGACATAAGGTAATAATTAAAGTAATTCAGCAGCAATTGTTGCTGAACTTTTAAACTTTTACAAGGAGAAAAGCTATAACATATGAAGCCTGAGAAAAGGAGGGTGCAGTAGAATTACTGGAAATGGTAAGGATACAATTAAAAACTAGTTGACCTAAGGAAAGATGACAGACATAATTAAGCATACATTTTTTTTTGGTGTGCATACTGTTAAGTATGCAGTAGGAAGGGCTTGAAAAGAATTACTTAATGATAGTTTGAAGAATATTTTTCACTTCCCATGGCAAAATTTTGCAGTAGTTTCTGACTGCCCTCTGTCTGACTCCAATTTAATTGTATGTCACTCACTTTTTCCTACTTGCCTTTGACCTATAGATAAAGCAGGAGGAAACACTTTGCCTTTAATGTGCCAGAAACCTCTCACTTTTGTACTGCATGCATTTTTCAGTCTAGCTGCGATCCATAAAGGCCATTGGCGTAAAGCGCAAGGAGACGTGAACACAAATCATGGCAAGCAAATGAATGCAAATGATCTCTAATACAGAAATGTTCCATTGTAAATTAATATTAGCTTGTCTTTACATTATATTGTAAGAGAAAGAAAAGAAATTAAGGGAAAGGAAGATAGGAAAGGATGTGACTACAGCGTTTTGGCCAGAGGCTTGTAAGTGTCACTGATCACATTCTAATGTTGAGATTTTTATGCATTCAGAATATTAAAACTTCTATTACATTTTCAATTAAAAACTCACATAGAATACATGTTGTAGTAATAGCATGGTCTCCAAAGAAATTGATGTATGCACATTCTGAGGGAATGGGAATGTTCTAAATTTATAAACTGAGAGGTTTGCTTGGAGAATTAGCTATAGTACATCTTTTATAAACATCGTGGGACATTGCAGACTCTCATTACATTTTCTGTACTAAATTCCATTTCTTGAATAATCTCTGTCTCCAGGGCAGATATTCATTACCATTTAGGAAGAAAAGGTAAACAACCAGCCTCTTCAGAGAGGGAGCAGGGCACACTGAACAATGATCTAGAAAAAGATTAGGTTTGGGCAAAACTTGTGTGAAATTCCACCTCTGATGGAATCTCAGCAAATTTCTTATAAGGTCTAATGGAGTATTGAGGATTGTAAGTAAGACACTGAAGTATTTCAGCTGTGCTGCATTTTCTCCTCAGGGTTTTTGGCAACTAGATTGCCTAAATAAACTGACGAATTTTTGGGAGGATGTTTGACATGAACTATGTTTCTTTAAACAGTGAGAGGGTCTAGTTGCAGAACTGTGATCCTGTTGAGCTCCCCAGAAGTTTAATGTCTTTCTCCTAAGCACTTCTTTTACGAATATCAACAGTTTTTTGTATCCAGCAGAGTTAGAGGAAGTATTTACCCTAAATGGAAAAATTAATTCCATGCATTTAAGCACCATTCTTTCTAGAACAGGACAAACCCAAAATTTCCTCACCTTTTATGAAAAAAAGGAAGACCTAGAATAACAAGTAGCTTGATCATGCCACTACCTTTTTCAGGAGACATCAATGCTTAGGTGCCTGTTTTGTTGTTATCTTAAATCTGAGGTAACTCAAAATTCCAGATGACTCTGCTGGATAAGTCTGCATTACTCTAAAGACGTCTTTAGGCATACATAGCTGCTCATCTGTGAGAGGACTATTTATTTGCTTCCAGGATCAGTGTTATGTCCTTCCTCCAGGAGTACCTGCATCATATCTGCATGGCTCTGTAAGTCTACCAGTCTGTGACTGATCTAGGTCTGTGTTAACATGTGAATGGCAAAGTTACATGGATTAAAAAAACAAGATGCCTTGCACCACTTGCTCAGTCTGATTGACCGGTAGCAGTCATAGCACCGTTACATCAACCAGCAGTGCTCTCCAAGGCAGTGTCTGTGAAAGGTGCGATAACCTGCTGGCACCTGCTAAACCAAAGCCTCAAAGTGACAGGATGGCACATTTATGGATAAAAAGTTCAACACAGATACCTTTCTAAGAGATATTTCTCCCCATGAGCAGAGTGTGGTCATGACATAAAACTCATCAACTTAGCAAGCTGGACCTGGAGTAACCAACAACACTAGTACTGTAAAAGGAAATAGTTCATTTAGTAGGTTCACCTAATAGAGACCAGTGAGCAGGACTCTTATACCAATGGGACCAAAATTTCACTTGCATGGGGGAGGTTCCTTAAAGGGAAGGAGCACTAGCCAAGCAGTGGAGAGGAGATAAGTTAGAGGCTGAAATACCCTGTTTCACATATTTGTGAAAATAGTTACCATTGTTCTTGTGAAATCAGGTTAGAACAGAGGCTCTTCTCTTCTAGGTATTGCTCTCTTCAGCTCTGCAATCTGACACAAACCACTGAATTCCTGCCAGGCTGGCAACTCCACTTGCCACTGCCATGACCTCCATTGTGGGAAGTGCTGCCCAACAACTGAGAGCTTGGTTCCACAGCTGGGACTTTTGAAATGCTTCTGATATCTCTAAATGTGCAGCAGCCTTTGAACAATGCCCTGTTTTCTCAGCGTACTGAGAGGATGAAAGGGAGAAAGCAGAGAAATACTTGGGTTGGGAGGATACCATTAGGGAGGAGTAGGAGTGGGATACTCTCCAGGGTGACCTAATGTAGGTTGAGCTGGGCCCTCTGCCCACAGGGCACAGCCCTTTGTGGGACTGGGGTGGTGACAGTGACAGGCACCAAAAACCCAGGCACAGGGAGGGTTTGCTGCCCGGCAGAAACCCAGTGTTTCTGGAGGCTCTTTGTCCAGCAGTAGTTGCCTAGGTCTGTCAGCCCCTTCCCTGGCAGCATTCCCAGAGCTGGAGCTCAGACTGGGTGGGCAATGGGCACTTGGCCATGGGGCACCTGGGGAACACAGTTCAGGGCAAGAACAGCCCAGAAGCCTCTGGGACCTGACACAGCCTGCCCCCAGCAGTGGCAAATATCATAGAAACACAGAATATGCTGAGTTGGAAGGGATGCACAAGCATTACTGAGTCCAGCTCCTGGCCCTGCACAGAACAGCCCAACAATCCCACCACTAGTCTGAGAGCATTGTCCAAACATTTCCTGAGCTCTGTCAGGCTTGGGGCTGTGACTACTGCCCTGGGGAGCCTGTTTCAGTGTCCAAACACCCTTTGGGTGAAAAACTTTCTCCTGATATCCAAAGGAAACCTCTCTCAATTCAAGTTCATGCCACAGAATCACAGAATCATAGAATAAGCTGAGTTGGAAGGGACACACAGGGTCTATTGCATCCAGCTCCTTGAGTCTTGTCATGAGAGTGAGGAGATCTGTACCTGTCCCTCTGTTTCCCCTCTATGGGAGTCTTCTTTGTAGAAATTTCCAGCACTGGGCTTTTGTGCCTTTATTTAGGAGAGAACATCACTAATGAGAGAGAGCAAGGATGTCGACACAGTGTAATGATTTGCCTTCCTGGAAAGTAAAAGGCAAAACAGAAAAGTTTCAATTCCAGGAAGTGTGGTGTTTTGCAATGTTAAAACTCAATTTACTGTGTTACCAAGTTTTAAAAAGAATATTTTAACCTTCAGTAGTGGAGAAAGGGGATACTTCTGGAACTGTGAGAATCAGAAAAGAAAAAATAGAAAGTCAAGTGAGGGTTCTGTGTAGAGAAGAGAATAAGTTAGTCAACTTGTGAAAGAGACAATATGTGAGGGAGAACCTATATATAGAATTTCTGTTAATACAAGTGCATAAGCTTTTAAGAAGAGATCAATGTGATTTATTATTTTCTGTTAATTATGTTATTCTGTAGAGATACCTTAGGACACAGTAGATATCAGCAAAAGGTTTCAAATCAGTTTGTGTCACAGAGAGGTTTTATTAGCTCTTGCTACATTTGTCCCACTTATCGTTTAAAGTATTTGAAATGTAGTTTGGATTAAGAGTACAGACAAGCGCGTGCTTTGCCTGAGGCGACAGTTCTTACTAATAAGGAACTAAGTTTATAAGGGCCATTATAACAACCATGAGGTTGTTTATTATATCCTATCCTTTAAGAGTGAATGAAGACTGTAGGCTTTAACTTGACTAGAACGTAGTTATAGCTACAAACTATAGAATTAGTAGGAAATTACTCTGAATTCAATTATATATATTGCAGCTTTTGAAAAAATGTAGAAGTCAGTAGACTGCAATATCAATCTTTGCAGTTTATTAATCTCTAAACTGCTAAACCCAGCTATGTTTAATGAAAAGGCACCATAACCAAGCCTGATGCCTCTGACTGGTAACACCCATCCCCAGTTACGACATGGTAATGTTCTCACATAAATGTATGCAATCGTAATGAATCACTACATCCGAGATGAGCAAGACAATCAGAGGTATCCCAGATTATGTTAACACATATAAGTGTATAAGGGGTTGCAAGTAAAATTTAAAATATTAAAATGTACTTGATGGTTGCTACTTTGGCAAAGAGGAAGAAAATTTCCTGAGTCGAAACAATTCTGGCGCCATCGTACAAGTAGAGATCAGCCCAAAAGAAGTGCAGTTGTATTCAAGGGTAGTAACTCATGGGGTCTGTGCATTTAAAACCAACTGCTGGAGGAATCTGTTGTATTGCTGACAAGTTAATGTGGCTGTTCCCAGTCCTACAAACTGACAGCTGGCCTGAAAAATCCCTTTGGGCTAACCAACAAGAGTGGGTGCAGAGACGAGAGGAGAAAGAGACAAACACTTAGAGGAAAAGCTTAGAGGAAAAGCAGGGAAAACTTAGACTTGTATTTAGCTTCCGTACCACCAAATTGGTTTTTCCACTTCTTCTTTGTGTCTCTTTCTGGAGTTAATTAGTGCAGCTGTGACAAAGGGCTTGAATTAAGGAGAGTTTACTTCAATTAAACTGTGAAAAGACTTCTCACTTGTGTCTTCACTGTCACTTTCTCGAGCAGAAGAATAGCCTATATAGTTAACATCCAGAATAGGCTGTGTTCAGAGTTAGAGCTGGGGTCAGACTTAGTGTTTATGAAATATAGGGCCTAAAATGGACATGAAATCCATCAAAAATCCAAATAAGTTCACTAAAACCAACAGAATAATAGTAACCTCTAATTTTTTGTTTGTGTTTCTATTCATGCTGCCACTTTATCAGCTGAGCCCCCTCTTCTACTGACACTTCAATTACTCCTACTTCTGCATAAAATGACAACATGAGATATGTTAAATGCTTTAAAACTCTCTGGAGTGTAAATAGCAAGTTTGTGTCATACCTTTATTTTCTTCAGGCCTGCTGTATTTATCAATCAATTGACTCTTCCCAAAACACAAATAAAGAAGCACTGGTTTCAACCATTTCTTGAGACTGTGTCTGGAGTTTATTACAGGAGTGGTGTGTCAGATAGCAAAAAACCTGGGTGGTATTCTGTGCTATTCATTTGTCCTGGTACATGCACAGCATTGCTAAGGAAATACTTTCTTGACTATAAAGATGAAAAGCAAAAAAACCCCAATATCTATTCCATTATCTAACTATAATTAGGAAACAAACTTATCAGCTTTTTTTTTTTTAAACAACAGATGAAAGCAATTTTCTAATACGATATGAAAAATGGGTCTGATTGGATTTTTCTTATTTGTAGCGTAAAAGTCTTTGCCTTTCTTAATGGTTATATTTCAACCTTTTAAATCTATTTATCTTTGAACAATAGAATTATACAAGCAATTAGGTAAATTCAGATATAATGAAAGTGGATGCAGCTCAGTTGTAATGAATAGATCTCTCACTTTGCATTTGATTGCAGTTTGTTTCAGACTGTAAATAAGCTAATTCTGTTTATGTTTTTCTCTCTGAGAGCAGCCATATTGAGTCAGATTTTCAAGACAGCTCAAATCTCAGAGTCTCTCTGTGGCCAGATAAAGTTCTTTAGAAAGTAGGCCAAAGCATTATGTGGAAATCTGACAGCCACTCTTAAACCATGGCTGTATTAATCCTTACAGTATAATGTACACTAACAGACTAGAATTTTTTCTTCTTTGAACATAACTGATAGTTTTTATCAT
The DNA here is from genome assembly GCA_013398015.1 of Oreocharis arfaki. Taxonomy (NCBI): domain Eukaryota; kingdom Metazoa; phylum Chordata; class Aves; order Passeriformes; family Paramythiidae; genus Oreocharis; species Oreocharis arfaki. The sequence continues at coordinate 175,262 of VZRR01010715.1, read as the reverse complement.
CTTCTCTAGGTCTATACTTCTGAGACACTGTCTCAAACTGCCTATGGAAAGTGATGCATGTAAGGCATCTGTAATATTACTTTCTTTCTTGAAGTACTAAGTTTCCCCAACTTAGTATAGAATAAAAATGTAATAGCGGGGCTCTTAGAAGTCAGATGGGAAATGATATGTTGACTTGTCCTTTGATTCTGAAATAACACAGTCAGGACATATATGCAACACACCTTAAGCTCTTGAGGTTGTGCTATTAACTTGAGGTTACCTGCTATTATGCCTCTCAGGTTATTTATTCAGTTATTTATTTGAAATTGACCCCAAATTGTTTATCATGCACCAACAGATGGTTTTGCACCTGCACTGAAAGGTGTATTAGTCTAAACTACTGGGTGTCACAAAGAAGCCAACACACAAAGGAGGCTGATTAATACCTTTGCTTTCTGTGATTCATGGAATCAAATATGCCATTTCTCTGACAAATCTGAGTGCCTTTTACTCTTAAAGTACTATGCTAATAAGTAAAGTACAGCTATTTGCTTTTATTTTCATATGTAGGTTGTAGTCATGAGATACACGAGTCTGCCTCGTGCCTGGAAGCATCGGTGTGCCTGTGCTTTAAGACAATTTTGGAGGAAGGGAGGAGGAAGATGTGGGTAGTGGAATTATAATGTATCTCTAAATGATCCCTGCTCACTTTATTTACTGATTTACACTATTTTTTTTTGTTGTTGTTATTTATTTAGCTGATTTAGTTGTGTTTACTGCCATAGCAGTTTGTCTCCAGCTCTGTGTTCATTATTCCCCATTCTCCTGTTGTCACAGCAGGTAATTTGTATTGCTTTCTGATGGGCTGCTATGGCATGCTTACAGACAGAAATACTTTGCGTAGCTTGGTAGCTTCCAAGTACTTCCAGAGTATTAATGATATTATCCTAACTTTTTAAATCCCTGAAACGAAGGCATTTATTTTCTCATTTAAGGAGTGGAGAACTGAGGCATGACTTATTTAAGCAACCTGTCCAAATCTGACATAAATCTTTATAGGGGACTAGGGATTTTGTAATAAGATTGTCTTTCACCTCACTGATCCCATTGACTGGTCCAGGCTATGTTTGCTGTCTTCCATGTTCTCATCAGATTAATTTTCTTATCTTTCCCCTGGTTCTTTTTAATTTCTTTTGTCTGGGTTTCAACATTTCTTTCAAAAGATTGAAAGTATTATTTTTTTAAGAGATTGAAGATATGTCTTTAAATTTAAAATATCTTGCAATGCTCTGATAATACAATTGGAGTGTTTGGCTTATAATTTTCATTTTCTGTTTTTTATTTAAACAGAAGTGAGACTAGAAGTATCAGAAAGAGATAACCATATAGCTATGTTTGTTATTTTGAAGTTGTTTTAAGGTATGAGAAGCACTTGATTCAGCTAAATGGTTTTCTATTTTGAATTACTTTTTTTGTTGGTTTGTTTGTTTTTTTAAATTTTATTCGCCTTAGGAAGACATCTATTTTCTTTTCTGAGCAGGATGTATATTTGATGAAGTTCTGTCTCTTGCTGAGGATCTTGTATTTCAGAAAAATCTTTCTTTATTGTAAATACTTATGAGAATCAATGTAGTTTGGACATCCTTCTCCTGTTCTTCCTTTTGCACATTTAAAACTGGGTTTATGAAAACATTCAGGCTGTCCTAGTTTGTTCACTCATTTATATTTGGGTATAATAGAGAAATTATCATATACTTGAGTTGGAATTCTTCTCATTTCATTCAAAGTCATGATACGAAGGAAGGGGATTAAACTGTTGTTTGGCTTGTTTGTTGGCTTTTTCAGACTGTGGTGTTCTGGGTTTTTCTGTGCCAAACACTGCGGGTTTTCATTACTTTTTAAATTTCCTGTTACTGAAGTTGTGAATATCTTTCTCTTATTGGTGGTGCCTGGAACAGAATGCTTGGTATTTATTAGAATTGGACAGTTTACTCTCAGTGTGAACACAATGGATACTTCAATCTCAGTTATTTCAAGAAAGAATCAGAGAACATCTGATCTTTGCTTCTCCATTCATCTTCCTGGCTGACTTCTCGCAAATGGTACCAAGTCACAGGAATACTTTCTGCGTTCCTTACAGCTTTCGAACTATGGAACCCCTCTGAGATGCAATTGGTAGGATAATAGGCAGCTAGCCCATGTGAGAAATGTAGGAAGAGAAACCATGGTGGACTTTGGCATTCTGTTTTCCAGCCTGTGTGTCTTCTGTGGGAGTAACACTTTTTGTTAATGCAGAGGATTTCCAGGAAGAATGTTCTGGAGAAATAGATTCTGCAAGAGTGACCTAGGGTCCTGTTATATCAAGCATCACATCTTTAGGCATAGAATATCTTAAAATTATGGATGGATTTTGAGGGATAAAGCTTTATTTAAATCAGAGTGATGAAAAAGTAGAAGGATAACTTACTAAATTAATCAACATTAAAATTTAATAATAAACCAAATGTTTCTCTTGGTCTGTGTGTTTTAGCAGCAGTCAGTTTCTTTCCCTGGTGATCTCTATAATGAAACATTGCAACGTATTTCCTTCTTGGAGTCCTTTATTTTCCAAACACTAATCTTTCCCAGCTTACCTGTGAGGTTGCTTATATATCCCTCTCAGTAACTCAGGGACTTTATTACTTCTTTGAAGATGAAAATTATGTTTCTGGAGTTCAAATATTCCGTGTATCTTTGCAGACCCAAACCCACATGTTACGAAACTGAAGGAGTCCAGTGAAGAGTATGTTTGTGATAGTGAAAAAACAAAGACTGTTGCATCTGAGGGCTGCAAATTGGTTTAGTTGACTAAATAGAATACATTATGTTACAACATCCTGGGAGCAAATATCGTCTTGGTTATACATATTTTGGCACACAAAATGTATGAATTGCTTTCTCTCAAACACTACATAATAGTAACGAAGAAACTGTGCACATCTAAGTTACAGCTGGACATTGCTCAGATGATTACAATTCAGTAGAACTCACACGATAGCCCAGCCATATATCATCTGAGTCCATAAAGGAAATGATGAATAGTCAAAAAAAAATTACGTTCATATTACCATGTGCCTTTATCCTAGAAATGTTAGCAATTTGTCATGAGGTAAGGTTATTTTACACTGTGGTTAAGGGAACACAAGTTAAAAGACAGTTATTCAAGGGAAAAATAGGGAAAAATTGCAGCATTAATGCCACTGATTTTCCTTAGCTTGGCTTCAGCTGAAACAGTTCATACTTATCCTGGGGGTGCAAAATGGACTGGAATATGGTTGGAACTTCTGCAGCTCCAAACCTCTGGCTTTGCTTTGCCACTTCTTGTTCTGTGTATCCTTTGTTTCATAAATCTAATTTCTTACAGTGCTATGAAGTTTAAGAATTCTGATCTTAGGAACCATTAATTGCAAAGTTTTTTCCTTATGTTTAGTTTTTTTTAGTTTGGTTTGGTTTTTGCATTTTTGGGGGTTCATTTTCTAACTTGTAGTAAGGATAGCAGTTTCAAGATTAGATACTTCTTCCTTTATTAAATCAAAAGTTTGATTTTTATTCCAAAACCATAGAGTAGACTTCTGGTTTATATTGTTGACTTCTATGACTTTACAATAAGAACATTGTACTCCAGTAGCAGGCAGTGAAATTTCTCTAGGAAAAAGAAAATCTATTTAGAGACCAATGATGTATGTGCCCAAAATACTTAGTCTAGACTTTATGCCTCAGTTTGAATTTCCTTTTTATCTTTAGGAGTTCTTAACCGATCCTCAGACATGTGAGTTTAAGACACCATAGCTCAGCTATCACAGGGAAAAGCTGCTCATTTTACATAATTAAAGCAAACCAGGATCAAAGTGGTTTTATTGATTTACTAATGACATGCAATTAGCTGGCAAACAGTGAGCTATGCCTTTAGGATCAATATGAGTTACAGAACGAATAAACTTTCCATCCTGGCTGCTTACAAGATGTTAACAAACACCCAAATCCCAAAGAGTCCCTTGTCTTCCACACACAGGTGCACATGCACATACACACATACACAGATGCACACACAATTAGGGGCATCCCCACCCCCTTTTCTGGGACTGTAGTATAAGTGGGTGGGGGGGTGAATCCTCTCTTTCCCACCCTAGGGCAGCACTACGATGCCAGAAATGGTTATTAGGCCTCGACCCTGAAAAGCAGCACCTGGGGCCAGCTTCTCTTGAGCTTATCAGAAACACTGTCTACCTACAGGAATTTATGCTAACAAGCTCCTGGGTTTTAACGAAAAGCTTTGGAATATTAGTTTTTTTTGCTGAATAGTGATACAAATGGTACGACATTTTCATTATCAAACCCTCAAAGAAAGTTACCAATCCAAATTGCAACCAGGATGGAAAATTATTGTGGTTAAAGTCATGTAACCCTATAAGCAGCAGTCCTAAGTGAGACTCTTTGAGCTCTCCTGGGATATAGTGCCTGATATTCCCAGACTCTCCAAGGCTCAATCCTTTGCCCACTGAGAAGGTGCAAAGCCACCCAATGTGAGTCTTCCACTTAGCCAAAGGGGAATTTTTCACAGCAGTATACCTTGTGTGTTCTCTTTAGGTCTGTGTGTGTGCAAGTGGGAGTGTGCTACAGCAAATGTGCTGTGAATGTTGCTCTCTGAGATGCTAAAGTACATTATATACATAAGAAGGTAATGCGTATAAATGAGTTCCTTTTGTGCTTGCAGGAAATTCCATAGAATATATTGTTAAACTATTTAATTTAAGCTATTGATTCAGTGTTGTTAAGCTTAAGTGTTGTTAAACTTCTAGGCCTAAACCGTTGGTTAATCCAGGGCTAAATTTGGCGAGGGGGTAGTGGGTGGTTCCACCTTGTGACCGGACGGGTGGGTGTCCCCTATTTCTTTTTATCCTTACCCTTTCCTATCCTTACTCTTTCCTCACAACCCCCCTCCACTGCAGCCTCCACATAAATAATCTTTGTGTTGATTTTGGGTTTTGATTGATTGATTTTTGATTTAATCTGATTTTTGTCTGTGTCCTTTAAACATCTGGTCGAACCTCGCCAATGATCTTTGTCATGCTTTCACTTTTATTTTAAACTTGCTTTTGATGATACCTTTGCCAGTCATTCTTTGAGCAACCTTAGAACACTCAGTCACAACAGTGGGTGATCCACCTTTGAGAGTATTTGTGCTGTTCTCTAAAACCTGCTACTGCATAACTCACTGAAAAAGAACCCCAAGAGTCTGCACATGCACACCTGAGGAGTAAGTACTTTGCTTTTATCAACTTGATGTCCGGCGGCCACATGCCAGTTGAAGTTGTAATCAGCCAATAATTACAATTTCAGTTACAAAGCAAACAGCACTTTTAATTTTAGGTCTCTGAAGAAACCAAAAAACACCAAACAGGCAAACAAAGGAAAAGAAAACAAAAAAACCCAAACCAAAAAGCCACATGAGCTACTGGCAGTACTGTCACTAGGGCATCAAATTGTGTAGATGATTATGTAAATTTTGAGAATCTAGCATGGGTGCTGTGTGATTCTTCAGACTGTCAGCAACTATAGGCAGTGATTTGCAGGATTTGATGAAAGTATCAATGTAGCAAAATTAAAATCAGTTTTGAAGAGAAAACTAACTTCCTCTGAGATGAACTCAGGTTTAGGAGCCATGGTTTTAGACTTATTGTGAATGTTATAGCAGTATGGATGTTTCATCAAAAAGGGGAAGGCACCTGTTAGTTGCAAAACACTGAAGGGATTTACAAAAAAGATGTTTTCACAATTAGTTACTTTGACCTATAGAACACAGAGTTTCTGAAATTTACAGTCCTTCAATCCAGTTTAAAAAATACTGCCACCCAGAATTTTGAGAAACTTTAGGAAATAAGAGCTTGCTTGTGTTTCAGAGGAGTGTCAAAACTATTTTTGTCAACTGCTACTTTATAAAGATTAGCATTTTTTAACTAATTATTATCACTGTCTGAAATAATTTAATACTAATCCTTCTTTTCTTTTGTCTTCCGCATTCGCTCCCTGATCTGTGTCGATATTGGATGTTGTATGGGTCTGTTTATGTTTATTCAGTTCCTTATGGGCTTATTTTCTACTGTTTTGCCTGTTTGAAAGAGGAGTAAAAGAGCTTTTTATCTTCTCTCTCTCTTTTTTTTTTTTTTTTTTTTTAATATTACAGCTGGGATTTTATGTGGCACAGAACTCTGAAATAACATCTGTGCGTATCAGACCACCATATGGGTGGGAGGGAAACAGCTTAATTTAGTGCATATGCATGAAGTAAATGAGGACTCGACTATTGCTGGACTACAAATCACAAACACTACAGAGAATCACAGGTTGGGGAGGGGTTACAGGAAACCAAAAGGCAAAGATTATCTCAGTGGCATTATATGGCTTCTGCTAGAGGTTTCTTCAGCATTTATCCAAAGCAGTGACTCAGCAAGCACGTCTGGTCAGAAAATCATTAAAGGTTAAATCTTGACCAATATGAAATGAAATGTCATTGACTGAAAATACAGCTGAGGGCTTCCAGGCTTACATTTATTCCAGTGAGACAGAGGATCAGCTTCACTGATTCAGCTAAAGGCACCATGAGCCCCAAAGTAGTTTCACTGATAACGTATAGCCAGAAGTCTAAATCTTCTCTGGCTTCTTTTTCCAAACTGCCTTTGACCATTACTGCTTTTTAAGTCCACTCATCCGTTATCATAATAGGTTAGCTTCAAATCTAATATTTCTGACATAAGGGACTTGTGTAAGTGAACAGCGACTTTTACACAGAGCTGGCTTGGAGAGGTAGATATGCATAGGGTTGGAAGGAAGAACTCCACCACCACTGAGTTTCAGCTAATTTCACTTGCTGAAGTGATACAGGTGTTAAAAGAATCTTTGTTTATGGCTGTAACATAGCTGGTGAAGGGTTAGATACATCACTGAAGAAGATAATTAGTTCTTACAGAGCTGATATCATTTGATGGGAAAATGTTGTGCCATTGCTGGTTCATTAGAAAAGTTATGTCAAAGTCTAAGAAATCTGTCACATAAACAGGTTAGAGAGTGCTTGTGAGCAACCTGGTGGCTGTTCTTGGTCAGGCCAGGGTGCAGAGGAGCAGCTCATTTTTGTAGCTTGTACTGCATCTCTAAATACTTATCTGAAGTGGCTCAACGAGAAAGTAGAGGATATGATTGTGCCAGACAGCTACAATTTTCTAAAAAGGTGGAAAGCACCATATGTTTGAAGTCTGCCCCTGTTACTAAAACAATGCCTATCTATTATTTCTTTTTTTTTCTTCTGTTTTCAATGGGACCTTTACCTGTGTCATTTGCCTTTCAGAGGGGAACTGAATAAGGACTGTGCTTTGGGTGAGTTACTAGGTCTTAAGGGTTTTGTTTGAACCTACAGAACAGTCATATTTAACAAATCTGGGATGAATTATAAGTATGGTTTTTCAGATTGTGATTGTATGATGTGTAATGCTCACTGGAGAAAATACATATAAAATCCTTGGATGAGGGATGAAGATCTTCAACCTTGTTCTTCCAAAACTGTACCATGCAGCTAGACCAGAGTCAGACACATCATTTTCTCTCACTTCTATTCAATTTTGAATTATTTCTTGCACATTGGAAAATGTATTTTGAATCGTGTGTGCTACATGAAGAATTTAAAGTGGATGTCAGACTTTCAGCAAAAACAAATGTAAGGCTGTGCCTCTTTATCTGGACTGAGTATAAAAAGGACTAGGTCCCACTTCTAGGGAAAGTTGATAATAGCAATAATGCTTATTTTCTGTGAAATGAGGGATTCTTCTTAACCTGTCTGTTCCTCAAGATAATGCTTTGTGTACACCAAATTAAGTATTTTATGACAGGTGTGTAACACAGAACACCGTGTAACACACTGAGGAGTTCAGTTTCCAAGAGAACCTTAGAAAACTGTAAATAAACTTAAAAATCAAGCTGTGTGCTTGTGTAACTACATTGCCTTCCTTTTCCTCAGAGGTATGTGTGGGACCTTGTTATTTTGTTCTATGAACATATCTACACCTGGAAACAAAAATAACTGAGTGCACTTGCAGTGCAGTGTTGGAAGGCTTTTGGTCTGCCAAATCCTAAATTCTTGAGTCCATATTGAGTTTTATAACTCAAATTCAGTCCCTTCAGTACTACTTAGTTTTAGCTGTAAATAGTACTGAATGGAAAATACCCTCTTGAATAAGTCTTCAGTGTGCACAGGGAAGTCAAGGCCTCCAAAAAACTGTGACTGAAAACCTTTCAAGAGTAGAGTCTGGAGTATTTCAGTTAAAAAAAAAAAAAGAGAAAAAAAGGAAAATATTACTGAAAACAACAGTATTATATATAGAATTTGATTTTTGATGAACTCTTGGTATTGTAATATGTAATGTGACAGTTATTGATAATGAAAACAAAAACACAGTAGAGATTTTAAGGTGTGTATGCTAAAGCAATGAGTTTTCCTTTGAACCGACTTTCATGTTGTTTTCTGGAATTGGCATGAAGTTTCTAAGTTTACATATGTGTTATTAATTATAGAGAGAAATTTTGAAGAGATTTTTACTCACGTTTACCCTCTTATAATGTATTTTGGCACATGGTCTGAAATTTATTTTTAAAACAAAACCTAATTGTCATAACATTCTGATGTCAGAGTGAAGCAGTGACAACCTTTGATTTTGGAAATGCTAGCCAAAAGAATCTAACTGGTGAATAATCTTTAAGCTTCACTTTTTACCATATAAAACTTAGTGAAGTCATGTGAGGCGTGAACAAAAAACAAACAACTGGTTTTATTGAGTCGTGATGCTTTGGCCATACAAAGTATTAACCTGGTCTATTACTTCGTAGCAAATGGACTTTATTTCTTCTTGTTCAGTATCTTCAAAGTTATTTTAAGGCTGCACACTTCAAAGCCCAAACTCTTGTTTCACAACTGGCTTACACAAACATCCCAGACAGCAAACACAGGGAATGGGAGGTGCTGAGAGAATGTGGTATTGAATCTTCACACTGGTTCATTTTTGCATTTACTTTGCACTGTCCAATCTAGGTGAAAGAGATTTGTGTCTAAATATACTGGCACCATTTCTTATTAAAAAACTCCAAAATTAAAAAATAGAAGTTTCTTTCAAAGATTAGCATTATTAGAGAGATTAAAACAAACAAACAAACAAAAAAATATTTCCTGAAAATTCAGCTGAAAACTGTGGATAATGAGGTTTGGTTTATAAACTCTTCACTCAAACTCTCCTAAAAGCCATCTTGTGTAAGTAAAAATAGTGGAAATCCACAGGGGAAACTTCTATAGGTCCTGTGGACACTACCTATTGCACTATGACTAAGAATAAGAAAGTTTAGGGGCAAATATATTTACCTACATTATTTTCCTGCAAGTCTGAACAGATTTATGGTAGAAAACTGGTGTAGATTTGAACACTTGAAGCCAGAGTCAATGTTTGAAGAAGACTCACATTCAGAGAGCTCAAGTAATCCTTGCATCTGTACAAAGATTTGCAGTGTCAAAGATGCTGGATTCAGACAAATTTCCTGACAACAAAGTGTGCTTCAGGCAGCAGCCAGAGTTTTGAAAATTTAAAGATGTTTATTACCAGAGTGCTTTCTCCATGATTGTGGGGGGAGGGTTTACCGTGTGCAATGTATGTATTGTGGAAATATATTTAGTATTTAAATGTAGACATATACATGGACTTCTGAAAAATGCATGTGTAAAGCACAGTTGTGAATGTGGACTGTGGGCCAGGTCTAGAGCCTCCTTGTTATGTCTCTCATCATAGATCCACCCTGGGATGTTCAAGCCTCTCATGTTGGGTAAGTAGTGGCAGCAGCCCCTTCTCCAGCTGAAAACATATTTAGCCTTCACCTTCCTTGTTGCATACCTGTTTTTTCTTGAAATAATGCCAGAAGAATTGTCTTGTGCACTTCTTTCACAGCTTTAGTGGGAGGAGGTGGAAATAAGAGGGGGTGGAACTAGATGATCTTTAAGGTCCCTTCTAACCCTAACCATTCTGTGAGTTTCTTTCAAAAGTTAGAGTGTTAGAAGGTCTAAAAGAACAAAAAATATTTAATGAAAACCCAATAGAAAATAGTCATCAACTTTATAGCAGAAAATAATGAGGAATTTGGATGTGTTACTTTGGTTAAACCAGGGAGCATAACAATTTTGATGATTTCACTAGTTGCAAAATAAAATTAGTTTTAGTAAGTCTGTTGCTGTGGGTTAATCCTGGTAGACAGCTAAGTACCACATAGCTGTTTTCTCCCTCCTCCTCCTCCTCCTGCCCAGTGGGACAGGGAGAGACGAAAGGAAGAGTAAAAGCAAGAAAACTTGTTGGTCAAGGTAAAATGGATTGATAAGTGAAGGAAAAATAGGAGAACAAAAATAAAATAAAAATCATGCAAGTATAGTTACCACCACCTCCCATAAGTAGACCTATGTCCAGTTTCTGAGCAAAAGATGGCTAACCGGCCTAAATCCCTTGATTTTCCCCTCCTATCACTGATCATGACATTTAATCTCTCCAGTTAATTATCATTCAGTTATTTATCTTCCTGGTTGCATCCTTTCCAGCCTCTTGTGCACCCCCAGATGTTTTCACTGGGCATGTGAGAAACTGGGGTGCTAGGAAAGCACATTTCAGCTACAGCATTAGTGTATTATCAGCACTGTTTGACTACAAGTCCAAAACACAGCATCACACCACCTGCTCAGAAGAAAATTAACTCTATCTCAGCCAGACACAGTGCAACTGCGATTCACAGTAAATAGTGGCTGCAGTCTGCATGTTGTAATATTGTGGCAAGAATTATTTCAGACTGACCTTTTTCCAGACACTTCACTGAGTCTTGAAAGCAGATGTAGTTCAGAAAAGTAACTCTGTTGTGAATCATACATTTAACATTTTTTATAGATGCATAAACATATGTATGTTTATATATGACATACATGCTACATAGAGCTTTTCATATGCATGGCAATGGAAGAATACTTAATGCTCTTCCTTTTTTTTTCTACCTTGGTTAATATGTTAGGGTTTTGTACCTGAGGACAAGTTCTGTTCAAATCCCAACTATTGCAAAATAATTTTACCTAAGACAGGAATAGGATAATCTTTCCCTTTGAATAATAATTTCAGCTGATCTTTGCCAAAAGTCTTTTGGTAAAACACAAAGGAAAAACTTTCACCAGCAGAGAAGAGGGAGCGATATCACAGAGATTTTACTAAAAAGCCAAGGATAACTTTATTAAACTCAGTGAAATGCAAATAAACAACAATTCACAGACTAACAGAAAAGAATCGCAGAATAGTTTGGTTTGGAAGGAATCTCTGGAAATCATCTGCTCCATTGCCCCTGCCAAGGCCTTGAGCAGGTGACACAGGAACATGTCTAGGTGGGTTTGGAATGTCTCCAGAGAAGGAGACTCTATGACCTTCTTCAACAGCCTGTTCCAGTGCTAAAGTAAAGAAGTTCTTCCTCATGTTGAGGTGGAACTTCTTGTGTTTTAGTGGCCATAAACTGCTCCTTGCTCTGTTACTGGGCATCACTGAAGGATCTGGCACCATCCTCTTGGCACCCACCTTTGATATATTTATATACATTAATGAGGTTCCCTCTCAGTCTTCTCCAGACTAAACAGGCCCAGCTCCTGCAGTCTCTGCTTGTAAGAGATGTTCCAGACCCCTCATTATCTTTGTGGCCTCTGTTGGGCCTTCTCCAGTAGCTCCATGTCCTTCTTGAACTACGGAACCCATAACTGGACAGAGCACTCCAGATGTGGCCTCCCTTGGGCTGAGTAGAGGGGAAGGATCACCTCCCTTGACCCGCTGGCCACACTCTTCCCAATGCACCCCAGGATATCTTTAGCCCTCCTGGCCACAAGGGCACTGCTGACTCATGGTCACCCACCAAGATCCTCGTGTCCTCTCAGCCGAGCTGCTCTCTAGCAGGTCAGCCTGGGTTGAGGTTATTCCTCCCTGAGTGCAGGACCCCACATGTGCCTTGTTGAACCTTGTTAGGTTTCTCTCTGCCCAAGTGAGTATTGTGTTCTAATCCTGAAGAACCCATGAGCAGCTGGATGCAGGCATTCCTGAGGCTGCTGGTAGCACTGTGTGCTGGAGCTATGTGAGGGGTGTACCCAGTCCTGATCTGGACTCCCCCAGGCACTGCCCTCTGACCCAAGAGCCATCATTTAAGGGAAGTTGTCAGCTCTGTGGCTAGCAGCTTTGCCAAACTTGGTCTGAGGACCCCACTGTTCCCAGAGCATGCTCCCCTACCAAATGCTGTTAGGATTTTGTCCTTGTCTAAGGGTGCCTGAGGGGCACAGCAGCGTATGCTGTTGATGCTATCCCCATCAGACCATGACAATTACTGTTGCCTGTTCTCTTGGCTTTGATTTCCAATTCCTCTGGTTCAATGATTTCTGAATTAAATATGTCCAGATGCTGTGTTTCATTTATCGTGGTTGCATGTGTACACAAATAAGCGTTTGTGTTACTGACCTTTATGCATTGTAGGAGCAAGGGAAGCCTTTAAATGTAGGAAAACCAAGGTAAAAACCTCCAAATAGCTCAGTATGTTTCTAAAAGTGAAAAGTATCATAGTAAGTGCTGTCATTCTAGAATACATATGTATATTTTAAAATATGAAAATAAATTCATGCTTGTGACAATGTATACAGCAGCTTTCTACTTTCCCTATCACTGCAAGTATTGCCATATATCTCTGTTAATTTTTTTCTTTTTCTGATAGTCCATTTCTATTTTTGCTGCATCTTATGTAGCTTTCCTTAAAGCTAAATATGCGCTGAATCTATTTTTCACCCCACTACACCGGAAAAGAAAGAGGTAAAGGATATGTATTTGAATAGTTCAGCAGTTTCTTTTTATTTTGAATGATGTTTCAGATCCTTAGACACTGTACTGCTGTTAAATTTAGTCTCTTGGAAATGCTGTAGTCTGGTAAAATTCACGCAAGTATGCTATTAACAAAGGCTTTATTGATACACTTACCAAAATACACATTAATAAAAATAAGACCTCATTGCAGCTTGAGAAGTATTTTGTGAAAGAGGGGGCACATTGTCACAAGGACTTTATAGCTAATTGGTATGATCACAATGATTTCAAAAGGCTGCTTCACAAAATCATTAAGGCTAGAAATTAATCTTTGAGCTATATTAGCTCAGAGACTTGCACTTTCTTCACACTTTGCAAGCACAACCAAACTGCCATTAAGTTCAAGGTGCCCTCCATGATGCTTCACCAGAAAAGGGAATTCATTTAAAGTTTTGTTTCAGCAGGCTGTAGCTATAGACAGAGTAGTTACCCTGCCATGATTGACAGAGTAAGTGGTTCCACAATGGATGTGCATCCACAGGAGTCAGAACATTTGCAAGTCACAGTAGGGTTTAAGGTCACCGAGCTAACTTTATTGTTGTTGCAGTGTGCATATCTCTGACTTAAAACAGTCCTTCTTAAGCATGACTAAAATGAATATACATGCCTTAACTCTGGCTTTGGAGTTACTGCATTGTACCTAGGGCAAACACCAGCCCCTTGAATTCCTCTTCCATATTAGTTCTTCCTTATCTGCCTCCTCAGATACATTTTAAGAGCTCATTCCAGGACCACTGATTTACCTGTCTCTAACCAATGCTGCTTTATTCCCTTCTGTATACATTTCCTTAAAGATGCACAGGAGCTGATATAGCTCCTCTTTGCCTGGGAACTGCTAGAGAGATAGGCAGCTGTAGTGACTGATTCTGTAGATAGGGGCCTCATGCTATCTCCGTTCTGGCAGTAAGTTATCTAGACTTTCCCTGTTGACTTTTCTTTGCTGGTAAACCAGAAATGTCTTTGAAATAAAGAAAAGTAAGTCTGTTAAATAAAATAAAGGCAGAACAAGAAGTGGAAGGAGAGAGATAATACAGTCAGAATACTGGGCTAGGAAGACTCTGAACAGGTGTAGAAGAAAGGGGCAGTTTAGTTGTTTGTGTAAATAGACACAATTGTTAATACAGTCTATTTTAATTTTAATTAGATGTGTCAATTTTTTTTTTTAGTCCTTAAGTGCTAGCTTTATTTTCTTACCTATTGCTGGTGTAAGAATAAAATCCTGTACTTACTTCCCATGCTGGAACTTTCTCCCACCTGAAAGGAGTCATCTGATGGTCTGGTGCAGGCTTAGGAACTAAGGGAGTCCTTTGAGTCACGTCCCTTTGCGTCAATGGTTTACAATATTGAAGCAAAAATGTATTTGTTTTTCCTGTACTTTCTGTCCTCTGTGTCAGTTGTATAATACTTGATCACAAGAATTTTTTAGGACTTTAGGAGAAGTTTGAATTTTGCCATATACAACACTCTAGAGCTACTGTTACTACTGCTTTTGTGCTTCCATGCTGGTTTTGCTAGCAAATGTTAACATTTTTAATGTCTTTTTCTTTCTCTCAATTCTTCACATTTAAAAATTCTTCTTGGATATCTGTTCAAAGTCCTACAGGTTTCATAATAAGACTTAACACCATGTGAGCATCTAACAGGAAGTACTAGATAGCAGTGAGGGTGACTTGGGATTTTATTATCAGATACAAGAGCTGAAAACAAGACTGATCTAACTTGCCCTGTTTGCCATTCCTTGGAAGACTTTTACTGAACTGTCTGTTCCAGAGAGTGTTTGATAAATGGGAAGAATCAAGCCCACAGGCTGAATCAACCAAAATGTGCAACATCAATCTTCCACCTCACCAAATTTTGTGCCCAGTTTATCCTCTTTAAAACAACAACAAACAAATATTCGGTATGATGGACATGTGACTCTGGGTGCTTGCAATTAATTGATCGTGTGTACTGCACACCAAAGCACACAATTTTGTCTTCATGTTTTTCTTACAGTATCTCTTTCAAATAGTATTTGCACTGTAAAATTGGGTGATACTGACTCAATACAACACAAAGTACAGATGTAATTTTGTGTAGTCACTGAATGTGGTGATCAACAGGGTAGCTCTGACAGCAGTGCTGAACTAGTTGTGTGACAGATGGCGACATCAAAAGGGCGGACTGATGGACAAGTTTGGAATAACCTGCTCGCCAAGGAACTTGCTTTTTTACACAATCAGTTAGCAGAAGGTTTGCCCTTGAAAGAGCAGAAGAAAGCCTGTGCTTTACAGTCCAATTTAAAGCTTTTGTAGGTTTTGCTAGTCTGTTGTATGGTGGATCGACTCGTTTGTTGTTGGGATGTAGGTCACCCTCTCTGTGGGGTTCCCTTTAAAGGCCTGTCGTGGAATTGGATTGCTGTGGGATGGGCCTTACTCTCAACCGCAAGGTTTAAAAGCAGCCTATTTGACCTCAATGTCTGTCAGTAGGTTTGCAGGATCAGAAACCCAAATTCAAATATATCCTTGCATAATACCTTTAGCCCGAGAATTATCTTTTTTTGTTCTTCCATTCTTTAAAATACAACAAAGGTGAAATCAGCAAGAACACCTTTTTTTTATCAACTGTTCACATATATCTCAACTCATTCTTGACCAATGCGCCTGCTGGCTAAAAGCTTTTCTTTAATATATGGGTGGCAACATACATGGTTTCTCCAGATACCAGTTTTTACAGCAGAAAATCATGCATGCAAACTCTTCTGATAAGATAAAACCAAAATGTAGGACTGGGATAGTGATATATTTGTCAGTCATCAAAAATGCATGCTGGCAGAGAAACCAACACTTACTAAAAATACTAACAGTGTATAAGCTATCTAAAAATCCACAAATTCTGTGTGCAATCTTAAGAAACTATTACGTTTTATACAATTTTTATATTTAAAAAAAAAAAATTATAAACAGATTTTTAAAAATTCTTTTTGTAATGTTTATTTAATAGTTGTTATACTTTTACTATCTCTGTAGAAATCATCCTGTTTAGGGCAATGTCTGCCGTATTGAATGTCATTTGTGGTTCTGGCATAAACCTTTTGACACAAACCCATGTTTTAATCTTGCTTGCTACTTTTCACTTACTAGAATCAGTGCCACTAAATGGAACTACTCTGCAATTACAGTTCTTATTATTTATCTGGGTAGTATCCCTTTTTTTTTCTTGTCAATATTGAATGCTTATTAAAAACAAAAAGCCCCCAAGTCTTAAGAAACTATCTTAGGTCATCTATGTCTTTACTTTTCTTTGAGCTAGGTTAAAATCTCTCTTCTGGAAACTTATATGATGCAAATACACTACCTGGATATCCATTCCATTGAATTCTAGATTTTGAAAATGTGTAGCTATGAAAGAGACAATTTTTTTCTCTGTTTCAATGTACAACCAAGGTTCTTCTGGGAAAAAAAAAAATCTTTAATTTGATCTATATACATCTGTAATCTAAAATTTGAATCATTCTGGGAGCAAATGTTGTTCTTCTGTTTCTTTGTTTTGGGTGCCCTTTTTCTAGATATTGAATTTTGGTAGCTTCTGTAAGCCTGTAGTTGTTCTACAGAGTGTATAAATAGAAGCGCAGGCTGTGTGGATTTAGAAGACACTCATACTACTGAGATGAATGTTAAATTTTCTATCTTTTCATCTGCTTCCATAGGTCTTTATTTGGACTTCTACATGAGCAAGGACTGTTGGAGTAAACCCAGTATATTATATACAGAGAATTACAGTGTTCTATCAATCATAATTTTGTTTCTTGCTAGCACTAATTGCAGTCATTATACTCTAGTGGCATATTCATAATTCCATAACCCAAGAAGGTTAGTGAAAATCCTCAGAAATCTGAGGGTGCCTCTGGTTTTGCATGACCATTTTGATTTACCATATGGTTTGGCATTTAAAAAGTGCATAACACCCTTCAAACTTAATTTTGCCATTTTGTGCATAAGCATTACAATGGAGACTTAAATTACACAGTTGCATGCTTTTTGTAACGGACCCTCTACCTCATTCTTGCTGTGGTCCAGAAATCCTGGGAATCCATGGGACTCTTCTTCCTTAGTCAACTGGAGCAGCGTGATTTTTTGTGGTGTTCCCCAGCATTTGCGAGAGTGCTTGGCAAACAGAAATGCTTTTGCCACACATATTTTAACCTAAAAATAAAGCCCTTTTCCATATGCTTTGATATTTTATGATTGGTGTAAAGATAACAGAGATTATTGATTTTAACATCAATGTATGTAAGCTGCAAACACGGGTTTTGAGAAGTGAAGTTTGCTTACATATGTTGTATCACGAGCAAAGATAAATTTATTTTTTTAATGGCAATCTGCTTCTGAACAAAATTTTAATTGTGTTTTCTTTTTCATACTGCTCAAATTCATTCTCTCTTCAGATTTCCATGTGTTGCAGCATGCAATACTGTAAATTAAAGGCAAGTCCCTTAAATTGGGAGGGAAATCCAGTCATTTGTTTGAGTGAGGTTCATAATGGGGAATTTTCTATTTCAGAACATGAAGACTTGTGTTCAGTGGGCTTTGAGAGCTTTACAAATAGCTACTGTGTAGAATTCCCAAGGACAGGACAGACTTTTTGTTCTCCATGGCAATAAGGTGCTGCATCGTGACCCAAGCCATAGCCTAACAGAGCAAGCTGGATGAGTATTTCCAGGAAAACATCCATTCTTGTGTGCCATTTCAGACAGTGCATGACATACTTCCCTGACAAAGATAGCTCAAACGGGCAAAAAACCCTCAAACTGTGTGTCTGGAATATGTGAGTAGGAGGGTGCCTGGAAATTAGACTCCTACTCACTAAGGCTGTTGTTTTAGTGGCTAATAATTTATTCTAAATTCTTAATTTTTGGAGTATATTCATGAACAGTAACTTCCTTTGAATAATTCGGTCACTTTATTACAGTGTTCTTAATATTAACAGCCTTTCCTCTAATCGCTACTGAGTTCTAGCATTGAACAACAAATTAACAATTAAGGGCTTTTCAGTCCTATTTTACAGATAAGTATTAATACCTATAAAATTGTTATCTTTCTAAGTGCCAGATTGTCTGGAGAGATGAAGTGAATTCCATGAGAAATTTTGATGACCTACACTTCATACCAGTATGACTTTAAATGTAGGTGGTTTGTTTTTCTTTTTAGTTTTCTTGAAATACAGTCTCCTGTAGTCCTATTCTCCTAGGTTATCTCCACCTAGCCATGGGATTATGTGTAGACTTAGATTTCAGGGAATCTAATATTACTGTTGCTTTTTCTTCTGAGATTTGAAGTTTAGGTCAAAACTGCTGACAAAATAAACTACTGACATTTCAATTTGAATTCTCTTTAACAATATATTTTTGTCCAGAATAATTTGGCAGAGTATCATGATGGGTGATAGATCTTATTGTAGTAGAAAAAAAGGAAAAAGAAGAGACAATATGAGATCCCTAACATTAAAATCTTTCGTAATAAAAACTATTGTTTACAGTAAAAACCCTTACACAACCTGGAACTTTTTAAAGAGAAGTGATATGATAAAGCTGCATCACTAGTAACCAAGACAATAGCATGAGGTAGGGAGTTGGGATTTTTATTTTAATTGAAATTAACTAGTGCTTTTAATTACTTCTGTCATTGGATGGAGTCGATATATGCAGGGTTTGCATTTTAAACCTGTAAAAACCGTAACTATGGCCATATGCTTCTCCATCTGATCTTGTAAAGTGACATTTTTCCAATTTGTTTTTATGAACTCTTATCTTGTGACAATACAGGCTAAAATTACTGGTAAATCTGATTTGAAATACTTCTGGGAGAGTATGTTGTCCTGGTTGATCATCCTACTTCACTCGAGGAAATTCCTACAACTGGACATTGTAGGGTCGCTCTTTGCATTTTTTTCCCAACCCCTCAAAACAAGGGGAATGACACATGGACTATTCTGAGCATTCAGAAACTTTTCAGTTATGTTGGAAACCTGAACAAATAGAATTGCTGTGACAAGAACAGATGCTCTTGGCTTTCCTGCCTCGAGCAGTCTCCACCACAGCAGCTCATTTGGTCCCAGTGTCCTCAGATTTGTTTGAGGCTTACGTGGTAATATTTTTCAGAACAAACATTCAATGCAGTATCTAAGCAGAGGTAACTCAGATTCACTGATCTGAAAACCAGGGAAGAAATTTCAGTAGTTTTCTTTATGATGGAAAGAGAAAACTGTGTCTGAAGTCATGTGATTTAACTGTTGGGAACAATTTATACCTTAACCAGTCTTGCTTGCAGCATAACTACAGTTTTCTCTCTAAGATTACTTGACTATTTTATAAATATCATTACATGAGCATGAGAAGGCAAAGCATATTTTTTTGTGGCTATATTTTTCTTGAAACTATGTGGGAGGTACAGATCATTTTTATGTATAGACTTGTTACATAATTACTATGTGGTCATCAGTTCGTGGGGGAGGTATTTTGTCTTATTTGCTTGTTACCCGGATGAGCTGCTGTTGTCAGAAGGTGTAATTTTTACAGAATTTTGAACAGCTTTAACAGATGTAATCACTAGTCTTTCAACTTTTAACAAAATTGATTGAAACATAATTATTTAGGTTTTATTCCTTCTTTTCAAAATGCTTTCATGTATCCTACACAAACTTATTCTAATTTTGGGGATAATGTAGGGCTTAGCAACATTCTCTCACAGGCTACTGATGCAATTTTTAATAGGAAAATGAACTTTATAGTCTATCTGTTTTAGATTGATATAACTGACATGAATAAACATAAGTTTCTTGGTATTGCTGACAGACAGTCAGAGGTCAGAAATGACTAGACTATAAATTACTTCGTTTATTCTGGAGAACAATTTTTTTTTTAAAAAAGAGATGCCATGTCAACAGCTTCTTAAAAGTATGGTCATATTTTGGCCTTTTTTTGCTTTATCCCATTAGTGTGAAACAAATTTAAATACAGTTAAATCCTTTCATTGTGATGGTCAAAGGCTGCTTAAGACACGTCTAATCCACTTCCAAGCAGACAATTTCTAGTATGTCCTCAATGAGCAACTGAGTATCATTTTATATGTCCTTAGGACAAAAGATATAAAGATGGAGTTGACTGTTTCTACCTCCTGAAGCATCAGATGCATTTTATGAAAAAATCATGTGACAAATGAAAGAGGGCACATAGCTGGTAATCAATTTTATGTTGTAGGTAACCATGGTAGAGTGGAATTGAGTTTTGGAGAATAGTTAGCTGGTTCTAATTACATTTCTTTTTCATTGCAAGTGTACATCAGAACTCTAACCTGTGTTGTACTTACTTAGTTAAATATCTCAGCTTGGACATGGGCCTTGAACTCTGCTGTGGCTTCAAATGCTGTGTGCAGAAATTTGCTTTATGGTTTCTGTAATAAAATGTTTTAAAATTTAATAAACCCAGACATTTCCTCTGCAGCTTTTGAATCCAAACACCATTGCAAATATCCAGCTATGGGTAGCTTTTGTGTTAATTTTTGAGGTTATCCAGGTAGGTGTTGAAAGCACCAGGGGTAAGTAACTGATTACTGGATAAGTGACAACCTGAGGACATGGATATCATACTTCTCACATACTACAGACAGTGAATTCAGAACTGTGTGGAACTGTGTTTCATCTAAGCTATGGCCACTAATAAATGGAAAATCTTCTGGTAGGCAAGGTAACACAAAGCACTTTGCTTGCTGAGCAGGCCAGCAGCTCACAAACAAGTGCTCTACGGGGAAAATAATTCAATTCGTGTAATCATCCCTGGCTCAGGAATGGAAATAAAAGAAGAAAACAAAGAGGTGATGAAAGTTAGAATTTGGAAGGATTGACAGGAGGTTGGGTGGCTTTTCTAATACCCACAAGCATTGATGGCACTTGCACATTAGTCCTTTGTTTTATTCATAGTGCTGTTAATTTTTAAAGAACCATTAATATATTTCATTTATAGCAATGAAATGTGCTGTCATTTTTACTCTGAATCTTTTTACTCCGGTATCTTTTTTAGCTTTAACCTTGATCTGCATGTTCCCCACATGTGGGTATAAATTTGAAACTTATGAAATCACTTTCTAAGGTAGCTGAAAATTGCCCAAGACTTTTTGAATCACCTTTGCTCATAAGAAATGCTGTTTGTGTACACCAGCAGAAAAATTTCAGGGAAGGTATAGAAAGAGAAGGATAAAGAAGGAAACTTGATATAAAAGAGCAAAACAGTGCAAACAAAGGCTGTTGAAGAATCTGACAGGAGCATAAAACCGATGAAACCCTTGAGAGTTCTACACACACAGTTTGGAATACTGGGGCACATAGAGACAATCTTTCATATTTTCTATGGTTTCATTTTGCTACACAGAATTTAGATGTTTATTGACTCTCTTAAGGTTGCCTCATTGACTCTATTTTTTTTCTGGTTTTTGACTATTTTCATACAAACTAAATATCAGACTGTATTTCTCAGAAAGAAAACTCTATAGTTCATTCAACTGGCCTTTCATTTGACCATTTACTTTTGACATGATCATTGATGTCTCTCTCCCACGGACATTTTCAATAGGGCAAAGATCACCAGCTACCTCAAGGAAACCACAAAAATTGAATTTGAATGAATGTTGTCATCCTGCAGAAAGAGATCATTTAATTAAGTAGTTTACACTATTCTTGAAAGTATGTTTCTTAGATATTGTTCCAAACTGGTATCAGAAGAGCCAGTGGTGTTATGACACTACAGATATCAACTTATGCTGCAAGGCTTGAGCACATTCTGCCAGCAAATTTTGCCCAGCTGTAAATAGCTGTAGTGTAGAACTGAAATCTGAGAGCTAGCATGAGTTAAGAAAGCTAAGGCCAACAAAGAGTTCTGCTTCCTTGTGTATCGTGAAGTTATTGGGAATTGGGAACCATTACTCTGTGTTGAAACAAGATAGACATCATTGCTTCATGCACAGAATCTTGCCTCGTGCTGTGTGGCAACATCTTTGTGTTTAGATTTCCTGATGTGGATAGCTTCTAGTCCAGGAAAGGATAAAAACATGCTAATTCTGAAGGGCTGATGTCACCTGAAATGAAATGTGGAGACTGCAGAACTTGTGGTCCAAGGACAGATCCAAGTTGTCCTCTCAGAGGGAGTTCACATCAGGTAAAATTCACTAGGATAATGAAAAAATGTTTAGTCGCTTATTAAATTTACTTTCACCCTGTTCAGTTTCAGACTTCTTTTACTCTTCTCCTATTTTGTCTGCTTTAAACTCTTATGATGTACTGGAAAATAGTTTGTTTGATTCCTTATGAATATCCATGCAACAAGTGAGAAAAAAGACTTTTATTTACTTTTACTTGAAGAGATAAACAGAATGGGTGATTGGCAGAATCAGCATCTGAAATCAAGGAGTTCAGACATTTAAGAATGGGCTCTAAAGGGAACTAACAGAAGAAAAGAATGGAGACATTTTTAGGAGATGTTACTCCCAGGAGGGCACTGAATGTTCAGCTCTTGTTGTACTGAGGCCAAGGAAAGGCACTAAAGGACAAAGTTCTCAATCTGGCTTGATTTGGGGCGCTGGAGATGGAGATGGGAGATGGCTGCAACTTGACCTTGGGAAAGAAGCTTAGGAAGTGCATGAAGATCACAGAGTAGAAAATAGTGCTGTATTCAGAACTGTTGACCTACTATGCAATTTCACTTTTCCTATATTTATATACTTCAGGATTTGTTTCCCCCTGGAGAACTGGGCATGAAATTAATTTTGTTTTCCCTGCTTGGCTAACTGTTTTGTAGGCGTATTGGAATGGGGGGAAAAAAAGCATTTTAAACATACATATGCGTGTGTTTATATATAAGACTTCAGGTACCTGCAGCTTTATTTTATAAAGCATCTCTCTTGACCTTCTGTTTAATTATGAATAGTAGGGGTCAAAATTAAAAGCCACCTAAGTACTTTCCCTATTCTTTAGTACTCTGCAGTGTTCCTCAAGAGCCCAATGCAAAGAAAACCTCAAAAAAAAAAAAAAAAAAAAAGTAAAAAATCAAAACAACTTCAAAACAAATTTCAAAAAAAATTCCCCAAAGAATTTATAATGCCTGTCTTATTCTGACACAGCCGTGGATGGAGCTTTCTAGTAAGAAGAAAATATTAGAGGAAAACAATAGAAGAAGTTATATAACTAGGAAGAAAATTCCTAGAACTTTAATGAAATATCTGCTGGATAAATATTTTACTAACATTTTACAGTTGGTTTACTTACTGAAAAACTGGACACAGGAGTGGAGAACAAAATTAATTAGAATAAAGTAATGCTTGCTTTTAAAATTTTCACAAAATTTGTTCATTTAAAAAAAAAAAAAAGAACACCTATGAGGAAAATTTTTTCCCTTGCAAGAAAAGGAAAAGAAAGAACTGCCTTTGGTAAAAACCATGGCATCTACACTTTCTCTATTTTGGCTTAAAAGTGACCATCCAGAGTGGGAGAACTCTACATCTGACTTCTTCCTAAGGGTATTTCAATACCACTCACAGTCTTCAGTTTCACTTCATGCTAAGAAATTATTTTTTGCTTAGCTAGTCTTGAAACTTTTCCATTTTGTATACATAAACCTGCTTTAATTAGCTTCCCTTCTCAGTCAATAGAACCACCACATTTCATATATAATTATGACCTCTGAGCTCTGCCTCAAACCTCTTTAAAAACCAGTCGTACACCAGAGGAGCTGGGTGAAGCCACCCACTTGCTGGGTGGCTGCACAGCAGTGCTGATTTGTAATTTGCATTCGGCTGTCATTCAGGAGGTTATGTTTTGAGGAACCTGAACTCTTGCAACCTCATGAATCAGATAGATAAGTGATTGAGGTGGATACGCTCATTCACATGAGCTTCTTCTGCATTCAGCTCAGTGGGAACATCATGCCTCGGAGTTTGCTTTTTGGGATAAATAGATTAGCTGGTTTGCAGCCAAGAGCTGTGACCTTGTGTAGTACATATAACAAAGATTTTTTTCTGATGAAATCTAGGTATTAACCCTGAAATGCTGTATTAGGTATTTGAATTATTTCTCCTGTCTTAGATACAAGATCTCACAGTTCAAGGGATTTATGTTCTATTTGGTAGTCTGCTCTTGCTGTTACATTAAATAGCTAAAGCTAGGAATCCAATTCTTGCCTAAGCACTGAGAAGGTGGCCTTTTTACAGGGCTGTAGAGTGCATACATCTTCTGCTAAAGTCAGTAGGGAACTGTTAGTGTTCAACACCTAAAGTTGTGTCCATCTGCTTGATTCCTGGAAGACACGTTCAGACACGTATCATTGCACAAACATAGCTTGAGATAACATGGTTGTTGGTGTTGCTGGGATTGTAAAATAAGACTGTAAAAATGAAATATCCTGGCTTAAGTTTCCTTTACTGGTATTGATTAAAGTCTTCTTTTTT
>VZRR01010715.1:136509-150506 GCA_013398015.1 Oreocharis arfaki | reverse complement strand
TTTTTTTTTTTTTTTTTTTTCTAGAGGCTCACTGAATTCTGACAGTTCTATTGTTGATTTCTCTGAAGGCAGGTATTTCCTTGAATTCAGCCATCTAGTTCAGACATCACATATGAGCATCTGCTTTTCAGAATAAACTGGATACTTGGGTTTATAGCTCAGTGAGCATTCATACACACTATATAATATTTAGAAAAAGAATTCTGATTTTTCTTTCTTCTGTTACACCAATCTCTTACTTTGCATGACAGCTGGCCATTCAGGTAGCCTTTAAAAGTAAGTAATTTTTTTTTTAAATGTTTAATCTATAAAGAGGAGAGATGTTTTAAAATATCACTGTTCTGAAAGTTGTTTTGGTGTTGTCTCAGAACAATAAACCACAATAACCACTTGCTAGGAATAAGAGCTTGCTGTGGACTGGTAATGCTGAGACCTTAAAGAACCAAGTCAGAGAACTCTTTCTAGTTTTCTCCTTCTTACCTTGTAGCAAGCACTGCTTAAGTAATGCAGTTTGCCACCTTCTTCCTTATTTCTGCTTGACCTTATTCTAACTGCTGAGTATCAGTTACAGAAACATGTGTTTGGGGTTGTCTATGATGACAAATATGAAATTAGGAGCAGAAAAATATCTCCACAGTTTGAGCTAAACTAAAAATTATAGTAAAATGAAACTGTTATATGATACATGATGCATAATCAGAATGGTATAAATTCCACTTTTTTGCATTTCAAGAGAGCTGTTCTTAACAAATGTGAACAGTCAAGCCAATATTTTACAGCCTGTTGTGCATAACTTGGAAAGGGTATTAGACAATTTTAAGAAATTCTAATTTCAGGTTATATTTAAAGAGAAAGAAGGGCAGCGGGCTGGAATCTAGGCACAGCAATTTGTGCAGGTTTCATTTGGCTTTTTGGGTTCCTGAGTGATTTCTGTGAATGTGTCTGCCAAAACCTAACCACTAGGGTGCAGGTATGCAGCACAAACCGCACTGGTGAGTGCATGCAAATGTGTCTTACCACTTCAAAAGGTCCTCTTTTCCTTAGATGCAACTAACACTTTGACAATATTTCACACTCTGCAGGTATTTATTAGTTCTCAGGAACCAAAACCTTCAAGCTTGCATTCTATTTGGAAAGCTTTCTGTTGTATTCTGTACTTATTAATACATTTCTAGAGTCCTCTTATTAATGCAATGATATAGAAAAGCTTTTAAAACATCCCTGCTTAAAGCAAAGGCATGAAAAGCCAAGTGCATTGAATGTGACCTTGTAGTTAAAACTGTTGTGTGACAATTCTGATGTTGCCAAGTCATGCTTGAGGCAGGACTGTTGTGTGGAACAGCATGAATTGACATGGGAGAATGGCTTCACACTGAAACAGGGTAGGTTTAGATTAGATATTCTTTATCTAATAGAAGAAATTCTTTACTGTGAGGGTGGTGAGGCACTGGAACAGGTTTCCTAGAGTACCTGTGGGTGCCCCATCCCTGGAAGTGATCAAGGCCAGGCTGGATGGGGCTCTGAGCAACCTGGGATAGTGGAAGGTGTCCCTGCCCATGGCAGGAAGTTGGGATGAGATGATGTTTAATGTTCCTTCCAACCCAGGCCATTCCATGATTCTATAAGGAAGAGGATGCTGTTTCAGCTTTATTATTAAAAGCTGGGCTGAGGATTTGTATAATGGTCATTAGAAGCAGGAACTGGTAACTCGCAAAACTCTCACCTACAGCCACAGTTTTGCTCTGAATCACTGTTTCATACTTACAACATTTACTTTTTTCTCATTAACACTAGTTTTAGTGTTAAAAGAACTTTCTTTACTGCATTGTTTTTAAGATGAGGACATTTTTATTTCTTGATGAAGAACCGTTATGGGTGCCACAGAACATTAAATTAGGTGGCCATTTTGTGCATTGACAAGCTCACAGATAGGAAACACATCTTTGCCATTTGTAATTTTATTAGAGGTAATAAACACTGTTACTGATGTCCAGCACCACTTTCTTTCTTGTAGAGAAGAAGACAACATTTCCATTATAAATAGTGCAATTGGTCTGCACTGTGGATGTGAAATAAATGTCTGGCCTTGAGATAACAATACATACTTTCCTCAAATATTAATCCTTTCTATCAGATTAATATTCTCTTTTGCAGTAAATTTTACAAGCTGTTCCATCTTCTTTTTCATCCTGGAACACATCAGTTTCTATTTTAATGCATTCTTATTCCTTCTTCCTAAAACAGTTTTCACTTTTACAGACCACATTTGCTGCAGTGCTCTTTTCAGCTCCAGCTCACGCACACTGAACCCAAAAAGAGTCTTCCTGCTGTTCCATAGACAGCCTGCCTTCATTGGACCTCTGGGTGCCATGCAATCCTGCATTTTCTCCTTACATGCTTTCTATGAGGCTTTCTGCCACCTTGTCTTCTTGTCTTTTTAATGACACACAGTATTTGAAGCTGGAAAAATAAGAATTTTATAACTTTCCAAGTCCTGGTAACTCTGCACTTCTGCTGGCTAAAGAAATACCAAGAAAAGCCAAGATGTCCCTTTACATCCATTTTACCCCTTTCAATCGCACTGATTCGGACATGAAGCTTTTCAAAGTTTTCCTTCAGCATGTTTTCTGTTTGCTGTTTGTTTGTTCCTTGAGCGGTCCACTCAGAAAGCATGGCTTTCAATTTCCTTTCCTGTGTCAAAGGAAAGGAAAAGAAAGGATCAGTCATCCAAAGGTTTGCTTTTCAGTGGTAATATCTGGAGGGTTTTTTTTGTTCCTTTATTTTGGTGGGAATTTTTTTTTGGTTGGTTGGTTGGTTGGTTTTGTGGGGGGTTTTTTCTCTTCTTCTTCTGGTCCTCTTCTGATCAGCAGGTTGAGGGAGGTGATGCTCCCTCTTCTGCTCTTGTGAGAGCCCACCCGGATAACTGCATCCAGCTCTGGGGTCCCAGCACATGGACCTGTTGGAGTGAGTCCAGAAGAGGCCACCAAGATGATCAGAGGGATGGAGCACCTCTCCTATGAGGAAAGGCTGAGAGTATTGGGATTGCTCAGCCTGAAGAAGAGGAGGCTCTGGGGACACCTTTAACCCCTCCCAGTACCTAAAGGAGGATTTAAAATGGAGCTGGAGAGGGACTTTTGTCAAGAGCAAATAGTGACAGGACAAGAGGGAATGGCTTTAAACTGAAAGACAGTAGATTTAGACTAGATATTAGGAAGACATTCTTTACAGTGAGGATCATGAGATATCGGAACTTGGTACCCAGAGAAGCTGTGGATGCCCCATCCCTGGAAGTGTTCAAGGCCAGGCTGGATGGGGCTCTGAGCAACCTGGGATAGTGGGAGGTGTCCCTGTGTGGACAACCACAGCTGTGAGTTTGGAACTAAATGAACTCTAAGGTTCCTTCCAACCCAAACTCTTCTGTGATTCTGTACTCAGGGATTCTGTTCACTCCAAATCCTGCTGAAGGAACTGCTTTTCGCATAGGTTTGATCTTGGTGACTATGTTTGGTTTTAAGGTGTTTGTATTTGAGTAATATCCACTATGTGAAGTAGTATGGCCTTGGCAGTGTAATAATCTCCATATTTTTGCTGAGATTATTGTTCTATCAATCCATATATTAGCAAATTACTTCATTATACATATTTGGACTGTCAACAATTACCCAGCTGAAAATTTCTCCCAAAAAAACAGGCAAACAACATAAGCAATGTATCTGCTCTTGCCGAGGGAAAGATGTTTTGGTATCAAAATGAGACAAAAACCTGTTTATGTGCATGCAATTGCTCAATAATGAAAGTAATTCAGTGAATAAGGGTTTACGATGGGGTGCTTCATTGTGCAATCTTTTAGTATTTGCTTTGATTTAATGTCTCTGTTTCCCTGTAGTTGGAAAGAAAATTAGAGTTTAAGATTTTCATCCCTTTGGTGGCTCTCAGCTGAATCAATGGCATCTCAGTGATGGTGCTATTAGTCCAGTATAAGAGTTTAGCCTGAAATCACTCAAAGCTACCCCCAAA
The DNA here is from genome assembly GCA_013398015.1 of Oreocharis arfaki. Classification (NCBI taxonomy): domain Eukaryota; kingdom Metazoa; phylum Chordata; class Aves; order Passeriformes; family Paramythiidae; genus Oreocharis; species Oreocharis arfaki. The sequence continues at coordinate 146,489 of VZRR01010715.1, read as the reverse complement.
AGTAAGGTATTGTATGTTTTCTGGAGCAGTGAAATAATCAAAATTATAATCTAGAACTGTAACAGCAAAACCTAGAAATAGTGAAGTAAAAGGTATATAAAAAATGTTGTGAAGTTTAAACTGATCCTTAACTGTTAGAACATCAAAAAATATTTTTTAGAGGAAGATGTAGTGTTCTCTGCCTCCTGCAAGGTATCTTTCAGTATACTAATCAGGCCCGGTAACTGAAAGAAAATCAGGTTATTTCATTACAATTATGTCCCTATTTCTAATATACAAACACTTTTTCTTGTTTCCTTTTTTCTTTGGTGAAAAGTAGCAAGCTGTTGCTTTAAATGTCACAAATATAATTGGAATTAACATCCATTGAAAAAAGACTTTATTTTCATAAATAGTAATAGTAATAGGGGATCTCCGCAAATTAAGACAAAATCATTCTTCATTTGTATATCTTGTTTTCAGCTTCTTCTTTACAATTCTGCAAATAAAAATGACAAATAATTTGTGGATATCCAAAAATATCAAGGATGTATCTGTACCAGGGAACAGCTGAAAAAAAACCTCAAACAAACAGTTTAAAAAAAACAAAACAAAACAAAACAAAACAAAACAAAAAACCAACCAAACAAAAAACCCTGACAAAAACAAAAAAGGAAGCAAACAAACAAACAAAACAAAACAAAACAAAAAAAACCCCAACCAAACAAAAAGCCCTGACAAAAACAAAAAAGGAAGCAAACCAACAAACAAGACAAAAATGGGGAAAGATATTAACAGAAATTTCTATTTCACTGTCTTTCTAAATGGTTTTTCACACTGAAAGTGTTTGCATAGATTACCCTGACAAATAAACATGCTCAGTGCAGAATGTTTCCAATGGAAAAGTTTTTGTGGAAGAGCTCAGGTGCTCGACATTCAGCCCTTCCAGTCTGTTACACCCTGTTATGGCTAGAGACTTTGTCCATGCAAATCCTTGCAATGCCTGTATGAGAAGCCAGTGTAAGCAAGTGAATCCAGCCTCTCTTAGCCTCTCCAATCCAACCTCTCTGAGCCTTCACTGTCTTGGATGGATCTATATGGAAATACAGCAACTGTATTGGCAAATGTCGAAAATCTAAATGTAGAAATATTTTATATTTCAAATTGTCTACATTTTCAATTTTTTTTTTAATGGCTAATTTTATTGTGATATTTTGATGTTCAACTTCCAACACATATACCATTTTTTCAAACACCTAAAGGAAAGAAGCCACCTCATGCCCATAAATGAAACAAAGCTAGCTAAAATTTAGTTTTGCGATAGAGGAATGGTTTAGTTTTATTTATTTTCCCTCACTGTACTTGAGGTGTTTTTTTCTAGTTATAAATTGGAATAATCCCAGTAAATGATTTGACATTGCTCTTTGATGTATGTTTGTTTGTTTGCTTTGTTATAGATTTTTTTTATTATCTACCTTTTTATATAAATATATTTCCCACTTTTTTTTTAAATAATATAAATTCTGTTGATTTTTTTTTTTGTTATGAAATGCCTTGTGCAATGGTATATTAAGCAGGATATGTGATCTTCTGGGTTTTTCTTTGTTATTTAGATTTGCATATTGTTCTTTCTTGATCCTAAATTAATTTCAAATAGTTGCTGTCTGTTCATGTCAAATTTTCATGTTGTTTCTTTCATGTATTTCTTTCTGATCATGTCGCAATTACATGTTACTGACTTACTTATTTATTTCCTCAATTAGAATTTTTCACCTCTGTTTAGGATCAATCCCTATGCATCCATTCAAAAGCAGACAGAGCTTCCTGATAGGGAAAGGGAAAAGGTTTCTTTGAATTCTGAAAACAACAAAATCTATCTAAGAATAACTTGCACTTAAATTTTAGCTGAGTGACTCTAGAGAGTGTAGAACTGTTACAGTTTAAAGCAATTGGTGCACCTACAATGTCAGGCCATGTTCGTTGGGAAGACACTGTAGTGTTCTTCAGCTTTGCTTCAGCAAAACATGATTGAAACTTTGAGATTTCACTGGGATTGTTTCTGTGGTAGTTCACTGGTTTTGTTCATGTATCAATACCATCAACAGAGAATTACACCTTTCTCTCTTTTATGCTACTTCTTTTGCTTGTGGCTCTTCTAATGATTGGCAGAATTGATTTGAGTTGAATTTTATCTTTTAAAAATAACCAAATCTTTAGATTCAACTTAAACTTATTTCCCAAACTAGTTTATCCTTATCTAGTTGTTTAATTAAGGCTTTTACCTGCACAAAGAAAATAACAATGTAACTGTCCATGGCAGGGGGATTGAAATTAGAGGATCTTTAAGGTCCCTCCCAACACGAACCATTCCATGATTCTATGATAAGAGCCCGATAGTGAGGATAAAAGAAATAGAGGGAGGGCAAGTGCCCTTTTAAACATGTCAATACCACTTTTAAAGCCTTTCTATGTTATAGACGTATTATCAGACAGATATTCCGTCTTCATGCTGCTCTTTCAGAGTTATTTTGATTCAAGCACTGTGATTTTAGTGGGTTGTCTTAACATAAGTGTGTAACATAAAAGTTCAGTGTTGTGATTCATAAATTGAAAATTTGTTTCTGGTAATGCTGGGCTGGAGAAGTTCTGTGTTGCTTTTTACGTGCTCCCAGAATGTAGGGAACCGCCAGTTGATTTTTTCACCATTCAAGAAATAAAATAAATAATCCATTGCAAATGGATTCATAAATTGTGATTCAAGATACAGTCACCAAAAACTGTTGGGGTTTAAATACCTTTAAAGTCTGATGCATCTGGAAAGCTAAAAACCTCAGTAGAAAATGAAATACCTCACTGTGAATCAGAACTTTAGGCTGTTAAGTGGCTAAAATGCCGACATTCATTTCTCCCAAAAGGGATTTCTAACTATTGGAAAGTTTGTTTATTACTTACAGCATCATTCTTCAAACCTCTCTATCTAGATTTTTAATGCAACTCCTCATGCTCTAGAAACTAATCTGTTTCTACAAGATATAATGTGTTGTTATGCCTTCATAGCTAAAAATGGAACTAAAGATGGTTTAGATAGGTGAGTGGGGGAAGCTAATTTATGCTCAGAAATTAAGAAATATCTGAAAATCTGTGTTGCAGAATTCATATGTTAGATTCTGCCATGCAGATCAACTTAGCAGCTGGGATGGCTTGGAGAAACGTTTAAGTGACTGATAACAGAGGTATTTATATTGTATACAGTAACAACAAAAGCTTCAAAATAAAATTTAAATGAGTTGTATTGTGGTCCATATATTTCATTGCCATCTCCTGTACCACATACTGAATAAGCATCATCAGAAGTTCTGATACTACAAAGCCAAAATTATATTAGTTGCACATTACATTGTCCTTTTGGACTTTTCAAAACTAAATATTTAATATGCAGGAGTTCATTATGTATTCCAGTAAGAAAGGCACTCAGAACTCATAATTATCCAATGAAGGGGGAAATATATCAGTACAACTCTCAGGATGGATTGCATTCTCAGTACTAGTGAGTGTTACATGGCAATGAAACAAATATATAGTGCTAGGTTAGATTACCTGGAAGACCTTTAATCTTTTCCCTGTCTTAGCATCCATTCCAGGTTACTCAGGAATAATTCTTAAATTTCTTTCTTCCTGCTAATTTGGCCATTACAATATTTTAATGTACAAACACCGGGGAAGTTTCTGGGTTGCAAGCTATCGAGCAAAAAGGGAAATGTGTCATGAATTCACAAAACACTCTGTAACTCTTGTCTCTGAGTCGAGTGAAACTCAGTCTGCAGCTCCAATGACTGATGTATGACTGAGTTAATCATCAAAAAGAATATTATCATTTTCACTAACATCATGCCATAGTTTTCATAAATCAGTTATTACTCAAGACAAAGAGGTTAAAAATTATATGCTGTTAGCTATTTCCCTCAATAGATTATTTCTTACATGTATTGTCAGAAGAACTCAAGAACCACACACAAGCTTAAAAAGAGTCACATTTAAGTTGCCAAAGGACAATCTGAAGTTGAAATCTAATGAAATTTCAAGTGCTTATCTTTGGGTCACACTTGGGAAGAGTATTGTATGCCTTTTCATGTGTTTAGAAATATCTGAAATCCCCCCAGAAAGGGCAACAGTTTCTAAATAGTTTGTGTTTATTCATGGCAGAACACAAATCCAGCAGTGAGGAGATGCAGTGGGATACTGAGTGGATGAGGCATAGGATGGAGATGAAATCTAGTGTCAGTAAACACAAATTAATGCTTGTGGACAAAACTGCCCTGTTTGCTTTGATAGGCTCCAAATTAGCCATTACCAGTCAGGAAAATTATCTCAGTCAGAGGTGAAAAATTCTATGAAAACATGAACTCAATATTCAGCTACCAGTAAGAAAAAAAAATCAAATGAATAGGGAAGGTAGGCAGGAAATAATGGAGCGGTGAATATAAACAGCAAAATGCCTCTCTTGAGGCCTTTGCTGCACCTATATCACTGAGGCTGATGGCACTGCCATTCACCCTCCTGCGCTGATTTTGGCTGGGGCAGAGTTAATTTTCTTCCCAGCGGCTGGTATGGGGCTGTGTTTTGGATTTGTGCTGAACACAGGATTGATGATATAGAGATGGTTTTTTTTTATTGCTGACTNGATATAGAGATGTTTTTTTTATTGCTGACTGGGGCTTACAGAGAGCCAAGGCCTTTTCTGCTTTTCATACTGTCACATTGGGGAGGGTGCATGGGAGTTTGAGAGGAGACACAGCCAAGACAGGTGACCCAAACTGACCAAAGGGATATCCCAGACCATATGACATCATGCTCAGCTTAGAAAGCTGAGAGAAGAAGGAAAGTGGTGAATGTTTGGAGTGATGACATTTGTCTTTCCAGGTAACCAATTATAAATGATAGGGCCCTGCTCTCCTGGGGATGCTGAACACCTGCCTGCCCATGGGAAGCAGAGAAGTAATTCCTTGTTTTGCTTTGCTTGTATGGGCGGCTTTTGCTTTCCCTATTAAACTGTCTTTATCTCAACCCACGAGTTTTCCAGCTTCTACCCTTCCAGTTCTCACCCTGATCTTGCTAGTGGGGGAGTGAGTGAGTGGCTGTGTGGGGCTTGGCTGCTGGCTGGGGTGAAACCATGACACCTCCTCATGGGGAAAAAATGGGCAGGGAAAGTAAGAAAGGATGAAGATAAGTATATGAATGATTGCACTACCAATGGGATTAACTAGACCATCACATAAAATGGACAGTAATACAAATCAACAGGGACTGTTCTGCTAGCACAGAAGAGAGAGCAGTGACAATGCTGTTAGGCTGAGGACACAGCAGCAGTCCCTGGCCATGTGCACTGCATGATTTGGCTTGTTTGACTTTTCTTTCCCCTCAATTTCTGTGTATCTTGGCTAGTATATTTTCCCACTTTCTCCCTTCTTGATGAGAGCAAAGTCTATTTGGAAAAGCCAAAATAGGGAAGAGGTAGATGATGTGAGGTGGGAAAGACGCTCACGTGAATAGACAGGAGGCTCATTTCTCAGCAGGGAGGAAGGGGAGAGACTCCTCTGGTTGGTGCCGGTCTGCACAAGGTGATAAAATAAACATGTGCTATGTGTGCACAGGCTTAGTAAGATGTAAGCATGGTCCTATTATAAAAGAGAAGTTTTAAGCAGATGCAAATGGGGTACAGATGAGGAGGCAGCCAGCCTACATTAGGTAGAGGTATGGATAACAGGTAGAAAAGGTAGAAAAGACCTGGTAAATCCTGGTGGAAACCAAAATGGACCAAGAAGCCAAAAAGTCAGGAGGAACTCTGGAATAAGAAGTAAAAAAAGGGGTAAGTAGTTAATACACAAAGTTAAAATATCTGCCTGTTAAACAGTAGGAGAAGAAAGAATGCCGAGTCAGTTTGTTAATTTGAGGAGATGTGAGGATGCAGATTAGTGAGAAAGAATGGTAAGGATGCCAGAGTAATAAGGAAGCTATTGATTCTTCTGGTTCCTGCCTGTCCTCTTCCTTCTTCTCTTGCGTATTAGATGAGAGCAGGGCTCACACAAGCAGCTGAAGGCTCAGTGGTTTGTGTGGTATTGGCAGCAGAAACAAGGTTTTTCCAGGAGCCACATTACACTGTCCTTCCTGGGCTGCAGGAAGTAATCTCACAAAGCACTTGGTCCTCTCTTCTCAGGAATACAAGGTAGTTTTCCCCTTTGCTGCTCACTTTTGGTCAGGTATAAAGACCTTCTGTTTAACCTCATACAAGGCTTTTAAATTTGGTTAGCAGAGTTTGAAATGCAACAGTGACTTCAGGACATTGAAAAAGAACTAGTTTGGTAAAATTAATCTGATACAAATAAAAGGCAAATTATTTTCTAGACCTGCCTTTGGCCTTTATGTTCATTATAGCTGGGGATCACCCTTAAAGTCAGCTACAACTATTATTCATGACAGTGGAAACTAAATGATGGATGTAACCGAAAACTGGTTGCAAGTAATCCAATCAATGTTGCAACAAGTTTTCCAATCTGCATGCAGTATTCAGGGATGAGTATTTTCATGTGATGTGACAAGATGGCGAATTTTCCAAGTGTACTATTGTGGATGCTGAAAAGCTGCTGGCAGGAAAAAATCCAGCATTTTGCAAGTATTCTGTGAGAAAGTCCTTCGTTCTCACATGAACAAGCAAGATGGTTTTCTAAATATCTTGCAGGTGTTGTTTGTATGTAGAGTTGTTACGAAACTAAGTAGAAAATATTTTGAAAACAAGTGTTGTGAAGTCTAGCCAATCACTCGGAGAGGTTGTTGGATACCGAGACCAATGATCCTTTACCATATACCAATGTGAAAGTCATATAAATCCTGCCTGTAATTAAATAACTTTCTCTCAACTTTGTCTCCAACTTAGACCTTTGTTTTTCCTTGCAGTCCGTGTTACAACAACAACATACTATGATGAATTACTTTGTTATAAAGAGAAAAAAGCATATCAGGAGTTGGTATTATTATTTCAGAGCATAATTGCAGGCTGTGACTTTGGGTATGCTTTATTTATTTTTTAAGGCATGGCCTTATAAAAAGTGCAATTCAGACTTGATAGCATAGAAGAATAGTGCAATCAGGTAACAGGATAGTTTTTTACAAAAGAAACTCTTCTCCTAAGCTTAATCCCTCCTCCCTCAAGAACTAGTATTGAACACTCACACCCCTCCTCAAGAAAAGCAGTCAGCATTTTTCTCCATATAATGCAAATTACTTTTAAAAATCTCCCATTTCTTATTTCCTTTTTCTTGATACTGTCAATCAGAAAACGAAATATAACAGAATCACTTAAAAAACACCTATGGAGCTTAACCCTGATTTCTCTTAACTCTGATGCCTCATAAAACTAGAATGATCTAGGTAGCAGGATTCTTGATATGCGTTCTGTGAAAAGTATTACAAAACTTGTAAAGTCTTAAAGTCATTTCCAGCTTTTTAAAAGTAGCCTTGAACCATTCATAATGGAAGGAAAAGTTGAAGGTAGACTTTTAAAAATACTTTATGACAGTCCATACTGAAATCTGAATTATTCCTTAAAATCAGTATTTCTATTGAACTACTGTTCAAAAAATAGCATTTTGACAATTGATGATTGCTAGAATGGTCTTTTCACAGAGTAGCTATTGTATACTAATAGCTATGATGACTGAGAAACTTAAACATTAAAATCAAAACACCTTAAAAAAAGAGAATTTTTACAATTTGGGTTCATTGAAATATATGAGACTAATGGTAGTTTGAAAAAATATTAATTTTCTCTTCTATTAGCAACTGTTCTAAAAATCAAGAATGCTTCATATAGCCCTTAAACCTAACAATGAGCATGAATTTTTCCTAGATTAAGTGGTATTGATGTTCAGAAAAGGTTTAAACTCCAAACTTCTATCAGAATGTTGTCAGAGAAGGAGGTCTTTGGAAATGTTATTGTTATTATCCTATTTTATTAGTTGTGTAAACACATTTCATCAATAATTCTCTCAACTATTATTTGCCATAGTTTTATGTCAGAATTTGATTTTATGAAATAAGTTTTTAATAGGAAATTTTTATTTCATATAATAAACACAGTAAATAAATATAAGTAGTTCATAATTCTGTGTGTTACATGAAATCTAGCTGACTAAAAAAGTAATGGATAGTATTTTCTAAGTGTGGATGTATCTCCAGCAAGCTAAGAGTGTGTAATATCTTCTTTAGACCTGGTTTTGTATGTGTTTTCACATTCAAGCTGGTTGCCTGTAGTGCACATGAAGTGATAGGTATTTACTCCAAGACTATGGGAAGGAGGGAAGTCCTCTGTGTTTTTTTGTATATATACCTACAAAGTCTAGAAATATGCATGTGTGCATGTGTAGTTCATCTAGGAATATTAAGAAAGCCAAAAATACTATACTTTTATATTATTTATGAGCCACAATTAGCAGTAAGAATTTGTGCTGATTTAACTTCTGTCTGTTTTGTCGTTTAAGCTAGGGCTGGCTTTCAGGTGTATTCTTCTCCCAGTCAATACTTTGGGGCAGTGTTTTAGTATTTTTAGCTATAGGGCTGGGAATGGAGAACTGATAAAAAATTATTCTGGGTGAGAATGCTACACAAGTCTTGGGTCTTGAATTGGACCTAGGGCAAGTGACTTAGAATTACAGGGGGCTGAACAAATTGCTTTGTCCTGTCAGTAAATATCAGTGAAACCTACTGGCAAAATACAGACTTCATTCTCCTCTAGTTGTGGTACCTCTGGAAGTTACCTGTGGAACTGGTACCTATGGAAGGTGCTCCTGCAGGTTCCCAGGATTGTTCAAGGTGAAGCATGCCCCGGACTCCACTAGTGATCCATCAGGAGATGCTGGAGTTTGCATGGTAGGTCCTGCGGGTTTGACTGAACCTTTTTGCCTCCAATTTTATTTTATCTTGGTGCCAGAAAATACAGCACCAAAAAAAAAAAAAGATGCATTTAAGGTTCTGCAGTAATATTTTTTTAAAAGGAAGCATAAATTAAGTTTGGAAAGGATTCATGATACTACTATTTTTAAAAGTAATTTGTTATGTAATGCTTTTTTTTAAGACAGGGCTTTTTATATTGCTTAAAAAGGTATGATGAACTTTGCATTTTATTAGTCACCTTGGATACATTAGTGTATTTATAGGTTTTCAAAAGAAATATTAATATAAATGTTATAAAAAAACAAGCTCTTCAGCAAACACTTTTCTGTAATTTTGATAAGCTGAATTTTATAATTATGTGTTGCTCTAAAACAAGTTAACTTTTCCCTTAATCTTTTAATAAGGATCGCACTTGATAGTCTAATCGGAAAGAAATTTCACCTGAATAATTACAAGAGAATTTTCTATCAACTAAAAGAGAGGGTGGTTGACAGGGCTGTTCTTTTTAAACCTTGACACAGCTCTAGTCAGTTCCAGCCTGAAGGCACAGTCTTTTTTTGTCTGCAGTGTTTGCCCTTCATTTAATATTGTACAAGTGTACCACATCCTGGTTTGGGATGAAAACAGATCAGATAATGTCCAATGAAATTAGGAATTTTAGCTTCTGCAATGGTCTGATTAGCATGCTCATAGAAAAGCCTAAAACAACTTTCAGCGAGTCGCTTTTTCCTTGCAATCACCATACCCTATGTAAGTGATGAAAACAATAGAATAATTAATGCCTACTTTCTAACCAGTAAACTGAACAAATTCTCACATCTGGAGGATCTATAGATTTCTTTCTCAGAAATGAATGTGACTGACCACATCTAATTTGCAGGTGTAAAAACAGTGCACCTTCAGGTATAGAAAGTAGCATCAATTTTTTTCCCTGGTAGTGTCATACATTTCTGTCCTGGGTTGCAGTGTATTCTGTTACCATCTTCATGAGCTGTTGAAAGCAGGTGGGGCAGTGTTTCCTTGCCTCCTCCCTCTGGACTATCTCCTGTTAATGG